>JALBCR010000719.1:0-222500 GCA_030710515.1 Abscondita cerata
TCAATTGTACTTCGTTCAGTTACGTATTGCTTTACAAATTATGTTATTTATTTGTAGTTCAATTAATAAACAAATACTATCTATAACTTCATACAACATTTTTTTCTTAAAATGACTTCCCGAACACGATAGTCAAAATTTTGTACACCTATTATAAACACTCTGTATGCGTGACCCTTGTTTTTCAAAATTGGCACTTATTTTTGTTTTGTGTTGGGACAGCCACCAATGTACACATTTTTTATAGATCAAAATATTTTTTAGTTACCGAATAAACCATAACAATGTAAATTGTTTATAACTCGGCTTCTAATAAACCAAATAACATTTTTTTAATTTACATTTTTAATACGAATTGGTTCCCACTTATTCTATTTCATTTGCTCCATAATCTTGCCTAATATTTTCAATTGTTTATAACAAAAAACTCATTTTTCAACAAAAGTTACTAAAAATTGCAAAATAATATTGTTTTACGGAATGATAAATAATTACCATATTTTAATTTTGGGCTACAAAATTTTATTTTAAAAATTATTATAACAAAACTAATCATTATTTTGAAACAGGACACAACTCATTTTGTTTAGTAATTACCGTACTGTTATGAAGTTCACCAATATACAATACCAATATTTTCATATATACAGGGTGATTCAGAAAAACGTAGTCAAGCAGCAAGAAGTTCACCAATGGATATAAAACTGACAGACATTAGAAAATTTCGATGAAAGAAAAAGTTTTTACTGTAATTTTACAATTTTAAAAATATACTATTTTGTAGTAAATTTATTACTGAATAAAAAGTATTAAGTTATGACTTTTATCTCCATAAAGATATAAAACCAGAAGAAAAGATACGAGGAATAAACAATAAAATCCAACGTTAGAAGATTTTTAATAAATTGTTAATAACTTTTGAAGCGGCGCCTACTTTTGGACAAAACAAGTTCTCAGATTACTTACGTTATTATTCCGAACCGATTTACACAATTTCTTTTGCAGGTGAGGCGAACCTATTACCTATTACAACGCTTTCCGTGTGACATTTTATAAACTTAAAAATAGAATTCAGAAAAAAACTGAAAAACCTGAAAACTTCTGATATAATTGTTATTTGTATTGACTATATATCATTCATGGTAATCTTGACCAATCCTGTACCGCATTAAAAAATCTAATCTCAGTATACAATTCAGATTATAAATTAAAGTAGCATTATTGTTTTAATTTGAGAGATGTTATCAAAGAATGCATTTTTTCTCAAAGCGATTAATCGGTTTTTATTTTCTCATTTTACTGTAATAAATGAATTCCTAAATTAATTAGTTCCTTGTTAGTTCGATGTCTTGGTATTTTCGAATCAGATCAATTGGTCAGTTTTCGTATACAGCAAATAAATGACTACGAGCGTATAGTAAGTTTCTAAAAAAATCTTATAGAAAAATTCATTCATAAATCTTGACGGTACGTGGGTAGAATTACGTGTTTAAGCTTTGAGTAGGCGCCATACCATAACTATAAGTAGGCATAAAGTGAAAATATCCAAGAGGCCTTAATGTATTCTAGTTTTTTAACTATTGCAGGGGCGTATGCACCATATGGTTAAAATAACATTAAAGCAACGGTACAAAAGCAAAAAGAAGTGTTTTATGATTTCAAAATTTCGTGTTTTCTTTGTAAAAAAATATATAGGTAAACTACCTACGTATTGGATCTCTACATCACGCGAATTAAATATTTTGAAGCTTTGTTGAAACAAATATACAACAATTGAGAGAGAGAACTATCCTCAATGGCATGTTTGTTTTTAAGATAATTATGATAATAGCTGAAATAATTAGTGGTACAGTACCGTCAGACACGTTACCTACCTAATCTTAGTAACAGATTTTAAAACGTGAAATAAAACTACAAAAATGAAATTTAGATTCACTAGAATTTAAATACTATCTGTAATAAAATTTAATTAATATAACACTTTATAACTAACTGTCCTTAAAGTTAGCAGACCAGTTGAGGCAGATCAATAATTTTGTACATTAGAAATTAAGTGCTCATTAATTGCTAATTAAGTACCTCAATTACGATTTAATTGCTACAGTAGTTCTGGAGATATTCAATGATCTGCTACCTTAAAAAAAGTTAGCAGACCAAGTATCTAAAAATAGTTTTAGAGTTTGATTAAAATGCCTAAATTGGTCAAAAATTAAGTGCTATTTAAGTGCTTTATGTTCACTATCTTAGAAGCACTCAAAAATTTTTTCTAAATAACCCATTGATCTGCTATCTTTGGCAGACCAAATGTTAGAAACCACCTTGGACAACTAAAATCGAACTTTAACACATCTACAGATTTAAGGTATTTAAGTGCTTTATGTTCACTACCTTAGAAGCATTCAAAAAACTTTTTTTCTAAATAACCTATTGATCTGCTATCTTTGGCAGACCAAATGTTAGAAACCACCTTGGACAACTAAAATCGAACTTTAACACATCTACAGATTTAAGTGCTATTTAAGTGCTTTATGTTTACTACCTTAGAAGCATTCAAAAAACTTTTTTTTTCTAAATAACCCATTGATCTGCTATCTTTGGCAGACCAAATGTTAGAAACCACCTTGGACAACTAAAATCAAACTTTAACACATCTACAGATTTAAGTGCTATTTAAGTGCTTTATGTTCATTACCTTAGAAGCATTCAAAAAACCTTTTTTTTCTAAATAACCCATTGATCTGCTATCTTTGGCAGACCAAATGTTAGAAACTACCTTGGATAATTAAAATCAAACTTTAACACATCTATAGATTTAAGTGCTATTTAAGTGCTTCATGTTCACTATCTCAGAAGTACTCGAAACATTTTTTTCTGAATAACTTATTGATCTACTATCTTTGGCAGACCAAATGTTAAAAAACCTTGGCAAATTAAAATCAAAACCTAGGACATGTTTAGATTTGAGTACCATTTAAGTGCTTCATGTTCACTATCTCAAAAGTTCTGCAAAAACTATATTTTGAACACATTGATCTGCTATCTTTAGCAAAACCAAATGTTAACTTGAACAAATTAAAATCAGAATTTAGGATATGTTTAGATTTAAGTTCTATTTAAGGGCTTTATGTTTGTTATCTTAGAAGCACTGGAAAAACAATTTTTTTAACTCATCTGCTATCTTTGGCAGACCAAATGTTAGAAAGCACATTAGCCAACTAAAAACAAACACGATACAAACAGGTTACTAATTGTGCCGTGTGCAAATGTTCAGAAACTTTGCTAACCATTCGTTTCAAAGTTTTCAATGAACATTCGCACCCGGGCAATTAGTTGGCAACCAGTTTGTAACGCGTCGGTAACCAATCAGCAGCAACCCGACGTACTGGTCGCTAGGATTTTGATTTCTAGGTGATTTTATAAAAACTGACGGAACAATCGTTATATATTAGTTTCGTAGGTGTTACGTTTATTTATTTACGTTAACACTAGTCGACACTAGATTTCGCAACACTTATTGTTCTATAGATGTGTTAAAGTTTAATTTTAGTTGTCTAATGTGGTTTCTAACATTTGTTCTGCTAAAGATAGCAGATCAATGAGTTATTTAAAAAAAAAATTTTTGAATGCTTCTAAGATAGTAAACATAAAGCACTTAAATAGCACTTAAATCTATAGATGTGTTAAAGTTCGATTTTAGTTGTCCAAGGTGGTTTCTAACATTTGGTCTGCCAAAGATAGCAGATCAATGAGTTATTTAGAAAAAAAAAGTTTTTGATTGCTTCTAAGATAGTGAACATAAAGCACTTAAATAGCACTTAATTTTTGACCAATTTAGGCATTTTAATCAAACTCTAAAACTATTTTTAGATACTTGGTCTGCTAACTTTTTTTAAGGTAGCAGATCATTGAATATCTCCAGAACTACTGTAGCAATTAAATCGTAATTGAGGTACTTAATTAGCAATTAATGAGCACTTAATTTCTAATGTACAAAATTATTGATCTGCCTCAACTGGTCTGCTAACTTTAAGGACGTCAATGTGGAACGTTCTCAACTTTTCTCCCCAAACCCTTCCTTCATTATCTTAAAAAACAGAGGGAGAAAAAAAAAACATAGACCAAACCCAAAAACTATAAGGGAAGAGAGAGATAAAACTGGGTTACAACCGCAACGCTGCTCATAAAAAAAAATGCATTTTTTTCTCAACCCATGCAAAACAAAAACGAACCCTACTTCCTTCACCCTTACACAAAAAACCAATAAAACAACAAACATCATTTCCTCTATATTAAATAAAATTTTAAAATTTAAATATATTGTTTTTAAAAAAACAACCTTTCCCTCTTTTTCTTTTTTAAATTATAAGTTAAAACAACACAAAAAAAAAATAAAACGTTATTAGTGAAAATAAAAAAAAAAAAAAAAAAAAAAAAAAAAAAAAAAAAAACAAAAAAAAAAAATAAACTTAAACTTTTACTTCCCTTTCCCAAATAAAAAAAAAAAAAAAAATTTTAATTATTTTTTTTAAAATAAAAAGATAAGGTAAATGAAAAAAAAAAAAAAAAAATAAAATGAAAACGAAAACAAATTTAACTGAAACCAATGCCATAATTTACTTTTTTTAAAAAAAAAAAAACACAAAAAAAAAAAAAAAAAAAAATGCATTTTACTCCAAAAAACTGCCAGAATAATATTGTTACACCATGTATCTCAAAATGCCACTCTTATAGTTTCTCGCGCCTTACTCGAGACGTTATTTTAAGTTAGTTTTACGTCTTATTAATTTATTTTCTTGGATAAATCCGTAGCTCCTTGATCTTCACATTCAGAGGTGAGTATTTCAAAACTGAAAATTTAAGTTTTTTTTGTTATTCTTGATAGATTAGAGTTATTATTGTTCGGATGCCGGCCCGCCATATGCAAACACGATTATTTGTAAATGGGGTGACTGATTAGATTTTAGGCATAATTCGTCGGGGAAGAAGGTACTGAACTTTTCTTACTTTTAAAATATTTAAAAAATATTATTTCTTCATAATTTTTAAAATGAAAGTTGCTTCTAATCTAATTATGTACAACTTTTATTTGAACAATTTTGGAATCAATCAAAATTACGATGATTACCCGCAATTTCTTGTTTTAACGAATCTTCAAGAATATTGATTATACAAAACTATTGCCCATTGTCCATTTTTCCACTTTCTCAAACAAAATTTCATGTACTTTTTCGAGTAGATGAGTCATACAGATTAAACTCGTCGATAATTACAATTTTAGTATCTGATAATGACATTCGATGCAATTGAAGTTTTTCTTCTTATATTGCAGTTAATGTATTCTTGATTATTCTTTATAACGTCGCGCGTATCACTTTGCTATTTATAAAAATTTTTGGTTTAGGACAATTCGTGACGGGTCAACTCGCTGCTGTATCAATTCGCCGCCATGCCAACCTTTGTACATTTGCATTGGTCTATATGGGATACCTATATTTAGTAAAGAAACAAATCTTCAAAACTTCCAAGCGAATATATTTTTTTATTTGACGCATAATATGGAAAAGCAACTTTGTTCTATGGACTTCAATGAATAGTTACAATAATAATGCATAATTTTCTTTGAATGTACGAATGATCACGGCTTTCCAATTTGTTTCCATACCAGATTTGGACAATTTGGCCTAACGAATTATAAGCAATACTTGACTGGTCCGAAGATAATCGGGATGGAATAACTGGCCGTCACCAACTGGCCGCAGGGTACAACTTGCATTCGCCGACGGGCCGCTGGGACAACTGGCCGCCGCGCACCGACTAAAATCCTAAAATTGAAAATAATTTTAGGAACTCATGCAGTCATCAACATTGCGAAAAACGGCACATTTTTAGCACAATATTTATTTATTTATTCGTATGCTACATTTTAAATATTGCATTGTGATTTAAGTGTGATATAGTACAGGGTGTTACAGAATAAGATGCTGATCCTTAAGGGTGTCAATCCTTACGCGATTTTAAGAAGAAAAGTTCAAATAAACATATGTCCTAAACCTCTTAACTTTTGATCTACAAGGTGTTCAAGTTTTAAGAAAAAAACGTTTTTATCATAAATTGAACTGATTGAACAAATAACCACGGTGAAGCTGTTCACCGACGGTTGCAGAATGGATTAGGGAGAATGATCCTATAATATGAATGGTATTCGGATAGTGCATCATGGTAGGGATGTAGGGATTTATATTACAAACTGCTTTTCATAGAGCAGAATCTTCCTACAAAAATATCGTGTCTAAACGGCTATATGGAAGTTTGAAATATGTATAGAAAACACCAGTGTAGTTGGATATGCGATTTCTATCGTTTATTCAAAAGACGAGTTGTGCTCTACAGTGTGTCGTTTTTTCCGCAAAATTGCGGAGATACGGAGAAAATACTGTTTTTGAGGTCCTGAATGGCTGTTGGCCTACTGTAGAACAGCACTAGGTGGACATATGTCTGAAGTGGCCTTCCATCCATAATTTCCTATCTCTCGCCTTTCGAATAAACGTAAGAAATCGTATATTCAACAACACTGGTCTTTTCTATACATATTTCAAACTCCCATAAGGCGTTTGAGCACTACTTTAGAATAGTAGTATAAGTCATTTTGGCAATAGAAATAAAATTGAATATTTGCGCTGAATTGCTTACAATTACGAAATGGAGTCTTAGAAAAACCGGGTGAAGTCATATTTGGATTTGAATTTAGATGCGTTTGGATTTAAAATTTTGGTTTTGCAGTTCCTTCCATCACAACCCATAGTACTTCAAAATACCGACAAGGGGGTCGCAATTTTTTAAAAACAAAAATTTAGCATAACATTAAAAAAATTGCAAAAGGAATTGCACCCTCACACATTTTTATGTTAGTACTGTTGCCCCTCTTCATAACCTTGCAACAAGTTACCGCAAAGTGCAGTCAGAGGACGCAGTTAGTAATTATAGTAATATTCCTTCTTGCAACAAATTACGTCGGGGACGGAATTTTTTTCTAATTGCAAAAGTGAGACTAAACATTAAACAATTGCAAAATTAGGATTGTGTTCCTGTAAATTTTTATATGATGCTAATTGTAGTCAGTTCTTATAATCCCACCAACACTTGAAGTGGCGCCACAGGGAGTCAATTTTCTCTTAGAGAAAAAATTATCAAAAACGTTAAACAGTTGAAGAATTGGGATTGTACCTCCCAGATTTTTTATATTTTGCTCATTGTAAGCTAGTTCTTATAACCCCAGCAATAAATTATTTGTCAGGGGGCGGCAATTTTTTTGTAAGTGCAAATATTCAGCAAAAACATCAAACAGTTGCAAAATTGAGATTGTACCACCGCACATTTTTTATATGTTACTAATTGTAGTCCAGTTTTTATAGCTCTTGCTACAAATTACCCCAAAGTATAATCCCTTCTTCATAATGAAGGGGACATTTAAAAATCTGCTAGGGTACAATGCGGTTTTTCAATTTCTTCTTCTAAATTTTCGCACTACAAAGAAACTGACACTGTTGCAAGAGTTATAAGAACTGGATTACAAAGACCAACATGCAAAAAGTGTGCCGTAGATATCTAACCGTCGGTAATCTCGGCATCAGGACAACTGGCCGGTGAAAACACTGGTTGGCTGGAAAATTGGCCGGGGGATAAGTCACCAAGAAAATACATAAGATGGAGAGTTGTGCAACGGTTTTATTCTTTTCCGATGAATTAGAATTAGTACATTAAAATTAAGTAAAGAAATATTCCATGTTGAGACCGACAGCCGCCCGACCGGCCGTCCGTCCTTGTATAAACAAGATATCTAAAGATTCGTTAGTCCGATTTTAATGAAACCTGGCATGCATGAAGAACTGATTAGTTTTGAACATAATTATCGCCAGAACTGCACTTGGTCTACATAGAAAAGAAAACTTTCCAAACCTACTCATTGTAGACTTTCTTAGAGGTTTATCCCACAATTGCGACAAGTTATACAAATGTAGATGATTTCTAAATCAACTTTTCTACTTTTGATTTTTAAAATAGTGTGTTACTTCTTGAATAATTGATGATTGAGTTATCTTGTTAGCTTAGCTTAGCGTTAGTTGTTCTAACGAGTTGTTCTGGCGACGAGTTGTAACACGACCCAAATATCGGAATTCCGTTTTTGTGAGTTCTTTTGCTACATTTTTTTCACTTAGAAGTGAAGTAAACCCCTAGTCAGCACTTTGGTGTAGTTTGTTGCAAGAGTTATAAGACCTGGACTACAAGGACTAACATACACATAATCTGAGAGTAAACAATTCCGTTTTTGCGATTTTTATATTTCTTTTGTTAAATTTTTTTACTTACAAAAAATTGTCGCCCCCGACTGCGTTTGTGTTGTAGATTATAATGAAAGGAATGCAGGGACCAACATAGAAATAATCTCCCGGGTACGTAGCCATTGTTCTGATTTTCTTATTTCTTATTGCTGAATTTTTATATTTAAAAAACTTTGCCGCTCTCCATTTTGGGAGTGTATGTGTAGTGGTAGTAAAGTACAAATCCAAATGTAACTTCACGTCGGGTCGATTAAAAACGTACAAGCACCTTAAATCATAAATTAAATATGTAATTGTAACGATAATTAACTTTGTCGACAGATGTGTAAAAGCAGTTACATTGATCGATCCTTCGATAATTATAGACAACCAAGTGTTAGCAAAAATTAAAATCTCGAATAACCTGCTGTAAGTTTGCAAGAGGTTGTACAATTCCAAACAAACACAGAGAATCACTCGACATCTGTTTCGTCCTTTTGGGACTCGTCAGGAGTGAGAGAACTTGAGTGTAAGTTTACTATTGTACAAATGCGTGCTGTCAACTATATTCTCTACTGGATGGCACATCATATTCGAACACCTAGGGTCGACTAGTGTTAACGATCACGTATGTAACTGCTTTTACACATCTGTCGACAAAGTTGCTTAAAGCGAATACATTTACATACGTGAACGTGAACACGAGTCGACACTAAGTGTTTGTAATAATAATAGTTAATAAAATTATGAATCCATCTTAGACATGATTTTTTCACCTCCTAACAACTTTATTGGATCCGCGAATTTTTATTGATTTGATTGAGTAGTTAATAGTCAAATAAACGGTTTAAGTAAATATTATCCAGATAAACACATTTTTTGCAAATGTAATCACTGATTTTAATGCAAAGTTAGTGCGTCCGCGGTGAGTTGACACAACGACGAGTTGACCGGCAGCGAGTCGGCCGCGGCGATTGCCCGATTTCAAAATTTTGTTGTATATTAACAAATGCACTGTTTTCTAACTAGAAAAATCTCGAATTATGAATATGAATCTATGATAATTTCGATTTAGTAAGTTTCAAACAATAAGCATTTCACTTTTGTTTAATTTCAATTACGTACATACATTCAAAACGAATGTAAAGAGTGTTATAACATCTACAATACAATAGAACGATGGAATTTATTGCAATTGTACTCGAGTCATTGTTCACTGATCATAAAAGGGATCTTTAGATAGGGTAAATGATTGTGACATAAACAAAATAAATTAATTATTCTGTTAGAGATATTATATCTCTAGAAAGAAGAACTTAGGTAAAAATTCATGCTTTTTAACATAAACAACAGAAATGTAATGCATTTATTTTGTTTTAGATGAAGAAGTTAGCACAAAGTGCCGAAAGCGGGAGACGCCGATTCTGATCAAGATGGGGACCCCGAACAACTTTTAGATGAATGGTTGGGAGAACTTGACAATTTAACAGGGGTAAGTTTCTAAATAAGTGCATGTATTTATTGCGCCGAGAAATGTTTTACAACGTGTTTAGTAAGCAATGCTATAAGTTAAAGTTTAAGACATTTAACTGACGTAACAATAATAGAATCGATCGATGTACTTACAATAGTTAACAAAACATGCAGGTACTCAATTAATCTGTTTTATTACTATAAATGGAACAATTTCTAGATTTTTATTTATTGTTTTAAAACTTTTGCATTTATAACGTTTTATAAGTAACGTACTAGTATTCTTTAGCAATTTATGAATGCGCATACAGGGTGGTCCTACAAGAATTGAGTACTGGGACACTCAGTTTGAGAAGAAATTTCTAATACATTTTTGTAAGATTGGGTTTCAAATCCCTAAAATTGAAATGGTATTTTTGATATTCATCTTTCGAGTGTCATCCGGACCTATCATAATTATAGTACAGTACAGTAATATCCAACAAGTGAATTAATTACCTATGCGATTCATGAAGTATAAATTCACAAATTAATTCTTTGACATGTGCATGTACCGCCAATGCCATCAATTAAAAATTTATTTTTAAATTCAGTACGACTACTTATTAGCAACTGTAGAGTTGCGTTTACTTACACTTCTAAATCATGTTTTGTGCTTCAGAACAGACGCCAGGCTACAATAACAAGGTTATTAATATTAACTGAAATATTTTGTTCTACCATAAATCAGTCGCCAGAATATCTTATAGTTTTTCTTATTTGTGACACGTAGATTAATTTGCATTAACACATCTATAAAATCAAAACATCGTATAATTATTAACTATACTGTACAAAAGAATATCGTTATTGCATTGTTCGAATTACCAAGTGTATTGTTTTGCTAATGTTCAAATCGATATTGATTTAGACAGCTTACTTGTTTTAGATTTTATTTTCTGTAATCTAGGTTTTTGCTTTAAAAGAGTACATAATATAAAATGGGGCATTGCTAAACATGCACAACGTGTACCCTTAAAAAAACTTTTAATTTTAAAATGTTCGAAGTAAAACTTAATGTTTTATGAAAGACAAGGTAAAACTTAGGGCGTTGTCATTGTAGTATTACTTTTTTTCAAAATACTTACTTTTTGTTTTTTTTAAGTTTTTTAATATGCACATTTTACTAGCATATTTAACACCACAATTTTAATAGAAATAAATACAAAATCAAAATTCTACTACAACCACGACAAAGTCCCTTCTTATATCTTCCAATTTCAATCAAAACATTGCTGATAACTTGAAAATTTGAGTCAATTTTATAGGTACTTTGAGACCATTGGACGCATTAAAATGCTTACTTATAGTACATGATTTAGCGGGAGCGCACTGCCAGTACGTATTCTTCTTAATGCTTTGCGTTTTTTTGTTTTTGTTCTTCCATGACTCTTCTCACTCTTCTCTTATTGCCCCTTATAAATACTCCTCCATCCCATAATCCCTTCTTAACATGTCTTCTATCCAGTTCTTCTTTTTTGTAGAATTACTTACTCTTTATTCACCCAGTCTGACTACTTTATGTTTACCACCTTCCTCCAAATCCAACTGTATGTGCGAAAAAGAAGTAGAGATCTAGGTAATTTTCCTCCAAAATTTGTTTGATAACCTTTATACTCTAAAAGAGTCTTTTAGGTAGAGGAGGGATGTAACTTGTAAATGCCGACGTTTTGCCACCATTATGTGGGCTTTATCAAAGCTGTCTATAAAAACAAGTTGATATTCACCTTAACAATTACATTAATCAATAGATGATAATTTCAATTTTAAAAAAGTTTAAAAGCATTTATAAATTAAAATTTCGTTTTATTTATTTATTTTATTTATTCGTATGGTACATTTACAAATATTGTATTGTGTTGTAAGTGTTATGTATGGTGCCCCCTAAGATCAGTATAAACCTGTATAGAGATCATTTACTCTAAGAAGTACACAATGCACAGAAACGAGTTTTTGTCGGCTACCTATTATTTAAGTATTTTAGAGAGGTTCTATGTGTTCAGTAGCTGTGCAGGTTTCTTTGTTTTATTTTCTAATGTTCGGGTGGTACACTTCTGAGATGGGGGTGTCTAAATTTTTTATATAATGAGGCTTACGGAGATGAGGTGCCAAGCAAACAGACAAATTCTTACCTCAGATTTGGTTGACACTCATCCTTAAATTAATGTTATTAAAGGGATGCCATTAAATTTTAATTTCATTGGTCAGAATGTAAAAAATGCCAAACGATAAAGATAATATTTTGGAAAAACACACAAATATAGAACAAAACTTAATACACAATTAAAATGAAGTAAAGGGTTCATATAAGAGAATCGTAAATAAGTTTTAAATAGTAAATATGTGAATCAATTTGAAAATATCTAAATATTTTAAACATTATTTAAATTTTAAATGATAATTAATTTTTAAGAAAGTTACGTGTTTTCACGTTATTTAAAAATGTTAAGCAATGAAAATCAATTAGGTAAGGTATTAAATTTTAAAAGCAAAATAAACAAAATTCAATACTTAAGCAGATATGATATACACGAATGGCGTCCGGGCGTTGCCCTTCTTTGTAATATTGCTGATCAGGTTGTTTTGGAATAGATAGATAGGCAGTAAGATAAGAAGAAAGACGGAAAAAGAAGACGAAAGAGAAGGTTGTAAATCAAAATAAAAAATATGACTTAAGGTTGTTTATACGTTTTCCAGCAAGTCAACTGTTTAAGGCGGTGACAAAAATTGTACACACGGACTTGTCTTAAATTTGCAGACACCTGATTGGTTTAAACTCTTAAAGTAGTGAATGTGTGTGTCAGAAATTTACACGTGTTTTCATTGTCCACGTTGCTGTTTTCCAAAAATGAAATTAACTCCGATTTCAGTTTTATTTATTTTATTTATATTTATTATAATTATCTTCGTCATAAAACTATACAGGTTTATACTGATCTTCTGGAGCTCCATACATAACACAATACAATATTAAAAATGTACCATACGAATAAATAAATAAATCTTCAGCAATGAATAAATGTACAAAGGAGATGTAAACGGTGGCCGTTTGTTTTGAACTAGTCGATTAGAAACAAAATCAAAAGTCATGAAACTATCATCAAAAATGCATCGCTCCGGGCTGCAGTAGTATAAATAATGATTAGGAATCATAAGAAGTATAAATTTGGGCAAAATAAAGTAATATTTATTAAAAGTCCAGCAAATATTAAAACTTTGAAAATTGCGGCAGTACCGCTCCTAAAATTTAATCTTTGGAGTGAAATAAGTACTCCTAATCGGGAAAAATTATTTATTTAGTACATAGTTTTGTTTGTCAAAAACCACCAATTCTGGCAACATTTTCTGTTTCCAAAAGTCTCTATCTCTATTTATGAATGATGATGAAATGGTAAATATCTATTTGCTATAGCTATAGTATAATTTTTCCATTTTTGATAGTAATCTATTTAAGGTGTTTGTTCTTAATTGCTTCTTCAGGCGGGTAATCTTTAATTGAACTGGGACACTTGATTTCTATTATGACAGTGTCATTGATTAATCCATCTGAACTTGCAGCAAGAAATTGATGTTGGCAATGCCCAAATAGACCACAGTTTTTAACTTCAAATCCCGTGCAATTTTGAAGAGATCTTTTTGCCAAATCTTCATTATCACTGTCCCAACGTGTATGTTTCTTGCTTTTGAAGAGGCAATGTACAAACCTTTTAGCAAGGACATTGTAAGTGTTGAGATTTCGACGACATACAACAGGGCCAAAATTGGATGCAGTTAATCTGTATGATCGCTCTTCAAACCATCTTGGATTAGCTGATTGTCCTATGGAATTTTTTTATATTTGGTCAAGTTCTATTGAAGTTTTGTAGAACAATTTTTTAATTTGGTGGTTCTTGTAGTCCTTATCAGTTTTATCCGCATCTTCATCATCGGATTTCAAACAACGTTTATTAGAATCGTTGTTCGAGAACAATCCTCGACGAGCTCTAATTTGTTTATTCTGAGAGATACGGCTCATGTATTTTTTGGTATATTTTCCTGGTGATCTTTTGGCAATTTTTCTATTAATAATGCTATAATAATTCTCATCGTTTTTAATTAACAGTGCAACGAAATTGCATCGTGTAATTGCCATTTACTGAAAAATGTATACGTTTTCCACCTATAAATATGTTTACAACGGAATTGTATGTTTTGGCGGCGTTATTGTTCATATTTAACAAAAGACTATGAACATTTTGCACTAATCTTTTAGAGCACGCTAATAAATCGCCAAACAAACAGTACTGTTCCATTTGAGGGATCAAGTTATCTTCGTTTGGTTTCGATCCTGTGCAAAAACAGTGTTTGGTTTGGTGGTCACCAAATAACGTGGCTTGGGCAATTTTCAATGTCTTTCGACAATCCTGTCAATTGTGCATCAAATGATACATCATCTGCTTTTCTAAAATTTAATGCTATGTTAGACTTTAAACATTTTCGCAAGTTGACCTTTACAATTTTATTTTTTGATAAACTCGAACGAGTTTTTGCCAATTGATGTAATTTTGATATATAGTTTCTCAGCAGATGGTTTGTGCATTTACTTTTGCCAACTAGTTGTTGTGGTCCATAAGGTTTTACTGTCAGAACCCATATTCTGTTTGAAACCTTCAACAACGGGAATGGTACCTGCTTTTGCACAAATAATGCAACATTTTTTATTACGTACACCTATGTACAGCAATTTTCCTGTTCTCACGCCCACGATGCATCCTACAAAACAAAGATGAAGTTTGAGAATATCCTCAAAGAAAGTATCTAAAAATTAATATATTGGAATATGTACTTACAACTCAGAAAAAGCAGAATAATCAGTCTTGTAGGACAGTTTCGAACAAGTATCAAAGCATATCGCCTAATTAACCAATCCAAATCTTCTTTCCCGCTTTGTCCATGGATCCAGTCCAGCTTCTAAGATTTTACTTGACACTTCTTCTGACATTTTTGGTATCTGCGTTGTAAAATCAATAGCATATTTAATATAGGCATATGCTGGTTAAGCTGAGAATGACCAATGCCCGTTGTAATAGCACTGAAAATTAATGACTTGTTGATTTCGTATTCAGACGATGTCATTTTTTCCTGCGAGGTGTTGATTCTTTTTATAAAATTGCAAATATTGCACTTAAATTTAAATATTGAGAAAGCGCCTCTCTGTGATCAGAAATCAATTCCATGTTAGCTAAAATTGTAGGAAAACGGTTCGTGGTGATTAATTTTTTCATTTGTTGGGAAAAAATCCAACATCTATAATACATTTGGTTCAGACTATCAGTGATTTTATTACATGAGATCAGATTATTGATCACTAGTTTTTTCAAATCCTAGGGTATTTTTGCTGACTGACGTGACCAAACAATTTCACTACTAAAGTGATTTTTGACAAATTCTTACATATTGATATCATTATATTCCTCAGTAATGTGACATTGTGATGTGCATCTGAAGCAATTGTGTGAATGCATTTTCTGACATTTTCGTTGCTTGGTTAACGATGTCTGTGAATTCTAAAATATGATATGTATTTATTTTATTATGTGATGTATCATTAAAAATATTTACATACCTGTTAATTCTTTTACGAAGGCTTAATTTTCTAACCGCTGTCTTATCTTTTCTATAAGGTGACATTTTTGTTTTGTTACTAACTCGAATGCTTATAAAACGATACAGCACGTGCAGATATTGATAGTTTACAAGCGTACACGCTCCGCCCTTCGTCGTATGAACGTTTACATCCTCAGCGATTAATTTACCCAAATTGTATGCAACATTTAATTAATTTTGTTGCTCTTAAGAAAAAGATCAATATTTAATTCTAATTTTTATTTTAGTTTAGTACTAGTTACTTTGTTTATTTTCTTTTTGCTAATTTAAAAGGAATTTTAAAAATACTAAGTGATAACTCCAAAGAGAAGGTATATCTAGAAAAAAATTCACTACAATAGGTTGAAAAACAGACATTATCTTGCTACAGTATTATGTATAACCAGCCTTAAAGAAGTATCGACAAATGATGCGTACCAAAATTACTTTTGGGCCTTTCAATGAATATAATTAGGACACAAACGGTAGACGCATTATATGCGTAACCTTTAGCGTGAAAATCTCACGATGCAATGTTTTTGGTTATTCACACGGGTTTTTGGTGCATTGTGCACTAGGGAAAGGTGAATACTTTGTATTCCATAGAATAGAATAACATAGAATATATATATGCCGAGTGAATCAAACATAAATATATAGTTCCCACAACAAAATACGTTCATTAGATTTGTTTATGAAAGGCAAACAAAAGTTACGACCTAACAATTTCACCACGCCTTTGTTAGGTATTTATGAATCATTGTCTACTACAACGGTCTCTAAAAACTAACAAATTTTATGAGATTTTTAACAATGACGAATTGACTCGGATAAATAAAGGTTTGAAATCTAACCTCAAAGAACCCCGCACTAATCATATGGAAAATCTATTCCGGTCAAATCAATTGGTTTTTACATATGTTGTTGGTTATGACCTACTGTACAAAAGATATAATGGGCACAAAGCTCAATAATGGACAATAATAACCAGTGAAACATGAAAAATTCGGGCTACCGAATAGTCAAATCTCGGAAGGTATTAATTTTTTTGAAAAATAGTAGGATTTTGAATGACCTTGAAATCTCCGTGAACAAAGATGAAAAAGGTTTATGAAAAATATGTTCAAGACTCGAATATAATTACCAGATCTTGTTAAATCCTACTATTTTCTTTCAAACATTTTTCCAATAAATTAATACTTTCATTTTACTATAACTTTATAACTGTCTATTATTGAGCTTTGTGTCCATTACATCTTTTGTTCAGTAGATCATAAGCTACAACATAGGTATGTAAAACCAATTGTTTTGACCGGAATAGATTTTCCATGTGATTAATGCGGAGTTCTTCAATAAAACCCACACAGAACAGATCTTAGTAGGAATTGAAAGTTTGGTCAAACCTTTAGATGATAATTCTAAAAATTTCATTAGGAATGCATGTAAAATTCAATTTTGAATTCGACGCAAGAGAAACAAACATTATTGAAAATCTTTAAAAGAAAAATGTTGTTATCTCAAAACAGATAAGTACCTAGTTATTTTGGACAAAAAGGATTATTTTGATTCAGTTCAGGTGGTGCTTAATGAAGGTCCTCATTCATTAATATCTAATCACCTGATACCCGGAGAGTTTTGTTAGAGTGTGAAAACAATCAATGGTTCAGTATAACGGTATCTAATCCGGTTCTTCCTAGAATGTGTTGTTTACCTAAGATACATAAACCGGGAAAATCAATGCCGGCCCATTGTTCAAGTATTAATGCTTATCTGATATCTGAATGGTGTCAGCAAATTCAATAGTTTTCAATATCAACATTCACATTTATTTTAATGTTGAATTTCATTTACTGAGCTGACTGATAACGAAGTTTTAGTACCATTTGTGTTCATTGTTTTCAAGCGATCCGATAGATGTCACTTTATATTATTTGAAAGATATGTTACTGCAAAGTTATTTAGAAATTTTTTTTTAATTAGTAAGATTATGTTTGAGTCAAACCTACTTCCAAATTAATAATAATGTTTATCAACATAATCATGGTACAACAGTGGGCGACAGCTTAGTTCCGTTTAGGCTAACCTGGTCGTGGTTCATTCAAAAAAGAATTTGAATTGCTTTGCTAGAATTTGGTTTAGATATGTGGATGACATTTTTGCATTTATCTATACTAAAGTTTACAACCCTCAGTAAACAAAAGCAAACCATACACTAGATACAGGTATTTTTCCTAATGACAGTAACGCTATATTCGAACCATAGAATGAAACATAAACTCGCATATTTTAATTTTTGTTTCACGCTACAGATTATTAAATTTTCCTTGTCAAAACAAAATTTCGATAAAGAACTGTCGAATTACCTAATTATCCCACATACACAAAAGGTCTTCAAAACATATTTTCAAAGTTTGATTAGAAAACAGTAGTTTCTAGTAGTGCTAAATCTTTTAGGCAACTCGAAAAAGCCAATAAGAATCTGTAGAACACTGTACCCAAGTATACAGAATGTCTGTAAAAGTTGGTAACATATGAGAAACTTTTTTATTATTCATTGTATAGAAAAAAGTTATTCTAGATAAAAAGTTCTGCATGGACTAAAACCTAAAATGAAATTATCAGATGTCAATTGTTTCAAGCCATATACGAGGTGTTTAAAAAAAATATAAATTTGATACAAGAGTAAAGTACCTTTATTTTTGATAGAATCGAAAATTGTCATGGAGAAAAATTGATTTGAATTGAAAATTACATCCAAATATGTGTCAGACCTATCTATTGGAAAGGAACGGTGGAAATGTTGAGACACGTATTTAGTTTATGAAAAAAATAATAGGAATTTACTTTTTCATGCATGTAATGTGTTGAGTTGCATTTTCAAAATAAACCATTCTAACTACGTATTTGCCTATTTGTGATATTTCTTGCCACATAAACGTAACTTTTAATCAGTATCGAAATGTTGTAATTACATTTAATATTTTTAGAACAATTTATAAAAATGAAAGAAAAAAACCAAAGTTTACGATATTATCACAAATATAGGTACTTGACTCCTGTACCAAAATAATAGTTTTGGCACACTTCGTTTATGACTTGAAATAATTGGTATCTGATAACTTCATTTTGGGTTTCAGGCGAAGTAAAACCTTTTATAAAGAATAACTTTTTTCCATAAAATTAACAATAAAAAGGAAAAAAATATAAATAATGGTGTTCCAGAAAGGAAGAGGAAGATGAAAAAAAGAGAAATGGTGGGGGAGAGAAGAGGAGATAGAGAGCGTGAATGAGTGGATTTAGGTTACAGGATATGACAATAAAGATGAGGGACACATAAGAGAATTAACACAGAAAGGAAATAGAATAGTCTGGTAAGTATGGGGCTAGGAGAAAGACTGTTTGTAAACGACATGGAGAAACGGAGGTGGATCTTTGATAAAGTGGTAAGAAATGTTATGGTCTATGAAGTCGAGATATGGGGATGGAAATAATGGAAAAGCTTGGAGTGAGTACAGGAAAGATATTGGGAATGGACGTTGGGACTAGATAGAGAATCACCAGGATATATAGTAGGAGAAGAAATGAAATTGGAAAAGATAAGGGTACAGGCGGGAAAGAGAGTGATGAGGTACGATGAAATGTTAGAAAAAACGAAAAACACGTAATTCTATATGGGTGCTAGAAAGAAGTAAATGTTCAAAGGATAAAATATGATCAGGAAGAGAGAAAGTTATATTACCAAAGAGGAGTGTATGCGAGGGAAGAGGTAGAAAGGCTACGAAAAGTAGCAAGAAACACAGAAGAGGAAATAATAACGAGGATACCCAGCTGCAGGAAAAAAGATCAAAGATAAAAGACAGCAAATATAACAAAGGCTTCAGAGATCTAATAACACAAAGAATACCAAAATACCTAATAGAAAAAAGAAACTTAAAGGAGAAGAGAAGATTTAGAAGCGGCAATGAAGAAAGTCGAAATAAGTATTGGTGGGCGCACGAAAATAAGAAATCTAGAATGTGTGGGGAAGGATGGGAAAATTTAAAACATATGAGGAAAGAGTGTGATGATCTAAGAGCGGAGAAAAGAGAAAGGAACTTACTTAAGATAGGACAAACCACAACTAGTTTTAAAGAGCACTTTGCTCGTGTTAATGACCACCGGTCCAGTGTTGCCATGCATATAGTAGCGACATTCATTTAATTAAGGAAGTAGATAATAAAAACGAACTTGATTCTTATGAAAGAAAAAAATTTCAGAAAATATGTTTTTTTATAAATTATGATGATCAAGGACCATTGGGTTTTTTAGAATTATTTAAGCTTATAATAGGGATCAATGAGACGACAGGTATCAAATACATAAATCCTCATTTTACTTTTTAATTTTAGTGTCAGCTCTCTGATGATGATAGCTTAGCTAACGAAATACGTGTACGAGTATAGATTTTTGTGCAATTTTTGGTGTTTTCTTTTCCTGTTATATGTATGTGCCATTGTTAATATTCTATTCCAAAGAGATTGTACACCACGGGTATGGTAGCCCGGAATATTTCTTTTCTGGTTCAATTAATGGCGAACAAAAGGGTAGGGGAATTAAGGGCGGGCGTAAGAGATGTTATTTTCTATAGCTTTCCTCGACAAACATTCTACTTCTAATTTAATGAGTATTATTGTCTCATCCATTTCCAGTTCATACCAATGATGTCATCTATTTCAGCTTCTCTCTTAATTTCCAACATATTTAATTTTTTGTCCGATCGATACAGTGTAGGCAATTTAGATGAAATAACGACGAATAGAAGAAAAAATTTTGAAAGTTGAAATTTTGATTATAAACTTCCAGTAGGAACCCGAACACAGATCCGAAAAGTTTCCCCCTTCCCGGGGGAGTTTTATCCCCTTTTACTCAAAAAACGACCCCCAAACGTGACCTCACGACGATTTTTTTGCGTTTTGCACTTATACTGTATCTCTTACGAAAAACAGTTATGGGACTTTTTAGATTCTCCATTAATTTTTTTATAAAAATTGTTATATATTTTTTACGTATCTCCCACTCAACGCTCATAAATGACCTTTGAAAATAAGCACAGTTTTAAGCGCGAACGCAAAAATGAGCTTTGCGCCGCCTTTGCGTCGATTATCTTGAAAAGTATTAGCGTGAGCAAAAAAATAATAGAGGGAAAATTGTAGAGCAGTTATTTCTCTACAAGATCCATATTAGATACAATATTTTTGAGAATGCATTAGTGGTAATATGATGATTTTTATACCTGTGCATTCTGCACTTTGAGCACGTTTCTACACCACCCTTGAGGTAGAGTTCTCAGTGCGTTTTTTTTAAGTGGTAGGTACTGGAGGCCTATTCCACTAACGAAATTTAATCAATTGCCTCTGCAAAATGGTCCTCCTCGATGGAATTTTCACAACTCTGGCCATGACAATTAGAACACATTGTAGAGCAGCGCAGGCCAACCTTTACACAGCTACGAGCCCTACGGCCCTTTTTACAGCCGCAAGAGAATTGAGGCTGGAGCTGGCGCTTGAGTCGTTAGAATGTTGTTAGTTTTTCTTCAACCCCATTCAGTTGCTCCCAAATTTCTTGTTTTCCACAAATGAATTTGATAAAAAACTCGATATGAATGTTGTGTTACTGCAGTAGATGTAGGTTGTAGTCTGGACAAAATTACTGCGTTATTCGACTGACCAACTAGCTTATTAAATAAAATGAATTGATAATGACTTAAAGATGTTTCTTTTCGGAGTGCCATATATATAGAGCAAGCGTAAATTTTTCCCCGGCTCTTGCAATGCCTTCTTTTGCTGATGAATGATTATTGAATACGGCAACCACTTCTTTTAAATCCTTTTGCATATTTATTAAGTTTACGGTCTGTGATTTTTCTTTGCCAAAAAGGCAGAAGTGGTGTCGCAGCCACTAAACTCATGAGCAAATAATGATACATTATATTATAAGTGAGAGAAATGCATCATTATATTCTCACGAGCTTTATAATGGCATTTCTCTCGCGTGTGATATACGACGTTTTATCTTACACCAACAGTTTTTGCAACTCGTAACGGATTGAAGTTACTTTTGCAAAAAGCAAAATTTTTAAGGAATGTGTAATATTATCATGGTTGCGCAGATTTCGTTGTAACGGTGTCAAACACAGAAATATTTGCTTTTTTAAATATTTTAGTCACAAGTGAATAATAACCTATTTTAGCCACTAAAATTAGTGACTAAAATGTATCTAAACTGCTTGTGTAAAATAAAATATTATCTTTGTAATCTTTTAAAACTGTCGAGTTTCATAAGTCTTGGAAACAATACACTCTTTCTTGAATATTTCCTTGGGTGTCTCTCAAAAAGCAGATGTCTTTCTCCCATATTTCTCAAGTTTGGTTTCTTACTGGGAATTCACAACAAAAATTTCAAAACTTTATACATTTTTTCTTCTAAAAAGTCTAATTTGCCTACATTAATACAATTCTTTCAATTTTTTAAGCACATGTTTTTCCTGTATCGACCTCAGTTTCTATTTTCTATGATTATTTCAAAAGAGAACTGCTTTTTCATCAGTAATATTATAAACAACAAAATTAACAAGCGAGAACAGAACAGAACAGACCAAATTTGAAACTGTCCTTAATAGAATTGGTTTTTACTTTTTTTATATATTTCTGTTTACATGTTTTTTTCATAATTTTGTTATCCGCTTTATCTCCTTTATGACGTTTCATATCTTATCAAGTTTAATAAATTACTCTTTACATAAGCTTATTTGGAAATTAAATTACAAAATCGTATTAAATACTTATTCTAAGAGAGTGATTCAAAAAAAATTGGTACTTAATAAAAATGATATATTTTTATATTATTGTTTTGTGATGTAATTATCAACACATTTTTAGTAAAACTATTTCATACTAATGGAAACTGTTTTTATTGCAATAAAAACAAATTTATCTCGTTTTCTTTATAAAGTTAATTCACTCGACAATCACCATTATCTAAAGAAAACTAGTAACATAAGTACATACTTCTGAACTTTTTCAACATGTACTACAATAGAATGAGTAAGTATTACGATTACGTTACTAAAGGGACGCCTTTAACAGCAGCTGAAGTGCGTATGAGAAGGAATACGTAAGTTTTTAAACGATTTTTGAATCTTCAAGGTACTCAGATATGAACTTGTGTTACATACGACTTTCGTTGACTATGAGAATTTTTTCACTCACATATTATTCAGTTATTCTTAGTACTACAGTGGATACAAATTTAATTACAAATTTAGTAACCAGAAAAGTCTCAAGTCAAACGAATCAACCTTTATATAACTTTTTCTATTCCCACCTTTAAAACACAAATCATTGTATAAGTCGCCCTGATGCTAAGTGAGTTGTCAAGAAGTTGGCAATAACAAATTTTAGTAACTGGCTCAACTTCAAATTAATTGTCAGTTACTTAGGGTTAGTTTTGATTCTCAAAATGTTTCCAATGTCATTGTTAATCTATTATGAATAATCAGCGAAGTGGTTGACCTCTGGTGGCGATAACTGTAATTGAATAGCTCGTGAAATTCTAACCTTAAATTTCCTATAAAATTCAGTTGGCTACCAGTGTCAAAGGGTCTTAATTTGTCAAAAGTGACTTATGTTCCCGAGATTGAGTTATTTTGGAGCGCTATCTGTTGGGCGTGATTATTCCCAATAGTTACCTAAATATTTTATATTGTTATCGAGTTAGTTAAGCTGAAATAAAATAATTGTCAATTTTAGTCTTTTGATGTCGCTGATGACACGCAATTCCATGATGCAATTCGTTTTGTAAATATCTCTAGACACTCGTTTTTTCGCTTCGCTCGACCCTAAATAAATCTCGTTAAAATGCTGTTTATAAAATTTATTGTATAATTCCTACTCCCATCTTTAAAACCCCAATTATCGTATATGTAGGCACGATGCTAAGTGATCTTTGAAATAGAAATTGACAATCACAAATTATATGTTGACAATATGTGACTTTGTGCGTTTTAGTCACGATTTTAATTTGACAACAATGGATTTTAGTAAAAAGCTGAACTTAGCTTAAAAAATTATGTTACTTGTCAGCTATATAGGGTTAGCTTTAAATTGTCAAAATTTTTCATTGTTAATCTGTAGTTACCTCAGTATTTTGTATTGTTGTCAAAGAATATCAACTACGGTAAAGAGGCGACACTGTGTCAACTTTACTAATAACCAAAGTATATTAACTACTGTAAAGTAGAGGCACTTCGTCGTTTTTACATATTGCGGTGATTGCATTTTTGTGTTGATTAAAATAATTTTATATTGAACGTGTGCATGAGACTTTAATTATTGTTATTATTCTTGTAATTGTTATCATTTAAATTGCTATATCTCATAGGCTTGGATTCTTATAATAATTATGGTTTAACAAAATTTTCATTTTAAAAAATAATCAATCGTATAATTCTTACAATTGTAACCTAATCTTATAAAACGTTACATGCACGACTTTGCGCAATTTATAATTCGTTACAATTTTGTTTAATTTTAATATACACACATATACTAACTTAAACTAACCTTGTCTACTTATGGTGGATATTTACGTGCGACCTTTAACGGTTTCTAGGCAGTTACCTCTTGAACCTAGGCTGCTTCATAAACTACTACAAAGTCGCGGGCTTACAACAACTTCGCGGGCTCTTCAACGATGCGCAGCCTTGTTTTAGTTTTAAACTTTTTTTAATAACTGGGTTAATTAATTATATAACCACAACACTTATTTTAATAATTACTGAAGAACACTCCGTATTAATTGCTTAATGCACGGACTCAAAAATTATATGTTCATCATTCTCAACTTCTCGAGAACGTCTAAACCCCACTGTCACTTCGTTTCCTCACATACGCACAACATCGATATATATTCTTAACATACAACAAACCTCTAATATCTTACTACTAGACATTATATATCTTTTACATCTATACATTACAATTATGACCTTGCACAATCACTGCAATATGTATAAAACGTTAACTACTCGTGAATGACCTTGGGCCATTTTGAAACTACAAATTCATTGTTGTTCTTGAATTTTACGATAAATAATTGAGTAGGGAAAATCTTACTTAGTACGCTTCCTGTCAAAATTTATATGCAGATGTTAGTACTTTTGAAGCCTGAGACTATCTAACAACAAAACAAAGTCTGGGTTTCTTAGTACACTTGCGAATTTATAATGACTTCGTCATCAGTAACTATAATGTCTCTGTGGACAGAAAATAATGCAAGTTCCTTAAGTCGACTTTTAGATATGCTGTTCTTAAAGTAGGTCTTCAGTCTTCTCAGGCTAGAGTAATATTTCTCTCTGTATTTTAGACAGAAGCAGGTAGAACTGTTAGTAAATTTATAAGCGTAAGAAAGCCTTGTTACATTTTTATAGAGAACTAATAGCTTTTAAATATTAAAAGATATAAATTTAAAGCTGAGATTAAAAGCTTTCTTTCAGTGAGTTACAAAAATGATCCCGGTACGGTACATACTATTCTTCTTCTGTGGTGTAAGGGACATTTCTGCGTGCGTTTTGAATGCGGCAAACTAGTAGAACCTTTTCTTTAATGTCGAGTTTTGCAGCTAATGATTTTACTTCATTATGCAAGGCTTTAAATGAGTCATCAGCTTTTACCCTTTGCTTCGACAGTAGATGTAAGACACTCCTAACATTGGTTGAAGCTTGGCAAATGTTTGTACTTTTGTTATGAAGCTGCTCAGGTAAGTTATACCGGGTTGGCAGCATCTGACTCAAAACAAAAAGACAAGAAGTTCAAACTGACTAATATCACTACTTAGAACATGAGCCTTAAATGTTGAGTCGTTTCATTCTTTTTCTATTGTACAAAGGAAGAGAATGATAGGCTCCAAAATATCTTTAAATAATATTTTCTGAGAAGGACGACATTAAGATATCGAAAATTTTAACTTTTCTGTTGTTTTGGCTGAAATCAAAGATTGCACGGACTTCTTTGGCGACACCCATACAGTTACTTATAGAAGATATTCTGGTCGCATCTCACAATCACATATTTAGTGTGTGTAAAAAGCGACGTCTATACCGGGTCAACGATAGTTTTTCTTTGATTAAAGCTTGTCTCCCATGAATTACCTAGTCATCATAGCAGTGCCATCATCCCATTTTGTTTATAAGTCAAGCCCTAAAGTTGACAAGGCCGCCAATATTGTGCTAGCCAACTCTGCTCCAGTGACGTCAAAAACGAGCACAGATGTCAGTGAACCTTCTCTAATTTTTAAAGTTTGATTCTCCACGTAACATACACAAACAGAAAATTGTTCGATTTGACTGATATCGGTGGTTTCGTCTCCTAAAACGGAATAAAAACTAGATTTTATGACATTTTTTTTACAATTTTAGATTGTATCAAATGTGTTAATAGATTTGTTTTAAATTAAAGTGTACATTGTTTTCTCTTCACTGGTCATCAAGCGGTTTTTAAGAATATTTTCTTCACTGTTTGCTCAGTATCTCAACAACATCGAAAATTTCCATCCATTTTCGGTTTTCCAAGGTTTATCTGTTCTCAAAGTCACGTTTCGCAAAATCGATTTGTTTGTATTATAGACATCAACCTTTTTCTATATTGTTCTTAATATCCAATCATTTATTTTAATGATAACATTATCAGATTTTTTTTTAATTATGGTTGTTTTGGTGGGGAACCAAAACAGATTTTTTATGATAGGATAAGTTCTTACGTTTGCTAAACATTTCCTTGACTTTTTTCAATTGGTTAAAGACTGGATAACAAACGTCTCTGTTGTTTGGTGATCTCCTGGCCCTGCATTTTGGGCATGGGAAAATAACACTCAATAGTAAATTCTGAATTCTCCAACTCCTCCGCCCTTACTTATGCGTGAGTTTGTGTTGGTCATAGAAAAAGTATAGTGCCCAATTCGTTTTACAAATATCGATTATTTTTAGATCTCCTTTATACTAGTAGATTCTGTAAGAAGGTTGAAAATTTGATATGAGTGGAAGATTCCGAAAGCGAGCGTTAGCGAGCGTGAGCAACCACGAGCAGATTAAATTTTCATTCTAATGGAGTAACAGACCGTGTTTTCTCCACGATCACATCTGATTCGCTCGATTTTTTATTCATTTTATAAAATTTAAATTAATACTTGCCCCAAACATCTAAAACGTTGCAGTTCAAAAAATCATTCTGATATTTATTACTGAATGAAAATACACGCCAAACCCATAAGGAGCAAGTGTTTTTAATCTATATCAAGGGCGAGAATTTTTTCTTTCTATTATTAAAAATAATTTCAAAATTATTCTATTAATGATCGTGTAGAAATCACTTTATTTCTAGATATTCCCAAAAATCTACAATGTCTACAAATTTTATAAGTATCTCTAGACACTAAAAATCCTGAAATTCATGCTTACTTTTGCTGCTACATTCTTGCTTCCAATTCTCAGGTCAGCAGCACCTATCGTTAATTCAAAGAAATTTTTTGTTGATAACATCACCCTCCGCAAAAGTTTGGAAGCAGAAATTGAGAAATTTATTTCTGCCTATGTTGCTATATTCCTGCTTCATTCTGCTTCAAGTTTTAATTTAGCGTACGGTTGCCGAGGTACATAAAAAAAGGAAAATTAGTTGTCTGAAACTATCTGGAAGCAGGAATTCCAAAACTCGGACTTGTTTGTGCTGTTACTTTCCTGCTCCATCTTGCTTCAAACTACGAGTGAGCAGCACTTACCGTTTCTGGGACATATCAAAAAAGTTTTAGACGTCAAGAACATTTTGGAAGCAGCAATCGCCAAAACCATCCTTGCGTGTACTGTTATACGCCTGCTTCATCCTACTTCAAAAAACAGAACAGCAGCACTTATTTCTACCGTCGTATTTCAGCAACACTTTGGGATCAAGAATTACGAAATACATTCCCGATTGTGTGACTAAATCTCTGCTTCATCCTGCTTTAAACCAGAAGCATCTGACGCCCATCGTTCCAGAGATATTTCAAAAAATGTATTTTTGAGGATACCTATGGACATCGTTTGTTATGCTGTTTTTTGAAGCTGGATGAAACAGACGTATAGCAGAACAAGCCGGGATGGTTTTGGTGATTCCTGTTGCTGACTCTCAAAACTTTTCTTTGACATATCCGAGGAACGGTAAGTGCTGCTGACTCGTAGTTTGAAGCAGGAAAGTAACAGCACGGTCGAGTTTTGGAATTTCTGTTTCCAGGTTGTTGCTGACTTCCAATTTTCTTTTTATGTTTCTCGGCAACACTACATGCTGCTAAATACGAACTTGAAGCAGGAGGAATCAGGAATATAGCAATACACACAGAAATAAATTTCGCAATTCCTGCTTCCAAACTGTTACGGAGTGTGAAGTTAGCAACAAAACTTTTCTTTGAATTATCTCAGGAACGATAGGTGCTGCTGGCCTGAAGTTTGGGGCAGGATGAATCAGGAATGTAGCAGCAGAAGCGGGCATGAATTACACAATTTCTGCTTTCAACGTGTTGCCAACTTCCCGTACCAGTTTTTTAGATACTCGCTCCGTTACGCTTCACTCGTCCCTAAATATCCTGTTTTGTTTAAAAACTTGTTACATAATATACTATTTGCTTTTTATTTTCAATATTCCTGATTTTAAAAATATAAACATATTTTATTAGTTAATGATTTTTACTGATGAATAAAACATCAAATCGATAAAGAATAGTAGATTATTTTAGTAGGGGTTAAACATTTTAATTATATTGTTTAACCCCAAGATATAGAATATACTATTTTTTTTAAGCGTTTATTGCTGGTTTTCCTGGTTTTACATCAAATGTTCTGAGTTTCTCGAGTGTAAAAAGCCTTTTAGCGTCTAATAGTAGTTCAATAATATGCCGCTTTAATGTCGCTTGAAGAAAAAATTAATTTTGTATTTTATTTGAGAAAAAGTTTTTGAATAATAAAAAAGTTCCAGAAAGTTTGACTGGAGAATACTTAATCGATTGTGAAAAATGGTAACTGTGAACGGGGAAGATATACAATTATCAGTAATTTTTATCCAAAAAACGCGCGAGACTCAAACACGTCTCGAATTATATACAATACTTTTGCTAATTTTCAAAAACATGTCATATTTCATGTGTATTAAAAAAGCTCATTTTCGTAGTGTAAACGATTATTTACGATAATGGCGTAATAGAACAAATTGTTTTATAGTTTCCTCTTATTGTAATTAATGGTTTTGTTAAACCATAAAAATGTTTTGTGGTCTAAAATATAAAAAATAAACAGTTATCAATGAGTTTATTTAATTAGGTTGCGGTTTTCCTTTAGATTATTATTTTGAATTCGTGTAATAGTTAAAATTTCTTTTGTTTTTATTTTTAATTTGTTTGGAGTTTTTTAACATTACTTTTGTTTCAGAATTTTAATTATTTATTTATTCGAATGGTACATTTTTTATTGTATTGTGATGTAAGTGATATGTATGGTGTCACAGAAGATCTGTATAAACCTGTATAGTGTATTATATAACATAATTTATTTATTATATAATTTTAAGGATTGAATGGAGGTTTTGGGATCTTTGTACTACGCAAGTGCAATTAATGATCGATTTATGTTGAAATATATCATATTTGCTACTGATAGCAATATAATTAAATTTACAAACATATTTTACGATCAATGTGTTTCTTGTCTGATAATTTTAAGTTTAATTTCTTGTTTCAATTGTTTATATCTGGATTGTATAAATCACTAAATCAAATTGTTTTTAAAACAATGCTTTATAAATGAAATAACCGGAAAAAAGTTTATTACTGTTGATGTTGTTTTATAGAAATTTACATGAAACGGATTAAGAGTTTTAGAAAGCAATCTATCGAGTTGATCAACAGTATATTGTCTAACACGAATAAAGAACTTTTATTGTGTCCATCATTAACTACAATTGACAGTTCGATTTTTGTATGCATCTGCCTGTCATTAAAAATTTCTATTATTAATAAAATTTTTATCTACTCATAAATGATATAATTTATAGTATGTATTATTTTGGTAATGACTGACTTAATAATATCGTTAAAGATTTTCATTTTTAAACGTCACGATCAGCTTTAAATCGTCGTTGTATTTCTAAAATTACTATTAGGATTAAAACTACACGTTAGTTATTACACAATGCTATATTTATCTTTAAAAGTTGAGTGTGAGCGACTGTTTGAAGATTTTATATTTAAAATTATTGAATGCCAAGGTTGAAAAAAATCCTTTGGGTATAATGATAATGAATATATAGTATAAATGGTATACATTCCTCTATATTTTCATGGAAACGTCAGGAGTTAATAATTTATTGCAATGGTATTTTTAAAGCGAAAAACAAAAAAGCTCCTCAGCTCTGGAAATGGTTTACTCCAAAATTAAAGTTCACACCTTAATATTAATTTCAAAAGGTACAAAGAGTTGTGAAAGTATAAATATTAATAATAATTGTTTAATTGAAATATTGTGGTTTCGGAAAAATTGTTTTCGAAGAGTTAAGGGTTAAAACAATGAAATCTTCATTTGTACTTTTATGTTATCACGTTATATGTATAAAATAGATGTTTTCAATTATTTATCCAACACCTCTTTATTGTGACGTCAAAAATGATGACTTTATTTTAATTATGGGGTCTATAAAACGCCAGTGGTTTTATAAATCAATAATTAAATTGTTTTTATAATTTGTTACGGTTCAAATTACTTGAACCTTGAACGTAGGTCGCGACCCTTCTGAGTAACGGTTGTCGTGACTTGCACGTTACGACGAAAATCGAATTTACCGCGCACGCTACGATTTTCCCATTGGTGGATCGATTATTCACAAAATTTATCGAGACGACGAGCGGACATCTTGTGATTTTCCTTCTATTGGGCGGTTGTCGGCGTGCTTCGGGAAGCTAAAAGTTTACACGTAAAATATTAATGTGGTTTCAATAATTACAAGTTAATTTGGTGTGTAAATATAAATCCGACCGCTTTCGCCGTAAGTGACTTCTTTTGCTATTTCTTTTGTTTGTCCTGTGGTTGTTTTAATTTTAATTACAACGTATGCCTTAGCACGTGTCTTGACCTCATACTCTACTCGTATATTTCCATCTGGATAATTCCTGGGGGTGCTGGAACGAGTAATTAAGAATCCTGCGCTATAAAAACGTGACGACTACCACGGTGTCGCTTACCACGAAGCTGTAACGGCTGATGAACTCCACCGGTTGAGGGTCGCTCACACTGCGTACCTGCTATTTCGAAGCAACATATCTGCTTTTCGAGCTTTGTCGTCTAGTCCTTCTAAGAGAAATCCTGTGGCTACCGATCTTCTAATAGCTGTCAACTGCTGTCGTTAGCAAGAACTTTCCTTATCGGAACTACATGAATCAGTACACAGCTAAGTTTATTGTTTAAAGAATCTATTCACTTTTCATGCGTTTAGAGTTCACGTACATGTGACATTAAACGGTTTGAATCCCTAGTGTATAAGCAAATTTTTATTTGGAGTAGACTCCATCCACCGACGTTCGGTTTTGTTTTCACTAGCTCCATCAGAGCTGGGGCGCTTGAGATAAAGTGGGTGAAGCTAAAACAAAAGGCCTTTTGGGTTGGCGGGAGCTACTTACCGTACTAGTCCGAGTTTAATTCTAGTTTTTAAGTCACAGTGTGTAAGTGACGTGTGTACGTCGAGTTTCTTAATCACCAATCCTTCAACAAACAAACAAAAGCTTAACTGAATTTAGACATATTTGATTGCGAGCTTTAATTAATTTGTTGTTGCTAACGCCCGTAAGTCTTATGCGACAGAATCTCTTACTTCACAGATTCTCCTAGTATTTTAAGTTGTATTTGTTATATTTACATGTCTATTTGTCTCTCTGATTTGTGTTTGTTTTAGCGAGTAGACCTTAAGTAAAACCTATTGAATTTCTGTTGGTCGGTTTTATTTCTCTCTATTACCCATTAGCAGGTGGCGCCTCGTTACGCAGCAGTTTCCTCAAGGACCTCCCCAACTCACCGACTAAGCCGGACACTGCTGTGTTAACTCTTACAAATACGGGATCTTCCACGAATTTAGTGCACTATTTCGAGCCAAATAGTATTGTTTCTTTCTTTTCTAGGTTGTATTGCTAGAGCCATCACTTTCTTTTTATTTTTATTATTTGTGAACTACACCTGTTACAAATTCAACAGTTTTCAGAAAATTGAATAGATAGATAGTTTATGAAACATCAAAAAATGAATTGTCTAAGTACCTACATAAAATTAAAATTACTTAAGTATATGAAACAGAAATCTCACATGAAATCATTTGTTGAGGTTTACGTTAACATTTATATTATTTGCTTCATTTTTTGTCACTTCAATGTTGTTCATTTTTTTTTAGTATTCACAATAACATTGGTTTCTGTTTCCGAATTTTCCACTAGCAATGTCCATTTTGACATAGCCTTGTGCCACGATTGTCAATTTCCATCGACCATGACGTTGGCCCATACCAAGATCGGTTCCAGCATCAGACAATAAAGTCGTTTGATGCGTGTCTCATATACTGTGTCCTGTGTACAACTCTGGTTGTAGTTATTTCAAAACATCAGCTACCGCTGATGGTATTTCGGATAGAGTATTATTTCACAGGTAGTATTGTGCATTTCATTTCCATAAAACAAAACAGCTTGTAAAAATATTCTTGGGTCGTGAGACATATATTTTCTACAAATATCCAGCACATTTTATAAACGTATAGTTACGTGAAACATTGTTTTTATATATGTACAGGTACCAACATATATGGACATTTATCTTCTACACTATCGATTGACATGTTCAATAATTCACTACGTCGACACCCACCTAAAATTGTACCTATAATGTAAAAAATTATCAAATAACACATTCGACGTACCTTCTCATCATCAAATATTTTTTATTAGGTGCTTCTGCTAGAAACTGTTGAATATGCTCCCTTTCAAGACTTTTTATTTCTTTGAATCGTTCTTCAAAAATGCGATTAACTTGCCATATTGTGAAATATCTATATTTCCGTGAAGATTTAATGTGGATCTTAACATGCTTTATTTTGTCCACATTGAAAAGGGCGCGAATCTTTTTTTGGTATTAAAGAACTAACCTAAAAGTACGTTTTCGCCTACCCCGCAAAAATCGTTTTCCTGTTTCCAATTATTGAAATCACTTAATTTTTGTAATAAGCTTCTCTGGATTTCTTCGGTAGCAAACTCAAAGTGACTTCTTGAGCAATTTTTTGTGTTTTCCCGTTCGGTAAAATAGACGCTGCAGTTTAGAGTTCCATTTCTTTGAGGTGGAAAAGGACTTTTTTTCATTTCTTCAATATTACAAGTGGCGGCGCAGTTTTTTGCAAAATTTTTTCCAAATAATAATTTGCTGTCAACAAACGAACAAAACAAACCACTACCACATGGTAAAAACTAAACTCTTACGGAAAGAGGAGTTGGATAAAACTGCATTGGCATTAGTTTATTCTACAGCAGAATATTGTGCTCCTGTCTGGTTGAATAGTTATCATACAAAAAAAATAGATGTCCAGTTGAATTGCACTATGCGTATAATTAGTGGAACCATTAAATCGACTCTTCTCGATTGGCTTCCTGTTCTTGTTACTCTATAGAACATTCGACGAAAAGCTGCGTTAAAACGAGAATGGGATAAATGCCAACTTAACAAAAAGTTACCAATTTGGAATGACATTGACAACCCTCCTGCTAAAAGACTTAAATATCGAAGTCCTATATGGTTGCAAGACTACTTAAGTACGGCTTTTTCTGAAGTTGAAGAGTGGAAAAAATTATGGTCTGGAGTTGATGTTTTCAATAAACATCTCATTGATGATCCAACAATAGAAGTCCCGGGCTTTGATCAAAAATGAAAAATTTGGTCAAAAGTAAATCGCATAATCCAACTCTATGTTGTTTACACATATTGTAGAGGATTGTCAATTAACGAAGTTTAAAGGAGGTTTCAAACATTCATAATTTAACGGGATGAACTTATATTATGGTTTACGAATCTGAAGGACCTCTGAAGTTTAGCAATATTTTGTATTCTCTGTCCTGACTATCTGTTTTTCCATTATTTTTTTGCTATTTCTTTAACCTATTATTTTTTTGTCATTGTCGTGACTGGCGCTTGGACCGGTCTATTATATGCAATGGCTGTGCTGTTATTTTTATGTTCTTATTTACCTTCTATAATGTTTACACACTTAATTAATATTATGACATATGAATACTAAGCAAATGTTTTTGCCAAAACGAACCAATCCACTATTGCACACGGTTTCGTCACCACACTATTACAGGTTTATACTGATCTTCTGGGGCACCATACATAACACTTACATCACAATAAAATATTTGATAATGTACCATACGAATAAATTAATAAGAGCAAATAAGTCGTGAGGTAAATGTTTAGCCACGAGAGGTATTATTTATTGTTATAGTTTTTCCAACAAAGTTGGGCTTTCTACAGGGATTATTTAGTGTTGTAACACGTTAAGTCAACACCTTCCTTGTTATTATGAAAAGACTACACTTAGCCCTTAGCAGTCGAAACTTTGGCGAAATAACATGCAAGGTGTTTACTTAACCTGTTACAGCGCCAAATGGTCTCTCCGTAGAAAGTCGAACTACGTTGGAAAAACTACATGGCTTCTGTTAGTGATTTTCTCATCAGCTGAACGTTGAAAACTTAAAAATGCAAATTTGTCTCTTAAATTGATAGTTATCCTGGTTGTAATTGTGTGTTGTTCGTCGTTTATTGTTAATTTTGTTCATTTAATTGCCAACTTGATGAGACAAGGATTTATAGAAACCCTGTATAACAATAATGTGAAATGCGTCTTAACGACGTTAATTAGTTACACTTAGTTATAACAATAATAAAATTAAGGATATTTTATAGAATTGTGGATTGATTCGTCTTGGTAAAGCATTTGCTTCAAGGTTTAGGACAACCATCAAAATAACCTAAACATGTCAACCCTAAGCAACCTTTTTTTAAATTAATTGTGTAAATATTACAGAAAGTAAATAAGAACAGAACAGATAATCTGGACATATGATACAAAATATTGCTTAACTTCAGATGCCCTTCAAGTTAATAGTTAAATTTAAGTCGTGTCGATACAACCGGTCAAGAGTGGCACTTTGAATGGCGATTTACTTTTGACCAAATTTTCCTTTTTTGATCAAAGCTCGTGACTTCTATTGTTGAATCATAAATAAGATATTTATTGAAAACATCAACTCCAGACCATAATTTTTTTCCCTCTCTAACTTCAGAAAAAGACGTTCTTAGGTAAGTCTTGCAACCGTATAGGACTTCGAGATTTAAGTCTTTTAGCTGCATGGTTCTTCATATAATTCCCAATTGATACGTTTTTGTGGGTTAAAATGATGGTTGAACTTTGTATTATTAAAGATAACAGTAAGTTTTCTACTGTGCTTCACCTGTCATTTTAAGATTGGGGCATAACCATAATTACAGTTTTAAAAGAAACGTTCAGACAGGTCAATTTTTGTTTGGAGGGGGACATCTTCCGAAGATAAAGATGATCCCGAAATATGAACATGTCAAAAATCTTAAATAGTATGATGGGTTGACAGGTGCCTCATTTCAAAGCCTTTTTAATTTTCTATACAGCTATATGCATCTTACTTTAGTCAGGGGTAGCCCTATTTTCGTAAATAAAAAAGTCAGATAATACTGCAATATGGTCGAGAATGTCAATTCATGTTTACAAGAGACATTCATTAACGATAAAATTTTCCCCGACATACGAATAGGGTGGTTGTGTCTGTGATTGCAAAGAATCACACAAAATCTCATGTATGAGGTGTTACTCTATCCCCATCTCAATTAAAATATGTGAGAAGGGTCTGCCCCTGTTAGTATCTATAGAGAAATTTTATCAATACTTTAGACTTGAATTGATCTTACCAACTAGCTTGGATTTTGTTGTATTTTTTGTTGTTTTCTAGGAAAAGGACTCCTTCGCAGAATAAAATGTATTCGGTTGAATAGAGAATTCCAATACCTTTCGTATGAGGTGCCACTTGAACCGCCCTGTGAATTGAGGTTTTCGAGATGGTGCTGCCAGAAAACCCTGTTCATTTGTCAAGGCAAATTTTATCGTTAATGAATGTCCCTTGTAGAATTAGCATTCTTGACCATGTTGCAGTATTTTTTACTGTTGGGAGTCCATGGGGTCCTCTGACCACCCTCTTCATATGTTAGGTTCAACCTTGTCTTTGAAAGATGTCCTCCTCCAAACAAAATTGACCTGTTTTTTTGAAACTGTAAGATAGTTAAAAAACGGCCTGTTTCGTTATCAGTGGACCACCCTGTATATATGTTACCGAACAACACCGATTTCAAGCCAAACTAGTTTATCCTATACCAAAACGGTTTATCCTAAGTGTGTCAGGTTATACTAGTTTAGCCTAGAACAATCTAGTCCGACCTAAATACTTCAGGCTCAACGAGTTTTGCCTAGGCCGAGCAGTGTTTGAAGTATTATTTGAGTAAATCATCCTTGAAAATAAAAAGGCATAAATTGGATGACTGATACATATCTACTTATTCAGACATATACTACCAACTTAATATTGATAATTAGAAGTGATACAACACTTGTATAGAACAAAAAGTACTTTCATTTTGTAGTCTTTTATTGGGTGAGCCATGAACTTTTGAAGATAATAACTTTGGAAAATATTCTCGGAAATTCAAAAAAATGATTATTATTTTTTGAATCGAACTGAAATTAAAAATAAACTCTTGTGCTACCTAGTGTCACACATAAAACATGATGTATTATTTATTTTTACAAGGTGTACCTGTAGTGGCATTTCGAATTACACAAATGGAGTATTTACATCTTCATTGACATCACTTTCTTGGAGAAATCTTTGAGTACAAAGGTCGAATTCAATTTTACAACAGACCACCAGAAATATCATGAAATTTGTAAACTTTTTACTGATGTTAAAATGATGTTTATTGAAATATGAACTGATTTGATGCGACAGTAAAATAAAACATGGTTATTAAAGATCTTCTTTTTTGAAGTATTTTGAGAAGAAATGAATAAAACAATAATCTGCAATAAAGTGTCTGAAGTATTCCATTCTTATTTCCAATTTTGTACAGGCCATCATTGTTTATTTCTAGAATGTTATGTCGCCCCTACCTCTATCTACATCATGAATCGGTACAATTATCTCTTACTTTAGCAGGCGGGTGCGATTTGTCAAAAGCAGATTTTATTTTGAAGGTTCTCAGCAGCTTTTTGCCATGCTTTTTTGATATTGTCATCAATTTTAGAAGTTTTCACATCATTATTATTACTGTCATCTCTTGAATGCTTGCCATCATTTGTCTTTAATAGGCCAAATCAGTTTGAATAAGTTTCTAAAAGTCATTTTCATCTTGAATATCCTTTATTACGTCTGGTGATATAGATGTTGTTGAAAGACCAACTCCAAATATGGCTTTGTAGGGCGATTGTTTTATGCCCGAATGGTATGCCCTATTTTTCATAAATTGTACATACCTTAAGCATTCTGACCGTTTGGTTCATTGATTATCTTTTAGCCAACAGCTAAATTATGTTCTCGACGTCTTGATTAGCTCTTTTTACGGAGTCCTGACTTTCACTCTTTATATCACATTTAGTACGATGGACGAAGTCTCTTCCATTGTCTTATTGCAAAATACATGGGCCACCTATCGTTAAAAATATGCCGTTCAAATGGTAGCCTCCTTCTGCAACTCGTTTACACTCCAAAGCACGGAGTAAAATAAATTTGGTCAAGTAGTCTTGATAGACCATGATAAATTGAAATTTCTTATAAGGTTGAATTGGAAAATCATCGAGATCCACTCGGCTATTATTATCCATTTCAGAATGTAAAATTGGTTTAGAGACAAAGCCACCCTTTTCTTAGTCTTTTTTCTTAGTCTTTTTTTCTTGGCATGCTACACGCATATATAAATACAGGTTAATCATCTGTTTTTTGATATTAACATATTTTAAAGATGTATCTGCCAATTATCTGTCACGTTTACCGTGGCTGACAGCTCTATGAGCTGCATCAATAACATCGTACAATTCCTCAGCCGGAATATAGTGTTCTCTTCATAATTTAACTTAAAATAATTTTCATATAAAATTATTTTAAAACTATATTTATAATTTAAATCTAATATGGTATTATATAAACACTTTTATATTTAATAATTAATTATAAACAAAAAATAACCCTTTTAAATATAAATTCATAAAAATAACTTTTTATATATATATCTGATTAAAATCTTTACCATCATTTATACTAACTTTTCATATCATTATTATTTCAACTATATTTAAAATATTAATTTAAATTATTTAAAAAAATTATTTAAATAACCTTTCTTAAAATTAAATAAAATTCATAATTAAAAACATCAAGACAACAAGTCTTTAACAGAATCAATGTTTAAAATTGCCAACCTCTTTAAAAAATTATAACTTTTTCTATTAACTTTTTTATTTTTTAAATAATAAATACTAATCTTAAATATATAACTTCTATATTAAAATTTAATTTAATAATCTCTAATTATATTTTACTAAAACTTAAATTAATCATTTTAAAATATACATATATAATAAATTAAAAAACAAATATTACATAATTTTATTTCAATAATTTAAAAATACAATTTAATAACTATTTAATAAAAATAAAAAAAATATTATTATCATTTCAATTATATAATTATTCAATTAAATTTCTTAAATTTAATTATTATATTCATCGCCTTCGATGAAGTGGTGTCTTCACTTCGGCTTCTTCCACTTGTAGGATAAGATCTAAGTGATTTATAACATTGAAATGATTTGTACCTAATTATACTATAAAAAAGAAAAAAAAAAAAAAAAAAAAAAAAAAAAAAAAAAAAAAAAAAAAAAAAAAAAAAAAAAAAAAAAAAAAAAAAAAAAAAAAAAAAAAAAAAAAAAAAAAAAAAAAAAAAAAAAAAAAAAAAAAAAAAAAAAAAAAAAAAAAAAAAAAAAAAAAAAAAAAAAAAAAAAAAATTAAAAAAAAAAAAAAAAAAAAAGGAAAAAAAAAAAAAAAAAAAAAAAAAAAAAAAAAGAGAGGAAAGAAAAAAAAAAAAGAAAAAAAAAAAAAAAAAGAAAAAAAAAAAAAAAAAAAAAAAAAAAAAAAAAAAAAAACAAAAATTCTTTTAAAAACCGCTCTCACCATTCCAACTGATCAACTTGAAAACTAGACGTTGGCTCATCCATTTTAACAATATAAAAACAATACAAAACTTTGAATGACGTTCAGAAATCAGCTTCTCAAATTCTACGTAGGCAATGCCCAGATGATTCTATATTTGCATATGAACTTCCCGAAGTTGCCGATAGGTGGCGATACGTGTTACATTATTATAATATTTTCACACCTAACACTCAATTTAAAATTAAACTTTTAATTCAAACAAACTAAATAGTATATAAAGACTTTAAAAAATCTATTTTTAAATTATTGCGTTGTTCCGTCGTGTGGTAACATTGTTTCGCGATATTCAATCAGTGACGAAACCGGAAAGCCAACGCATAACGCCATCTATCGGTGACTGAAGGAAACACTAACACGTATAGAGAATCTACTGCTTGTATCTATGGGACGTTATACATTCCGGGGAGATGATGTATTTCTGGTGAAACGAAAGCTTGTGGCTAGGGAGGAAGGGACATCTCCGCGGTTACAAGTTCCATCGTGTTTGTTTTGTTGGGTACTTTACTGATTCAATCTGTTCAGCCTAGGACAAACTAGTTAGTATTTGGACCGTACTAGATGGTCCTAGGTTAAACTAGTATATCTTGACACACTTAGGCTGAACCGGTTTGGCCTAGGATAAACTAGTTTGGGTTGAAATCGTGTTTGTTCGGTGACATATACATTAAAAAAGAATAGGTGCAAGAATTGATTCCTGTGGAAAACCATTATTTAAAAATCTAAATTTACTGCTTTTATCTTCAACAAAAACTCTAAACCTCTGATCTGATAACATACTTTCAATAACAGAAATAACTTTGCAATTCAAAAAGTAAACCTTCTTTCCACACTGCATCATATGCAGCAGTTAAGTCTGAAAAGTTAATAACTCCAGTTTTTTCTGAAGACCTGCTTCGATATGCGTTTATAATACCAATACTTCATCACTAGAACTTCTACCTGAATGAAATCCTGCTTAATCAATTTTTAATCTCTCTTTGATTAATGAATTAGTTTTTTAAAAAAATACTTTATAAATGACATTTACCAAACTTATTGGACGGTAAGAAGTGGATTCTAGGTTTATTTTTTTTAATATAATTTTTTAAAATTTTGGTAATACATATTCCATCGAATTAAAGCTGCTGGTAGTTTTAATTGTAGTGCAGTAGCAGGTTGAATTGCAAATTCTCAATGCCAATGCGAAATTTTAAAAAACACCCGTTATTATTGTAGATATACTCTTTTACAATACTACAAATTCTTATTTGTTCGAAATGTATCAAAACTTTTTCTTTTTTCAAATACTATTGATATTCGGTGCATTGATTTTGTATTTCAATGAAACCGAAAAGATATTTCTCGTGCACAACAACCATAGAAAACGGGAGTATTGGTCTTATTGAATAAGAACTGAAGCTATAAAAGACCCCAAATACTCATTTGTACGACATAAGGGTGCATTTATCACTAAATAAACTTATCACAGTTACCGTATATTTGATTTGGAAACAATTCTCGATCGATACTTGGATATAACCCGAAAGAAGTTTGAAACATGTTCATGGGGCAAAGCAAAATGTGTTTTGTCCATAAAAACTTAAAATTTGCTTCAGATTTTACCGGTTTTAGAAACATAAATTTTCAATTTTCTTTAAAGCTTTAAAATGCTTGACGTTGTGAGTTTTAATTACTGAAACTTTTTTTTTACGTTACTAATATGAAGGTGTCCAATTTGCAAAATTAGTTCCAAGACGGAATGTCGTAAAAGCGACTGTAACTTTATTTAGGCGTAAGATTACATTCGTACTAATTTACATTTTTAATGTGTTAAGAGCTCTTTTTAAATGTTTTACTGCGAAAAGAATAAAAGAATTTTGATGAGTTTCTTTACAGCTTTCCTTCTTCTCACATCATTTGTTAAATGTCGTATCTACTTTTAATTAAATTCTGAAACATTTGGTTTCGACAGTGATCATTGTTTATATTTTATTCCAGTGATTTAGGTACATTGTTCTTACTTTTATGTAATAATAAATTTAATTGCAAAATTTGTGTTTAGCTACTATTTATAATGTTTATTCCATAAGAAATAGGGAATCAAATATCTACCCGAACGTTTCTATAAAACGACATTACTGAAATCATAACAGGGATCCCGTAATGCGCTTCCTCGTCTTTAATTCCTTAGGGATTGTGTATTCAAGGATTTCCCTTGTTTTTGACGTTTCCTTTAACAGAAACTTCAATATATAGAATAAAACGAAAATATATAGTCCTTTAATTTTTAAAACTGACATGCATGTCCAACACATTCGTCGCATCGTTTTACAAACTATAACTCACTATATTTTACGCCATACAGTGGATTTTTATCTTATGACTATTAATTTATTACTCCACATCTTATTTAAGATGTGCAGTTATGAGACAGTTTCAAACACCCTTTATTCACTTTCACGACGTAAAAACAAAAAGAATTTTATGTCTGATGACCGTCCGTTCGTGTTAAACATGGTATCACGAAAACCACACGCCTGATTTTTATGAAACTTTTACATGGACCTAATTTATAATTCCGCAGATCTGATTACATTTTCGAATTTTTAAAATATTTAGAAAAATATTAATTTTACACATTTTTGTTTCAAATAAAAGTTGTTTATAATTTAATTATACACAACTTTTTGTTTATACTATTTTTTGATCCGATAAACAATTACTGAGATCTAACAATCACGTGACAATAATTGTTGTAACAATATTTCCACCAATATCAATTTTACAAAAAAAAGTTGGAAATTCTATTGTTTATAGCTTTTGCTTGAAGAATTTTTTTCTAAAACGCAATTTTATTTTCGCTTATCGGGGCGATGTGGAGTTCTGTGGTAAACGCTTGTTTACTCTTCTATATAATGATCTTCAAAGAAATCCTTATGAATATATATTTATTGCGACACATCTTAATTTAAGATGGGCAGTTATGCGACGGTTTCTAAACACCATTTTTTTCACTTTTCCGACATTATAATGAAGCAGAAAGAAGTTTATGTCCGATGGTAGGCCAGCCTTCCGTCCGTATGTAAACATGGTGTCACGAAAACCACACGTCCGATTTTTATGAAACTTTGTACATTGACCTAATTTATAATTCCGCAGATCTGATTAGATTTTGGGCATATTCTTTGTAGCCGTTTACCTACACAAATTTTCGAATTTTTTTAATATTTAGAAAAGTATTCATTTTACACATTTTTGTTTCAAATAAAAGTTGTTTAGAATTTAATTATACACAACTTTTGTTTATACTATTTTTGATCCGATAAGTAATTACTGAGATCTAACAATCACGTGACAATAATTGTTGTAACAATATTTCCACCCATATCAATTTTTTTAAAAAAAAAGTTAAAGAAAAAAAGTTGTTCGAAATTCTATTGCTTGAACAATTTTTTCTAAAACGCAATTTTATTTTTGTTTATCGGTGCGATGTGGATGTTCTGTGGTAAACGCTTGTTGGAATTTCTTCCTAACGTTTGTCTAACACGAGTGGTCAACTTCTTCAGAATTTCTGATTTTGGATGTAGACTGGTGTTTCAGTTTAGTTCAGTTTCATATGTTTATTTTCTACTTCAATTTCACAATATTTATAGCTTAATCCTGAATTACACATAATACTTAAATAACCCCATCGGATCGCCTGCTAACTTCAAAGTTTCCTCGTCCGTTTATTTCCGATCCTCTGGGCTGACAGTTTACTCTAACTTAACCTAAAATGACATACTTCGGCTCGTGTGCTTTGGCATGTCATCTACATCATAATCTCAGAGCCGTGTGATAAGCGGGTTGGGGTGGCAATGATCGTGTGACGTAGTTGCGGATTGGCGTGCGAAGTCTGCTATCTTGGGAATTTGAAGTTCGTGATGAAGACGATCGTTGCGGAAAAACCAGGGAGCGTCTGCGATGATTCGGAGAATCTTTTATTTTGAAGAAGTTGCAGTTTCGTCGTGTGAGTTTTGGCAACGTAGAATCAGTTTTCTGCTGCGTACGTCATGGAGGTGCGAATCACCATTTTGTAGATGAGTAACTTTTGTCGGTGCTGAATCAGCTGTACGGCACAACATCGAGTAGGGATTTGCTAAAAGGCCGTTGGCGGTAGTCAGTTTCTGGACAATGTGCGCTGCTCAAAGCAACTTCCTGTCTCAGGTCGGGCCAAGAGTATTTGACCTCGTTTTCAAAGGGCACAATACTGATGGTTTGTACTTCTCAGCTTCTATTTATACTTGTTCTGAGGAGGCGGGGCTTGCATCCCGCCGGTCAAATGCGAATATTCGTAAGGTGTCGTTATGGTATTCTTGTGGGTTGGATTCCAGATCTGGTGTGAGTCTCAGGGTTTCTTTCTTTCTGTTGAAGTTTTCTAGAGTTCCCGGGTTGGCTTCTCGAACTAATCTGTTGTGATAACAGTTAACCTTTGCTAAGCGCGTGACTTCTTGGTGTTCTCAGACGGCAGTTGGCAGACGATGTTCTTGAGCCTTGTTTCCATCGATTTCTTGGCGCATACCTTGTCACAAGAACAAGGTATACGCTAAACTCTGGCTGGTCTCGTTTGTCTTTTGTTGAACTGACGGTCTGCTGAATCTTTTGAAGATAGTTTTGATGTCGTGTCTTTGTGGAATTATTCCTTTGCGGTTTACAACATGCGTGGGCGGTAGTGAGTCAACTCTCGGATTTCGGTACTCTCTAACTTTTGGACGTCATTGTAGTCCAAGTTGCTATCACAATCCTGGAATTTAAATTTTAAGAGAACCTCAAGATCCGCATTTGACTGGGGCGATGTAAGTCCAGCCCCCTCAAACCAGTATAACTATAAGCTGTGAAGTTAGGAAGAAATTCCAATCAACGACGGTCTTAGACTCGAATCTAGACAACAATACTTCACTAACAGGCCGCCAAAGCCTAAACCAATTATTCTAATTTAAAATATCATGGATGTAATAATTTGTATTTTATGGTTAACATAAATATTTTCAAGTGTAAGGTTTCTTTTATTTTTTTCAGTAATCACTCCGGTCAAAGCCAATTCTTACTTAAATAAAAATACTTAAGAAGCAGCGTGGTATAAAAAAAACAAAAATTGTGAAAATAATATGTGCCATTATCATTAAAAAAAAGATTAAACTGTAAAATGGTTTTAGGGGTTTGTGCAATACTAAGATGAGCTTTCAAGGGTGTATGCCGGATGCTCTTGTATTAATTAAACTTCTCCAAGCTGGCTGAACATGGTCGTATATATTGGTTACCACGATCTTGGATAAGTATAGTAATTATAAGTGTAGAGTTTTTAAGATATTTAGGTGAACAGTGGTTAGATAAGGGTAGGTTCAGAGATATACAAAAACATTGGCTTAATAAATCAGATTATTAGGTAGATGATGTAAGAGTTTATGGGAGGGAAGTGGTGTAGAAGCATTTTACAAATGCAAGGTAGGCAGTAATGTTCTTGATCCATGTTACTACTCCTGAAAAGATTCCCATTATTTTAGTCCAGACGGATGCTGTGTATGATAAATTTTGAGGTTTTTCAAGTAGTTCAATGTCATTTGAGTAGAAAATAATCGCACAAACGGAAAAAAAACCAAATGGCTTGTAGGGGGGTCTTTATTAAATATAAAACTGAGTTTTTGGGATCCCATAATTCCATACCCCATAAACGCGAGGTTAATTTTCTTTGATAAGTTATAACTCGGCGTCGTACAAGCGATCTAAAGTAATTGCTTTGCAGAGGTTTTTGTGGGGTTCAATTTTAGTCTTCTCGACTAAACTCGAAAAATCAATCTTGTTCAAGATATAAGCTTGAAAATGGGGTTTTCAGAAACAAATAGAATCGCTTGGATTGACCGAAATTCACGAATCCAGGATGTTTTGTTATAGTTGACGGAGAAGAAGCTTTTGATGAAAGACATATCTGAAAAAATTGTTTCGAAAGCTCCGCCAGACACGACGGAATTTGACGAAAGAAAGATTTAATTAAAGTCATCAAACACCAAGCTTACCAAAGTTGATATAAAATCGAAGGCTCGTACAGCATCGTGTCTCTTGCCAATTTCATCTTCAAAGAGTTGTGACGAAATCCTGTAACAATAAGTTACGTTTACCATCAATCGTTTTTCTTTCATTAGGTTGTTTTTTTTTGGGGGGAATGTGGAAAAAATGTTGTGAACACATGAGGAAATCCTTCTTTCCACTGTCACTCTAATGAAAAAAGAATCGCTTAGTTAATATTTTGGCATTTCCCATTTTGACGTTTTGCTTTGATTGTTGGTTTAACGTAACATCGTTTAACTTTATTTCTGTTTTCAAGAATTCAAACAATATAGGTACATATTAGGCTAAATAATTCAGAGAAATTAATACAGGGAATTGAATAAAATGAACGACATCTAATTAAATGTAGTATAATTACAAGTTATGGGTAATACAGAAACCTGTATAAAAAGGTCATACTAACGTCCACATTCGTTTATGAAAATTAATTCAGGTAGTTATTCAGAATGAGTCATACGCAACCTTATATGATTTTAACTATATTATTCCCTATTCGACGAATAAGGTAAAAAGACAGTAATGGTTCTTAAGAATAAGAATTTAAGGAAATGGCACTTTGAAATTGGACTCATACTAAATGCACTCTCTATTATAGTACAATTCTACAAATTATTCAAGGCAAAAAGCGGAAAGTTTTGCACTTTTCAGATATGCAATATTGTGGAGCATCTTCCTGAATTAAACGTCGAAAAATCTAAATATAGTATTTTGAAAATATACTAATCTGGAAGAAGGATTCTACGGCAAAATAAAATGAAAATTGTAGTTCTCTAGAATTTACAATGAGGGTTGCTGAGTAAACTTTAATTCCCAAGATGTTTTTGTTATGACCGGAATGCTCAACTGACTTGTTTTGTTCATTTCCTTCGTTTCCTGCACTCTAAACGAGGGGTGGTTAACCTGCGGCCCGCGGGCCACATGCCGATTTCTACAGGTACAATTTTGCGGTTAGCTAAATACAAAAAAATTTTATAGAATTCTTTTTATTTTCATTATTTTTTATTTATTATAGAGGTGGTATAAGTTGCATAAGTCTACTCCGAGCAATATAACTCGGCTCTATTGTACATTAGCTGAAAAACATGTAAAGGAACGGCTTTTTACTTTTTTCTAACATAAATGACATAAAAGATAAAGCTGCACTTTTAATTCTTGAGTGATAGCTTTGATTATTAAGCATGCTTCTTGTAAATTGTAGAAGAGGAAAAGTAATCTTGCACTCTTAGTGTTGCTATCTCTTTATCATCGATTTGCAGTTATTAGTAACTTTAGTTAATTTTCATGTATGACAAGTTTTTTATTAACAAGAAAGTCATGGTTTTGTGCGTTTTGCTAATTAATAGGTGTATTGTTTAAATTTAACTTTACTTTCATTAAAAAAATGACTCAATCGAAAGCCACAATTGTTTGGTCCTTCTAGCCGGATGCACATTTTTATCACCAATACTTAGTACACGATTGGTTTTATCAAGATCTGTTTTTGGAGCACTGCCGAGGTTTTTCTGGAGCTGTTAGACTGGATTACAGGAACTATAAAATTATTGGCTAGGCTCTAAAATAAAACGCCCTTGCCCGATACAAATATACGAAGTACCCTCTCATTCAAGTTATTATAAAGATGTTAAAAAGTTCTTGACCAAAACACTTCCTTATTTCAACTTCAAACTTGATTATGTTAAAAGTAGCAAAATAATTTGGAAAAAAATACGAAATGCTGGATCCATCAACAACAATCAAGTTGATATACTAGTTCAATTACAAAACATAGAAACTGGTTAATGATATAACCCTGTTGCTTAAGAGCAATCCTTATGGATACAATAATATATCCTCAAAAATGTTAAAGGTAATGTAATATCACTTTCTTAAACGTCAGGAAAATTTCTATTCCTAAGAAACCAATTGTTAACAATTATTCTGAACTAAGGCCTATTCGATTATCCAAACATTATCCAAAGTATTTGAACGCATAATTTAAACTTAATTGGTGTCTGATCCTTTAAGAGTTTAATATTTTGTGCTTCGTTGTAATCGTTGATGATAGTCTATTTAAATAATAAGGTATCCAGTTAGCTGGAGATTAACAGAGGTGTTCCTGCAAGGTTCTATCCTTGGCCCTTTATTATTCAGCATTAGTTCTAAAGTAATGTTTATCGCACTTTTGTGCAGACTATACACAAATATATTAGTCCTTTGTTACATCAAATATTGAGGTATCCGTTAATGTCATAAACTCTGAATTGCAATTATTTATTGATTATAGTGAAAAACATACCCTAAATAATTAATTATCTGAAATCTAAGCGTATATTATGTGCACCTAACTCGATTTTTATAAACTTTTTACAAAATATCTTTGTTCAAATATATTGTAATTGGTGGTGTGTGTTATACACTGTGTCTAAGATAAGATTGAACATCATGCGGATCTTGAAACGGTACAAGATACAAGGTTGCTCAAATTGCAAAAAGTTGGGCAATTTAGAATATATTTATATGGTGTTTGTAAATATTTTTCGTTTTCGAGATTTTACAAAAAAACATTTTTTGGATTTTTATTTTTCAATTTTTGCGCTTAGTTTTAAAATATTAAAAATCTAAAAACACTTTTTATTGACATTTTTAGAGCTTTAGAAAATTTCATGTCCGGGAAATCATCAATAACTTTATTTCTTTAATATTGCTGCATACAAAAAACACCTTGTATTTGGTAGTGTTTTTTATTACAAATTCAACAACGTATCACATATAATAGTTTAGAACCTAATTTTGTAAGAAATAGTTTAAATCGCCCAACTTTTTTGCAATTGGAGCGACCGTGTATCTTTAACTGTTTTCAAGATCCCTATGCTGTTCATTCTTATCTTGGACACACTATATACAAAATTGTTAATTTACCAAATATTGTTTATCTGAATTTGTCATTTTTGTTGTAATTCGAGAGTGGTCTTTTGGTTTTTTTATTATTTTGTTTCATTGAAGTTTAGTTGAAGAACAGCTCATTTATTATTTAGATTATATGTCCTGGAAAAATGTCATTTGAGTGGGAAATAATTGCACAAAAGGAAAAAAACCACATAGGTTTGTTTGGGGATTCTGGCTGAATATAAATCTAAGTTTTTGGGATTTCGACTTCCCCGGAACCCTCTCATAATTGCTAAATTCCTTTGATTGGTTATAACTGGCGATGTCGTGCTGCTCGTACAAGCTATCCAAAATGATCGTTTTGCGGGGAATTTTGCGCGTTACAATGTTAGTTCTTTTGATCAAACCCGAAAAATTAATATTTTTGAGATATAAGCTCGAAAATGGGTTTTCAGAAACAAATGGATTTGCTTGGATTGGCGGAATTCTAGGAGTCTCTGAAACACATTCTTCTCTTTCGACAATTTTGGTCTCATCCCACGAATTAACTGGATGCAATTTTTTTAATTTTTCCTTGCGGCGTTTTTGGCGTTTTTTCGCTAACCAAGCCCGCGGAGAAGTTTGCACCGCGCAATTTCAGTGCGTTAACGTTGCATTTGGACGCTTCCACACGCGGCAAATTTGCCTCTTTGCGACGCGATATCTCGAAAAGTATCTGAGCAATTGTTGAGATAGGACGAAAATTGTTTCTCGCAAAAAAACCTAGCCGTTGAGAGGAGAATTTAAAAAATTTTCCTTCGCGACGCTATAACTAGAAAAAATGTCGGTCCAACTGTTTTGCTGGGTGGGGCGAAAAGTATCGGGCGTTAGAGTGTCTTTCAGAGGCTCCTGGACTTGTGGATTGTTGCCAATCCAAGGGAATGGACTAAAATTGTGGCGCGCAAAATTCTCAGCAAAACCATCACTTTGGAACGCTTGTACGAACATGGCATTGCTAGTTGTAGCCAATCAAAAATTTCCGGGGCGGGGGGGTAGGGATCAAGAAAACAATGAATAATCCGCTAATGAGAAATCTGTAAATCGGACTTCTTTCTCAGCAGCAGTTACACAACAAAAAATGTTGGTTGCCTCTATCCTCCTAAGTATGACGGACGAGGGTTTTTGCATACCCTGTATAAATAATAACTTCGGACATATAGTATTATTCAAACATGTAGTTTTAGTTGTTGTACTGGACGTTGGGTGTTGTGCAAGATCCAATGACCTTGGAGAAGGTCAACTTTAAGGCGACATCAATTTATTTTTGAATCATGACTACATTTTTGTGAAATTGGTTGAACTGAAATGGGGAGTGGTGCATCAAATTGTAGTTTTTATTCTAAAATATCTTTAACGTTTAGATCTGCTGGGCATGTATACTCCACAAAGAGGAGGTGTGCTGCTAATTGCTCATCGAATGAAAAGGAACATAATCCTTCATTATGGCGTAAATCAAACAATTATATTGTTTACCCGGTAAGGGCACGTCTTTGGTTTTTGATATTGTAAGTTTTGATAGAATCGTGCTTATTATAGCATTATATAGTTGGAGATCTCCAACTAGGAACCGAAATTGAACCTTTACATTGGTTACAAAAACCTCTTGCTTTGTTCAATTGATCTATAGTGCTGCAGCTAATAAGAACTGTGTTGACTTCTGTTCCTTATTTGGAATATTTGTTTCCTTGTTTCATCGCTAGTCTACAGGAATTGCCTCATTTGTTGTCTTCCACAATCCGACACTAACCATGTTTGCGATTGATAGTGTTTTTTGGTTTGTATTTTCTTTGAATTTTTACGTTGGAATACACGTCCTCTTTTATGAAAAGAAGAGTAACGGTGAATATGATGCAAGAAAAAAATCACTCTCTCTTTTTCTTATTAATAATTACTTATTCTTGATTTTCTTTACTTAATGAAGATATTAATCATTGCTTGTAAATTAATATTTTATACATCTGAAGTCAATAATAGCACATATAATATGTGGTTTATAGACAATTAATTTGAAAAGTCATGAAACATAATTGTCATTATTGACTAGTAGTTAAAAATCACTACTAGGAGTAGTAGTAGCTTCACAACATGAAAATGACTCAATAATAATAATAATAATAATAATAATAAGATTGTAGGGGACAAAACATTAAATTATGTCAATCATCTATTCCTTAGACATTTTTTACTCAATGGTTAAACATAAAAGTTGAAGGATATAAAAGTTTGAAATTTAAACATTAATATGAATCAAATCGGTATCGCTGATGATAACAGCTTAGCTGTTGAAACACGTGTCCGAGTCAAGTTTTGGTGCAGTTTTTGGTGTTTTTCTGTTGATTAATATGAATGTTAAATAATTTTATGGTTAATGTTAAAAACAATAATTAGCAAATTTATATTAAAATCTTTAAAAAACGGTACTTGCCTGTAGGTGTTACCAATAAATATACATATGTAGAATCGTAAAATTGTTTAGATTGAACAATCAGGTTTGATAAGGAAAAGCAAGTTTTACAGGTGAGACATTAAATAGCGATTGCTATTATACTACGTCGCGAATACATTGTAGTTTAGTTTTTAAATTAAATAACGACGAGTCTGCACAGATCAGGTAGGACATTTCTATTATATTTTTAATTGTTCTCTTATATTTATACCGTGTCCCGCGGAAAAGTTGACGTAGACACTTACTATTCTAAATTAAAAATTAACTTAATATAGTTTTTCTGGCACAATTCGAACACAATATAACAAATTCATGTGATAGTAATGAATAATCAAAGCGTATTTTACTAAAAAATTTATCAAATAAGTAATTTTTTGTGAAATTTTAGTTATTGACCGAATGTATTTTCATTTATTAAGCGGCCTTCGTGGGCGAATTAGTTAATTTGTTATCTACTAATATTTTGCGCTTTCTAACTAGGGTTCAATTCCGATTGCAGAATTTTTTATTAACTTTAATTTACTCATTTTATAAAAATTGTATTAACAATAACATCAATAATAATTTTATTAATGAAAAAAAATTTCTACAATCGGAATCGAACCCGGATTTTTTCGTGTAAATCATTATTTTTTTATTAAAATACTATTTAAACACTTACATTACCACATAAATTTGTTCTCATTTATCTATCTAATAAAATATGTTACTAAATTGTGGTCAGATTGTTAATTAATTTTGAATTTAACATAGAAAACATAGCAACTTTTCCGGGGACACACGGTATAAACAAATTCAATTATTATCTATTTTCCGAAGGTAGTGAACTACTGATTTTGTTATTTTTATCTTTTATTGATTTGTGATTCATGAATTGATAATTTTGGTGACATGGTTTTTGCTGAATTGTTTTTGACGTGTTTGAAATATCACAATATTTTTGCTCCGATTTTGTTTTTGGAAATCACATTACATTCATTCGAATCTTATTATTTTAACACATGAAATCGAAATAATAATGGACGCGCTGAGTCTCTTTGTTACACTCCAACTATGAAATTAATTATTTGTTGCTAAAAAAAGCTTAGAAGTTTTTATTTTAGATTGATGAATTTCTCAAATTAACAGTTAATTAGTGGTCTTAGTTTTCTTTTGACGACGTTTCACTCTTAACATGTCAAAGCTTTATCAAGGCTATTGTTATGACACAGGCGCGTTATAAAGTGTTTAACTTTGATAAAGCCTCCACATGTTAGGGGCGAGACGTCGGCAAAACTTAGTCTAAAAGGCAGTTTTATTACACCCCTACCTTATTGAAGGATTGTGTAAACTGGAAACCAAGGTCAGTAATTATAAATAAACTTTTGTTTTATTTCATTTAGCTAGAAACCGCATGTTTACGGAGACTTTTAAAATAATTGCTAATTGTAAGAGATGCTCCATATAATCTCATAGATTTTTGAACAACATTCCTGGGAATTTAGATTTTCAATTATTAATGTTTCGAGCGTATTGCATCAAACCATCAACAGACCTGTTAGCTTTTAATTTTTTTTTTAAAGCAACCTGTTGATATAGTAAACTTCTAGAACGATATAAAAGTTTGATGTTCCTCGAATATCAAAATCGGCTACTATTGCTTCTATATGTTCTTTCAAAGTCGATTTTAATTTATTTCCAAGTAAGTAATTTCTTTATCAACAAATCATATACACAATAAACAAATAAGAAAAAGAGTCCCATGCTGCCAAATTGTTAAGCTCTTTGAGAATCTTTCCAAGGATCGGTGATAGTGTTGTCAGTTGATGAATCTGGAATTTTAGAATTTAAAATTTAGAATTGTTTGCATGATTTTTCCAAATTATCGGCTCCCATTAGGAGAACACTTCGATTCTTGGTGGCATTTTGATGAATGTATGTTAACCATGTTTTTTAGATAAAATTTCCATAAAATATGTAGTTAGCAGCTGGATTTGATTCAATAACTCGTTACAATAAATAGCTTTTATATACAGATACATGAGGGTTTTTTTCAATTGAACGTAGTAAATACGTATTGCGATAGATTGCGCAAAAATATTGTATATAAAATAATGTTAATTTAAAATTCGAGCCAAACTCCTTATTTACGTTTTACAATTGCTAATCAGTCCCAAGGCTTAGGTTCGTTCTGACAGTTACAAAAATGCTTGAATTAACAAATTTATTTATACATAAAAAAATGATTTTATATGAAACAAACAGTTTTTTTAGTACACGGCTTGCATGCATAAACGAATAATAAATAGTTTTTTTTTCACCGACTTTTCGTTTCCATTCATAAACGATAAGGTCAAACACCGTCTAGTTATCTTAGAGTTTGCCGGGTCCACTTTTTAATTGTCATAGAATTTTGCATGATCAATATTACTTTTGTAAGATCATTTTAATTTTAATGTGCGTACAATTTGTATTTAGAATTTCAAACTCACACTTTACTCGTGAATCTTGAATACTTGATTGTTCAATACTTCATCGTTGACTTTTCAAATCTGAATGCTTATTTGAATGTCATCTTTTGAATGTTTTTTTTCTCACTTCCATTCAATATCTGATGGTTGTCTGTCTTTTACACTCTTAACCTTCCAACACTAAGTTTATTTCGTTTCACTTTAACCTTCATTTCATGGAAATTAATTTTGATAAGATTTAATTTTTACAGAATGTTTATCGTCCATTATTTTCCTTATCGCTACAATTAACTTACTTCCTAAACAATCTCTACTTTTTTAATTAAACGGAAAAATATTCTTCTATGTACAAACTAAACTATTATGTTGATAAAAATATGGATTGGCTTTTAGAAATTTTAAACTCGAAACGAACTTGATTGTATTTCTCATTTAAATGTAAACTTTTAATATAAATCTTTATTTGGTCAATTTTAATTTTAAAGGCGAATTTTTATTTATTAAAAAATAATCCTTCACCGAAATATGTAACTATTTTGCTGTTGATTGATTTTTTAAAATTGAACATAGGAATAATATCATGCCGTTTAATGAGCAGACCCTCTCTGATTTCTCAGTTTAAAGAATGGATGGGGTGATTTTTATAGATTTTTTTGCGCTCAAAACGTACCTTGTGTACCGTATGCTCCAGCACGTTAGGTTGTTTTTGAAACTTTAGTGGAAAGCCCGTCCTTTCGGACGGGTGGAAGGATTTTAGCTTATGTAAACAAAAATTCCACTACATGAACCCAAACCCTCCAGTGGACCTCTCCTCCTCGAATTCTTCCATTCTCCCACGCAATTCAATGCTGATTCCAATTGTATAGATAGTTTGGGCATACAACAAATTAACAAACACCCAAATTTTGGATTTTAGTATACAGATGGTCAGAAATGGATATTTTAATCATTTTTATGAATTTTTTTTGACAACGAAATTTTTTTGTTTTAATTTTTCACAATTTCCCTATGCTGGTTGGATCTTTTTTGATCTAACATTAACTATTCGGATCTCTTTCTGATCTTGTCTTTGCTGGTTGGATTTCTGAGGTTGGATTTGTAATGAACGACTTCAAGAACCCTGTCTAGGCAGAATACTAAAGGTAAAGAACATGTCAAAAAGTAAATTCGGCGCAGTAAAACGGATGACTTTGCATGACCAAACTAGTGAATTGTATTTCTTTATTTTAAAAAATCGTAGGATAATTTAGGAAAATGCATTTTAAAATCAATGGGAGTACTATACGATGCAATTGTGGAAAATTTAGACTATTTCACCTAAAATTTCAAAACAAACCGGAAGTACTGTAGCAATTTTAAAGTCAAATTTGTTTTCAGTTCAAAAAAATTTACAAGAATCACCCCAGCAGGACTGTACGAATGCGTTAAAAATTAGCCAAGGTCAGTTTTATTGTCACTTTTGGGACACCGTCTAAAATATAAAAAATTTAATTTTCTCTTCGCGATTCATCGGAATAAAACAGATTTTGTGAAAAATTTTAATGTACTTAATTATTGACAAAAATCAGACACGGTCTGCTCACTACAATTTATGATATTATCCATATGTTCATTTTGAAAAGTCCATGTCCATGCATAATAGTTCATACATACATGTCCTATGTTTACTCTGACGATTTATGCTTTTAGAAATATACATAAAATTTGCATAATAAATAGTTATATTGAAATAAAATAAATATGATTGCAAAGAGGAAAGCTTCTTGTACGACTCTCAAGTATGAAAATGTTTCATTTTTGTTCGCATTTCTTGTAAAACATTTTTGAAATGGAAATTATAAAACATTTACAAAATCTCTATCTATAGGTCTCTATAATAAACCTTAATTAATCCATTGACACTTTTTTACATCCACACCCATGAAATCAGTTTCAATTCCTACCTGTGATGGACTCTTAACTTAACTGAACGGATGAGGAGATGGAACCCCAAACACATTTACATCGCCCTCTATGTATTGAAAAATATAAATATAAGGTTAAACAATCTGTTCGTTTATTTTTTTCAAATTTAACCTGATCGTTGTGATTTTTCATTTATTTTTTTTTAATTCAATTCTTTTAAGTAAAGTAGTTTCACTAAAACATAACATTCATGGAAATTGTTTAAATGTAGATACTTAAGTGAACGAGGTCAAAAAACTGCATGTTTTAACGTAATTGCTGCATAGAAATCTTTAATTAATTCTTAATTTATTTTCAGCAATAGCTATAGAATCGTGCAACACGAAATTGATTACATAGTATTAATCGCCTATAAGTTTAATATATATTCAATGGTATAAAGTAAATTACTTGAAATTTATTACATAAAACTGTTTACAATGCTTTTCTGCATTTTGTTTTAGTTAATTTTAATTTAATTAATTAATTGTTCTGGTTTCTGACAATACTTTAGTTTTTGACTGTTTTGAAAAGCAACTGCCACAACAAAAGTTTTTGCTTTTCATGGTATGTTTGTATTTTGTAGAGATTTTTTCTAAATTGTAACCCATGTGATTACGTTGCAGTTGACACCTATGAGAAAAGAAAACAACAAGAACGCTACAAAAAGTGCAAAATTCAGTTTCTCTAAAATGTTTCGCAAAAGGAAGCGCGGATCATAAAGTTTCGGCATGGAACAGTTCGGTGCCGGCCAGTTCCGTGCGACCGTTTCGGTGGCTGAATGTTTCTTGGCTGGCCAGTTCGGTGTGAAACATTAAATAAATACTTACAACAAAGATCTGAATTTGAATAATATAAATATTTAAAAAAAACAGATAATATTTACGATAGTTGGTGTTTTATTATTTTTTTTTTTTTGAATAATTAGTATATCCCATTGTAGAAAAGTCATATAATTAACATACCTTCGTCATTAAGCATCATATCAAAAAATTGTTTAAACAATAATTGTGTAGGTATTATTATAAAGAAATTACAGTTTAATTACGTAATTAATCATTATTGTGATTATGTATCATACATGCTTCAAAACTCATCTAAATATGTTGGTTTAGGCGAGATGAAACAATTACTTTAGGTTGCGCAACGTTTTTCACTAAGAACCAGTTTTTCTTTAGCGTAACGTAACTTCCATTATAAAGAGTGCCACGTCATACCATCTGGGTACCATAAGTTTTTCAAAACACACAACCACCGTTTCTCTCGATTATTTGCACCAAACTGGGTCGACAACGAATTGTCGAGACACCGTACTGGCCTGGAACCGAAATGTCCCTACACCGAAATGGTGACGCCGAACTGTCAGTACATTTTCTGAAGCCTTGGTAGTTATTAAATGCCACAGGTGGGCATGTTTCTCTTCTATAAAGGTAAAACCGTAGGTTACTTATACTTATTTGGTTAATTGTTGGTGGGGTTGGTTTAATTTTGACTTGGTGCTTTCATGAGGTTAGAGTTTATAATTTTATAGTAGCAGGACAATAACAATGTCTTAACTTTTAAGATGAAATCCGCGCGCCATTCTTTATTGAAGGCCTGTTGAACACTGAGAAATGTTGGGTGACACAGTATTTTCTGCTTTGAGTAATTTGAGCTACAACTTTGTAAACTTGTTCGTACGTGGCATTTTGTTTTCTAAATCCAAATTGGTGATAAGGTATTATGATTGTCTAGTATGATTGGAGTAGGTTTTTGATGAGCATTTTTCAAACACTCTGAAACTGATCAGCCTATAGGATGGTGGCTGATCTAGAGGTTTTCCTGGTTTTGGTAATGTAACTGTCATAGTAACTGCTGTTTTTCATGAAGCAGGAAATGAGTTTGTTAACTCGGTTCCATGTCTGATCATGAATTGTCTATTCAAGAGGTTAGAGTTTAGAATTTCATAGTGGCAGGATGATAACAATGTCTTAACTTTTAAGAGGAGATCCGCGTGCCATTCTTTATTGAAGGCCTGTTGAACACTGAGAAATGTTGCGACACAGTATTTTCGCTTTGAGTAATTTGAGCTACAACTTTGTAAACTTGTTCGTACGTGGCATTTTGTTTTCTAAATCCAAATTGGTGATAAGGTATTATGATTGTCTAGTATGATTGGAGTAGGTTTTTTGATGAGCATTTTTTCAAACACTTTCGAAACTGATCAGCCTATAGGATGGTGGCTGATCTAGAGGTTTTCCTGGTTTTGGTAATGTAACTGTTGTACGTGAATCGGTGTGGAAGGCACATTCACGGCGTTGAAGTTTTTACTAGCTACATTTAGAGTTGTGCGCTTTTCTCATTGGATGCTCATTTGTTGCCCAAGATTAGTTGGGATGATGGGGATAGATTACTAGTAATTTAAAAGTCGTTTGTCGTTATTGGGTAACGCGTTATCTACATTTCAGCCTTTTCAGGTAGCTTTCGAGTTTTTCTACGATTTTCGGTTGACGAAAATAAGAGAGTCTAGTTGCAGTGGTGTGGTTAAAAGACGTTAGTCGTGAGATGTGACCTGATTTTTCCGGTTACATAGACCTGTTCAGTGGTATTTGACTTCGGTGCGAGGGCTGTTCTTTATATAAACTGCGTGAAATATGATACTGCATCAAGTCTTGCGAAGATTTTAATAGAATGTATATGTTCAGGTTTTCCGTCCTTTTGTTGATTAGTGTAGGTGTCTTCTCTTTGTGGTGAGCAGATGTGCCTGTGTTACTATTAGGGGTGAGTGGTCAGTTGAGAGGTCAAGACCGGAGATAACGTTTAGAAGTCTTTGATCTAAGTTTTTAACAAAACAATGATCAAGTAGATGTGGTTGTTTATTAAAGTCGGTGGCCAGTATTCTCTGCCTTTTGTGTAATTATTATATATTACAAGACCAGTAGTACAGTAAATAGAGATATATTTTTGACAAAAATAATAGTAGGATACCGCATCTGCCATGTAATTGTAAATAGTATAAAGTACCTTAAATTCATGTTTTATACCGAAAATGAATTGTCATTATATTGTTAATTAACGTTTAAATGCAAAAAAAGTGTTTTTTCTAAACTTTTTTTCCTGAGTGAAAAGTAATGAACCAACATTAATGGTGTAAAAAGAAAAGTTGTAGAGAATAAAAATACGAATACAATGAACACCAATTCGACTCGATCAGGTAATACATTTCCGAGAAAAATCGGAAAAGGTGAAATATTTGTTTTTTTTTAATTTATTTTTTAGATGTAGCATAAATCTTTCAGGAAATAGGAGGTAATGATACGTGCAAAACCCTGCAATTGTCAGGCAATTAATTTATGCAAAATTGCGATTTAATTTTTTAAAGCAATATATTCAATCGAGGCTGAATGCTCGTGTAGTCGTCCGATTGTCCGAAATAAAAAAAAATGTGAAGTTGAAATAGAAAGGAACAAAATGTATATTCTCATTTTTCTATAAAATGATATTTAACACGCAAAAAATGCATGCAAAGATGACTGAAAATAACCGAGTGCGAGAAAGCGGAGGAGTAGAGGGAGTATCCGTCCTCAGCGCGCTTATAGAAATCGCAATCCCTCAAACGGCGCTAACGAACGGGTATTTCCATTACTCCACCGTTTTCTCACACTCTGTGATTTTCAGTCATCTTTGCATGCAAGCAATTGCAATTTTGCATAAACTAACTCCCCGACAATTGCAAAGTTTTGCACACACTAAGTACATATCATTACCTCCTATTTCCTGAAAGATCTATGCTACATCTCAAAATGACGGTCCTACGAATTTAGAAAAAAAACAAACATTTCACTTTTTTCGATTTTTCTCGGAAATTTATTACCTGATCGAGTCGAATTGATCCTCATTTTATTCGTATTTTTATCCTCTAAAACTTTTCTTTTTACACCATTAACAATGGTTCATTACTTTTTACTCAGGAAAAAACACGTTTCTTTGCATTTAAATGTTAATTAACAATATAATGACAATTCATTTTTGGTATAAAACATGAATATAAGGTACTTATACTATTGATTTATAAATCTTCACTATTACCTTTGATTATTACCTATGCTTACTTATTATTATTTTGCATTAGGTTAAAACATTTTTTTTATTTTTTAAATGTTAATTAACAATATAATGACAATTCATTTTTGGTATAAAACATGAATATAAGGTACTTTACTATTTACAATTACATGGCACATGCGGTATCCTACTATTATTTTTGTCAAAAATTTACTTATTATTTGCTCTATTGACTGGGGTACGGTTATTAGGTAATTGTTGTACCATTCATCCCAGGATTTTTTTATCTTTAAATTTTATTTCCTTTTATGAAAAAAAAATCTTTTAAATTTTTCTTTGTAGTAAACAACAAATCCATATATTTTGGATGTTACTTACAAAGCTACCAAATTTAATTAATTACTAATTAATGCTTTAGCGCAGTGACCATGTAATTTTGTTACTCACTTTTGCGAGGTATTAAAAGACCTTTTGGGCCAAGTATACTTTTTCATGCAAAGAAATTAGTGCTTAATAGAAAATAATTTGTAGAAATCTGTAGTTAGTCAGATTCCGGCGATGAGTCCATCAACATTGTGAAAAAGCTTTGCACATTTTTAATCGAATTCTCTAAATTATTTTCAATTTGATGAATTGGCAATCTTCCTTGAGGAAGGAGTTTGTAAATATTAAAACTTCTACAACAAACTTTGTCAAAAATGGTAGTTAATTAATATTTCAAAGTAATCCGAGCGTTTAGGAGGAATATGTGAAGAATTTCACTAATGGGGTTTCTATGCAAGTTTGACTAATTTGAACTTTAGAAGCACATCTATGTTAAGAATTTGAAATGCAGCATGTTAACAAATTTCTAAAAACAAATTACTCGACATTGCTTTGGTAGACTTTTTTCTTTGTTATATATTTCGTGCAGATGTTAGGGATGACTGAAATACCCGGAAGGAAAATGTTGTATGTCTCGTATTATTTTGCATAATAATCATTTTTACCGAACCTTCTGTTTAGGAAAAGAAAAATTGTTGCGTTTTATACAATGCATTCTTATGTTAAAGGGTTAACATCCCCAGTCCCGATTCATTTCTTAACAAATGGTACTTTACTAATATAATTCTGTAGATCCAAACGTTCAACCGGTTTATAGTTATGGAATAATCATTGGCGGCAAAAAGTGCTACATAAATCTTCACGAGGTATCCTGAAAATCGTTTTTAATGCCAGTGGGTGGAAATGCATTCGTTTTTACGTGCCAAACATCAGTTAGTAGTACACCACTTTAACACTTTAAATTAAGTGTTAAAAGATTATATCTATAAGTACTTATAGTTTAATTAAACGAAAGTTTAAAACTTCTTTTTATACCTTCAGACTTCGAAGATTAGTTTTCCAGTAAAGTTAAGCACAGTCACAAGTAAATATACGTACGTACGACCATATGTTACAAGAAAGTTTCTTTACTATAGGAACTTGTTTAGTGATTTATTATTTGATACTATCTACAAACAATAAATTATAAGGGCTATGGAAATTGTCATTGATTAATTTAATAGTGATACTTTTCTAACATTACCAAAAGTATTTAAATTTTATTATATAGAACAAATGTTACATTGAGGCCAAATGAAGACATTCAATTAATTTTTTTTTAACATTTAAAACCTACGCATTTGTTGTAGAAAATTGTTAGAAATAATCTGAATCAAGATTTGTAAGATTCAGGCGCTTAAACAGTAACGTCTACATTTTTTACAATTGTCTACTGTTTTAGGGCCAGTTGCTTATTAGAATATAAAACTAAAGTGGTTGACGTTCATTAAAAAAAAAATATGTTGACACCTAATATTTAAAATAAAATTGTTTGTGTAAAATTACAAACATCTAAATAAAAATTTTAAAAATAGTGAAGGCGGATATGTATTTACGTAAAAAAATGTTTCAAATAAAAGTTGGTAGGCCTAGAAAGGTCTACAAAATAACGTAGGTAATTAGTTTTTTGTATGTTCATCAGCTTAAAATTCATTCTTCTTCTTAGCCGTTTTCTGTCCATAGTCGCACTTAGCCCTCCTTCCTCAACTTCCATAATGTTTTCTATTGTTTACCTTCTGCATCAATGACAACCCAGTCCCATGTACGTCCATCTGTTGGGGTAGTTGCCATTGAAATATTTTTGTCACTATCAGCCCTGGCCACGTGACTCACCCAATTCCACTTTAGGCTCCCTACAATTTCTAGACCATCTGTACCTTTTGTATGTTGCCTGATTATTGTAATTGTTTCTGGGTGTTGCAAAGTAATTTCGAGCATGGCTCTTTCAATAACTCTTTGTGTGACTACTAGCTTTTGCAGTGTATTTTGTGTATTGTTTTCCGCATCATAAGTTATAGTAGGCAGCACACCATAGACAAACACTCTTGTCTTTAGACTTGCTATATTTTTAGTTTTTAAAATCAAGCTGAGCTTTCCGAACGCCGCCCATGCATCAATCTAGATCTCTTAAAATTTGGGCACATACTTAATGAACATCTTGTATATACAATGCCGCTAGAAAAAAATGCCTGGTAATAAAAAGCCGCGAATAAAAGTCGGCGGAAAGAAAAGCTGAGTAAAGCCAACGGCAAAAAAAATCCGACAGAAAAAGACCGATGGAAGGAAATCGCATAAAATGGTCAGTAATGTTAGAAATCTTTCTTTCAAACTAACATCAGGAAGCTTTTCTGCAATCTATTACTGTACGATTATTTTTTAATTGATTTATAAATCTTCACTATTACCATTGATTATTACCTATGCTTACTTATTATTATTTTGCATTAGGTTACAATTTTTTTTTTATTTTGGGTCGCTTACAGAGCTATAAAAGCACCCAAATGAGTTCTTTTATAGAAAATTGAGTTCTTTTATAGAAATAGAACAATTTTATTTCAAACGGAGGTAAACGATTGATAAACGTCAAAGCTGTCGTTAAATTAAATCGTAATTAATGTTTAGTAGATTTATTTATCTACTTATTTTTATTTGCACTCATTTTTTTTTAAGTAAACGTATGGTAAATCTTCTAATTAAACTAAAACTACCATTGCCACCCTAGCAATTATACTTCAAAATTCCCTAAATTTAAAAACTTGTCAAATTTTATTTTAAAATCAATCTGAAAAGCCCAAAATAGAAAAAAAAACAGTATAAAGATGTCGTTCCAGAAGGCATTTTAGCAACTCGTACTTCGAAACTGTACTCGTCTTATAAAATGCGTCTTCTGATACTAGTTTTTTAATATACTATTAATTAATGGAAATGTATAATCACAGCAATATTTTGTTAAATTTAAGTATTTTCGTGAGATACATTTTTATGGGCATCGTCTGCCGATTTTCTTTTTTCGTACGTTTTTTTTCACGATTTACACACTCCAACTTTTTATACCACAGCTTTTTTTCTGACGTCTTTTTTTTCATCGACTTTTTTTGTACAGGTTTTTTTATCCGCGGCTTTTTATACCCCGACTTTGAAATCCACGGCTTTCTTTTCTGCGGGTTTTTTTCCTAGGTTTGAAAATATGCACTAAATTTTACTAGATTATATAGCTATTAAAGATTAATTTCAAGTTTATGTATGTTGTTGATGTAAATCATATATCAATCACATACATTGTTTGTAGTTGTCATCAAAATACAAACAAACTGAAAATACAACAAAACCATTCGTAATATCTATTAGCGAAAGTATAATCTCTCGTCGACATGAGCTCGCGTGGAATTGATTTCGGGTCGAAGCGACGTGGTCGAGATGGCGACGTCGACGTGACCGCGTCAAAATAAGGCGTACCGTATCTAGGAAGTTCATATATTTTTGATCTATTTTACATTTTCTAAGTGTTTTTATTACTGCCCAGAATTTCACGGTGTCGAAAACCTCATCAAAATCTATGAATATGAGGTATAACGATATTTGATACGCCTTTTCGGTTAATAGTTTCATAGTGAGAAGGTGATCTTTAGTTTCATAACCTTTGCGAAGCCCTGCCTGTGATTTAGATTTATATTGATCTATAATAGTTTGCTTGTCACACAATTTTCATGAACAGTTTATAAAGTACTGCTAATAGTTCAGTCACTTTAGACATTTTGTAAATAATAATGCATAAAGTTTTGATTTTTGGACAGTGAATTCTTGATCAGGGTGGAAACTTTTTTTTCCCTTATTTATAATCCTTTCGAGAATTCACTATCTAAAAATCAAAACCTTATGAATTATTTCCATCTAATGGCTATTTTTTGTCTAAAGTGACTGGACTATAACAGGCTCATTGGCCAATAGTTTTCTAATTTTATTGTGGTTCCTTTTTTTATGAAGTAACATGTAGGCATTAGGTTCTGAGCGGTCGAAGTTTATGTCTTATGCTTACCATTTATTTGATTTATACAGTGCATTTAGAAACAAAAGTTACAAAATATTTCGTTTACTAATCTTATTTTTTCGATTTTAAAGGTTTTTATTATGATTTCGATTTTGTCTGGTGTTTTATTTTCTTTTATTTGGGATAGTGTCGTTTCTGTATCGTCTAGGTCGAGGTCAGGTATTTCTTCTGATCCTATATTTTGGGTCTTAGATTGTGTGAATGGATTGGCGTACATTTTTTTGTTATTTCAGATCCATATAGATTTTCCTAGGAAGTCTGCAACTATTTCGTTTGTGTTGTTTCGAAGAGTAAACATTTGTTTTCCTCTTATGTTTTGTTGTAGGATTTTCATGGCACTATTTTTCTCTATGACTTTGTTTTTTTATTCTTTTTCAATTTTTCTTTTTTTGCTGTATAGTTCTCTATATTTTTAGTGTGTTTTTGTCTTCGGTACATTTCTTTTTTCACAAACTATTTCCCTTCCTTTTTTTTTTTTTTTAGTCGGGTTTTTGGGATAGTATTGTATTTGATCTTTTATTAGATCTGTTTTCTTATTCTGTATATTTTGACCATATCCAAACCTTTTCCATATTCTTCTTTGCAGCTTTTGATTGTTTCCGTTATTACTATCTGATGAATTCCTTTGTCTCTCGGTTTTTATATTTTTAGAGATTTTCGGTCTTACTAGTCTGTGATCGCTTCCTATGTTGAAGTTGTTTAGGGTAGTTACGTCATGTATTATGTTTTTGTTAGTGGATTTCATTTTTTGTTTTGAAATTTGGGCTAATCCTTGTCCATCTTCTTTTAGCCTTTTTATCGCAGAATGTGTTCATGGCATATAATTTATTTTAATTCATAATCACCTCTGTTGTTCTTACTTTCCAGCTCATATTTTCAGACATATATACAGGGTGATTTAATATAGGTGTAACATAGTTCGCCATCTTATTCGGGAAGTAATTTCAAGCTGAAAATGTTATATAGATGTAGGTTGTACTTTGATTGTATCATTGAACTCTTCTATCTCTTCCTCTTGTGAGTCTGTGTGTGTATTTGTATTATTTTAACGGAATGCGAGTAATTAACGTACTAATTGTAGATTGAAGTTGGTAATTAGGAAAAAACCAATCAAGAGTTAAAAATTAGTTTTTATTTTCAATATTGAAAAATAACCAACTTCAATCTGTTTTATTTTATATCCGTATTTCTTATTTAGCTGTGATTTTGTGTGTTCCATTTGACTTAAAAAGTTATGGCTCTTTGAAGAAGTATGGAATACTTAGTACCTATTACATTTTTGTAATCTATGGGCTCATCTTCGTTTGCTACAGTCCATTCTCTTTATACAAACCAAATATTAACCCGAACAAAATTACAGATGTTTCCGTGATCTTTTGCATCTGTGAAAATTCTACTAAAAAAATTAATATCTCGAAATCTATAACTCCTAGCTACAAGGAATGTTATACATAGTGACCCTAAAATTTGACGTAGAATCCGAAAATGTTATAATATATATGGTGTTCCATTTAAAATAACGAAGTTGATGTTGACTTCTGATACAACCGGAAGTGTCAAAATAAAGTTTTAGTTGAGTTCTCCAAATTTTCATTTTTTTTTATGTATCCTTTTTCGTATACGGCTAATGGCAGTTCCCGGTGAGACACCTTGTATTTTTGAATATATAAAAAAATTCAAATAAATTTTGTCTGAAAGATTTTCTATTTTTTAAAAGAAAATATTGAAAAATCTTTGAGAACAATTTTGAGAAACTCTATTTGAGCGGAAGGCAATTTTTTATTTATTAATTAATTATTAAAATAAAAGAAACCGTGCACCTCCATACGAAGGATTTAGAGTCTGTTACATTCAGAATTTACCATTGCTCGAGTTATTCTTTGTTTATTCTCAGATACTCAAATGATAATGAAGTGTCCCACAAATTCTGCTTGTCAGCCATTAACAATCGATAGGTTTCCAAAGGAAAATTTGTCACTGCTCATTTTCGGTTATTACAATTTTTAGTAAGCTTTTTAAAAAACACAGCAAAAAAATGGATCAGGCATAAGATCTTTGAATCTTTATATAAATAGTTTTAATTTCTTTCTCCTGAAATAATAAACAAATGATGACACTAATATTAACTGAAATACAGTGTATCTCATTTAAAAAACAAAGTTATTGATGATTTCTCCGAGATTAAATGTTGAATTAAAAATTTGATAGGGTTATCTTCTAAAGCTTTTCAAAGTGTTTTTCCAAGTCCATGTAAATATGCTCTAAATTGCTCAACTTTTTTTATAGATTGGACCGTCTTGTAGCTTTTCCCGTTTTCAAGAGCTCCATGCTTATCTCGAACATAGTGTATTATGTCGAATCCATTAATCATGAAATGGATATCTAGCACTTGGACTGCTTCCAGATGTTAATAAATTTATTTTACAGCAGAGGGCTTTTATAATGTTGTTTTTGGGCATGATCCGCACGTGGGATTTACTTCTAGTAATGCTCCTAAACAAATCTTGGAACGTTTAGTAACTGAAGAGGATGCAGAAACCTTACTTCGTAAAGCTGAGATTGGCTGCGATGCAATATTGGAGAAGTCGACAAATGTAGGGAAATTTCGTGAAGTGGATAATATTTTTATCCATTTGCTGAAAAATGAATTTATTACAGCATCTGGAACCATTTCAGGTGCTGGAGATCCATTTCATGAAATGTTCAATTACACTATATGGGTTCGATATACACATATTTTGTAGATTAAAGTGTTTAGCAAGTATTTTTGACTTACCTACTCAAAAAAACCGTGAATAATTAGAAACCAACTAATTTCTAATTAAATAATAAATTTTAATTTAAACTGCAATTCGTCCTTAGTAAATGATATGCAATAATATATTGAAATATCAATTCGCAGAATATAAAGTAAAGACATTAATATACGCGATAATCTGCTTCTGAAATATAATACAACCAGAAAATTTAAGCTTTAAATTTCAATCAATAATGGAAAATATCTAAAAGTGGGTAATTTCCTTAGTCATTAGTCAATATCTTGTTTGCTACTGCATAACAAATTTTTTCACCAACTTTGTAAAATTATTCTTGTATTTTTTTCTGTCTTTATAAAAAAAAAGTTTGCTTATACATATTTTAGATTAATCGTCATAATGAACATAAGAAATATTTGTTGCAGATTAATTTTTTGCGGTGCTGTCTGTATATACAGATATTTAGCTGCTAAAGTTGTAAATTTAATTTCATTTAGAAGAGCGATTACTAAAACTTTCAGTTTCATCGCTTACATTGGTTTATTACTAACCTCCAAATGTTTATGATTTTTATCCCATAAAAACGATATCTAGTCACATTCGTTCGTTTATGAAATATTTGTGTCCGTTCGTGTGTGTCCGTCCGAGGCTTTCAATAGTCGGAATCTTTATACATCAATCGTTCAAATTGGTGTCAAAGCTTAAGTTTTGATGTGCATAAAATCGGGAAGGGGAGCCGAGCCCGCGATATTCCGTCGAAAAATAAAATTTCAAATACGTCCAAAATCAATGTGGATTAGACTCCTCTGGCATAGCTGAGTTGAAATATCCTATCCCCATTAAATCGGGCACAGATACCCGATGCCCTCGGGAAATAAGTTTATTTTAAAAATCAATATGTCCAAAATCAATGTGTGGATATTTGGATAATAGAAAGTTAGCAATGAGGTCTATGGGCTATATAACTGCCATTCTTCCTATTTGGATAATACGAAGTTAGTTGCACAATCCTTGATTTTCAATGTTTTAAATCATTTTAATAATAAATAAATAAATTTTAAAAAATACTTAAAACTAAATTAAATTTAAATGAGGGGTTGTGTGAATGTTTTTAATGATATTGTTACGCCACTGTAGTTACTAGAATGAGTAAGAATGGTCGGTGACTCCAGAACGATCGGAACTTTCGTATTATTTAGTGTTCGAAAACGTTCTAGAATGTTTGTGACTTCTATAAAAAGGTATTCATGCGGGGAGATAGTTGTAGGTCGTTATTTAATGCAAATTATGTAGTAATTGCACTTTCAAATAAGAAAAAGGAAGGAAGGAGGAATATATTATGGACATGTTAAAAATGCTAATAGTAAAAACATAATGAAACAAATGTAATAAAGTTTTGGAAAAATGCAGAAGAAAATAATAATCAATGAAAGAAATTATTGAAGAGAACGTGAAAGAAATAGAGGAGAAAATGGGAAAGGTAATAGGAAATTATTATAAACGATAGAAGTAAATTGTAAAAGCTAAACTAGGAAAAGTTTGAAAGACCAGACGACATAAAAATTAAATCTTTTAGAAGATGAAATACAAGACAATTAAACGAGAAATGTAAAAAGAGCATTGAAAAGAATCTGAATGAAGTTAGATGAGAAGATGATTTTAAATTAGAGGAAATTATTATGAATGGAGAAAGAAATGAAATGAAGCAATTTAATATGGAGATGTATAATGCAAATAGGTTTGGAATAAATGTGTAAGGTATGAATAATATTAGGAAACAAAAAATATGATTGGTGCAAGATTGCAATATTAAGTATAGAATTGATAAAAATGCCAGGAGTATTAATTAATCGAGGAGAATATAATGAATTGTATCCGATAATTTTAGAACCACAAAAACCGGTTTTTTAATTGTTTTAAAAAGAGGGGGCGCATGATGTGTTTCTCATTTAATAAAATGGAAGGGGTGACATCTTGACGGATTCGAAACTTAATATAATATGTTTAATATAAAAATAGATCTGTTTGAGTTTTTTCCTATGACATAAAAATAGAAAAGTTAATAGGGTGGGGGAGGGTAACACTTATCTCACCGCACTGTATTCTCTTTGACTTGTGGGACGTCAAACCTGTACATGGACAAAACAAACACTAAATAAAATCACACAAAAATTGATGGTGAAATACACAATTGGCATATATCTGAAAGACAAAAAGACCAATCATTGGATCAGGCAAACTACTAGGATGAGAGATGACGTCAAAAACAATGGAATAACTTCATGACCATATCTAGAGAATAGGAAAAGAGAACGTCCTCCAACACACAAGACAAACGATATTAAATTGGCGGCGAAACTTAATTGGGCTAGGGAAGCACAAAACAAAACCTTGGCTGGATGCTTATGTAAAATTTAAAAAAAAATGGTACCATTTCTGATTTATCTGCAAGTTAAAAAACTTTCAATGTGCGCTCTACTCAGATCACCCTGTATTGTTGAAGACAGATTCAAGAGTGAAAGAAACCTCTACAATCTGATGGCAGGTTTGGTGTACAAGTTGATTTGATTATCTTTAGCAAGATTTAGCTTCAAAAATATCAATTTTTTTAGTTTGTTCGAGAGAACTAAAATTGTAGCGCATAACGATCACCTTGATTCACTTGAACGATTGAAAGAATTTGACCCTTTTCCCGATTATGGGATAGTTTCGAGGTGGGGGGGTTTCCGAATACTCAAATTTATATTCAGCAAGGACCTTCCTACAAACCTATGTGGTTTTCTAGGTTTGGAAAAGAAAAGAACTAAGTGTTTTTCTATTCTATGGGGTTTTTGTATGGACTGGAGACTCGAACACTGATGTGTGCTAAAATTTGCGTATGGCCCTCAAAACCTTTCAGGAAGAAACAATTTGGGACAATTTCAAGAAAAAGTGGGAAAACTAAGAGAGAAATTCAAAAATTATTTTTTTTGTATGTACTCTCTGGCTCATAATTGACAATAATTGTGTATTTTTGTTTGTTTTATTTTAGGGGTGGAAATAAAGCAACTGAATGTTATCAATTGAAGAAAAAAATTTTGACGATCTGGAGAAAAAGTTGGAAAAATTAATATTCTTGTTTTATTATGTTTTTATAAAACCTTGCAAATGGGCTTTATAATTATAATAGTGCTGACTGATTAGATTTTGGGCATAATCTATTAAGCCAAAAGGAAGGTTAACCTACATAGATTTTCGAAATTTTAGAATATTTACTTAAATATTTATTTTACACATTTTTTCTTCAAATATAAGTTTATAATTAATTTATACTCAACTTTTGTTCAAACTATTTTTTGATGCGACAAGTAATTACTGAGGTATGACTATTAAGTGACACTAATTGTTTTAAAAATATCTCCACTAATATCAATTGTACAAAAATGTTGTCAAAGAAAAGTTGTTGGAAATTTTATTGTCTATAACTAGTTTTTTTCTAAGGCGCAATTTTCATTTTCTCTTTCATCTGCAACTCGTCTTAAACAAAACGTGCGGGCACAGTATCTCGTTTTGTCTTGACGTAGGTATGGTAATAGTGTAGCAGGTAGCGTTTGTATTAATGACTTACAAGTTATGAAATTTATAATTCGACTTTAAAATTGTTTCAGGTTGCACTTGTTCTCCTTTCGTAGACGTCATTTTTTTCACTTTTTCTGTAAAAATGATTAAGTTGCGAGTTTATTTTATTTTTCGAGCAAAATATTTTATATGGCCGCACACTTTCGATAAACGTTTGAAAGTATCAGAACGATGGGTTGTCTGCGCAAAATGCTTGTTTTTACTCTTTAAAATCGGTTTTGATGTTGTCCATTAATATGGAAAAATTTGAAAACAACGAAGTGTTTTTCTATTCTATAGCGTTTTTCTATGGATTGGAGACTCGAACACTGATGTGTGCAATTATTTGCTTATGGCCCTCAAAATCTTTCAGGAAAAATCAATTTGGGACAATTACAAGAAAAAGTGGGAAAAGTAGGAGAGAAATTCCAAAATTATATTTTTTGTATTTACTCTCTGGGTCATAATTAACAATAATTATGTGTATTTTTGTTTGGTTTTACTTTAGGGCTGGAAATAAACCAACTGAATGTTATCAATTAAAAAAAAATATGGACGATCTGGAGAAAAATTTGGAAAAATTAATAATCTTATTTTATTATGTTTTTATAAAACTTTGGAAATGGGCTTTATAATTATAATAGTGCAGACTGATTAAAGGGCCTATACAAAAGGGAGGTTAACCTACATAGATTTTCGAAATCTTGGAATATTTACATAAACATTCATTTTACACGTGTTTTCTTCAAATAAAAGTTTATAATTAATTTATTCTCAACTTTTGTTTAAACTATTTTTGATGCGACAAGTAATTACTGAGCTATGACTATTAAGTGACACTAATTGTTTTAAAAATATCTTCACCAATATTAATTGTACAATAAAAGATGTCAAAGAACTAGTTTTTCATTTTCTCTTTCATCTTCAAGTCGTCTGAAAGAAAACGTGCGCGCGCAGTATCTCGTTTTGTCCCGACGTAGGTGTGGTAATCCGTAACAGGTAGCGTTTGTATTAATCATATACCAGTTATGAAATTTATAATTCTATTTTAAAATTGCTTCGCGCTGCACTTGTTCTTCTTTAATAATGATAATTTTAATTATTTTCATTGTGACACCCACTACCGATTGGTCACCAGTTATGCTGAATTATATAAATATTTGAGTAGGTGTTCTAAACACCTACAACAATAAAAACAACGATTTTTCTAAAAATGGGGTGATGCTAAAAAGACAAATAACCTGGAACCTAAACCAATTTAGAAAAAGAAAGTAGAATTTTGAAAAATAGGAGGACGCTAAAAAATTGGTTTTGGGTTTCTTGTACTGTCTTTTATCTTATACCTTTGGAACAATATAGAACAAACATAGAACAACCTGGAACAACTAACAAAACATTTAAATCTAAAAAATGGGGGGCTAACTTATTTCAGCACTTGTTGATGTATTGTACCGTATGTTTATAAACATTTATTTTAGAGAATTGATAATTTGGAACAATGTTCAGAACAACAACTAAAACAATTCAGAACCATAAAAAAATTGATTTTTCAAAAAGTGGAGGGCGACTGAAAAAAGATTGTTTTTTTGAATTTAGTGTGTTGTTTTTTGGTTTTGAATCTTATAACTTTGGAACAATACATAACAAACAGAAAAATATATAACAATTAACAATTTATTTAATTTTAAAAAATGGGGGGCTAACTTTATCAACAATCACAAAATATATAAAGACCCTACTAACAAAACTTCTAAATAAATGTATACACACAGGTCAATATCTAGAAAATTTTAAGAGGGCGTCGGTTGTACCCATATACAAGTTTTGAATGTTTTTCCCAAAATATTTCAAAAATATTACCAAAAACATTAACATTATTTCTAGAAAATAATAAAATCATACCAGTTGATCAATTTGGATTTAGAATAGGTAAAGGAACTAACCACGCTTTTTGACAAAATTACAACCACCATAAGCAAAAATTTAAATAAAAACCTTAAGATTATTCGAATTTTCCTAGATTTGGCAATGGTATTTGATACAGTTAGTCATAAAATTTTAATCAATATTTTAAACGGTATTGGTTTAATAAAGAATTATTATTTTTGAAAATTATTTGATACATCGTCATCAAAGGGTAAAATTACATAAAATATTTAGTGATTGGGAGAGATACACGGATTATGGTGTACCACAAGGAACTGTTCTGTCTCCTGTCTTGTATACTGTGTAAGTAGCATCTTTTTAAACTGACTGATAAACAAACTGATATAATAGGATTTGCAGATGATACAGCAGTACTTATTACAGAGACAGAATGCTATAATTAAAAATTAAAGAAATCTCATTTTGGTTAGCTAAATATTCACTAAAACGAAATATAAACAAAATAACAATTATTCCTTTCGCACTTACAATAACTGGTCTCTCAATTAACAACAAAATTACTCTACATGAAATAATAAATGAACAAACAATACAGATACTTACAACGACTAGTACATCTACGAAATATTTAGAAATATTAATTGACTCACATCTAAGATAGAAAGAACATTTAAAGAACTTGAACAACAAACTGAAAAGACTAACATACATATTTTATAACCTTAAACAAATACTTAATTTCCAAGACTTCATAATCGTTTATAACACACTTTTTCAACCAATACATTACGGTATAATAGTCTGGGTGGAATATTTTTTCTCATACTAAAAAAATTCAAAATATATTAAAAATAATTTTAGGAGTTCCAAGAAAATATCCTTCAATTGAAATGTATAAGAAAACTTTTGAAAGGGTTAATTCCTCCATTAAAAACATTATGTATTTACATTTTATTTAAACACTAAGGGATGAAATTGAATTGAATTGAATTATGCTCTAATGGTGAAGGAAAAAAGATCTGCATTAATTTTGAATTTAGCATAATAATTTTCCTTAAACTGATCAAATAGGTAAAATTATCACTAGAAATGCTTTTTTAATTTCACTTCCAAGAGAGTTTTAGAAAAAATATAAACTACAACAAATTTATTGAAATTTGGACAGAATAAACTATCAGAGAAATATTTCACCTCAAGAAACTGTTATAAAATATTTTATTTTAGTTCCTATATCATGATTTCAAACTTTTTTCTGTTTGAACTTGAACGGGATTTAAGGAAATGTCGAACAAACCGTTAAACTAATTTTAATAATTTTAAGCAGTTTTGAGCGAATAGGAGTCATGGTGATCTAAAAATAATACGTTCTTTTGAAAAAATGGAATTTTTTTCACTCGTGGCCTTTTAAAATCTACGCTCACGTCGTATTCGTAGCGTAAAAAAGTCTAATTTAAACTCATTTACTCATGTAAACAAACACACATTTATAGTTCCCACCATGTTCCCTCTTTCAAACACTGTACAGTACCGCTGAGGCGGAATTCTGCTGAAGTTTCTACATATTCCCACTGTAGTAGTAGTACGTATGTTGGTGCATAGAGAGCGGACTAAGACTTTTTATTAAAAAATCAATATGCGTCATTGATCTGCATATAATGCGTGTGTTCAACGGAAGTTAGATTATTTGCGTTATCTACATTTATTTGGAACCATTTTAAAATAAAAAAAGTATTTCGTAACTGTACGGTTAAAATATTGCAAAAACAATAATTATTAATCATGGAGTTGGATTTTCACATATTATGTATGTACCTAAACCAGTTTTGTAGCGTAAAAGGTAATTATAAATCAACGCCAAAATTATTTCATCACATTTTGCAATTATAATTTGTTTTGAAAAGAAGTGCATTTTTTCAGACACCCTATATCCAAATGCTAGTTAGACTAGTTTAGTAATTATATTATTTGTGTTAATTGCTTTAAAATTTTCGAAATGTAGTTTTGTACGCGTACCCCATAAATTAAATCAGTTTTTTTTTCACAATCACCAAGATACACCTGTCTGGGCAGATGCTATGCCTGCTGATTGAGATTTGCGTTAGAACTTGAAACATAAAAATTTGGGTTAGAAAAAATTTAAAGGTGCTTCAATATTTTCATTAACTGAAGTACCTACTTATATCGGAAAATTAATCTTCTGCACGCAAGGCACATTTATTTATTTGTGTACATTTTATGTACTTATACTCTAGACCTCTGACTAGGTACTGTATTATAAAATTTAAATCGAGAGTTACAGCATGTGCTCTGAATTAAAATTAAACTTAAAAGCGACTTTTTTTTTTATTTTTGCTATAAACACATCTGCTTCAGACCAAAAATCGTTTATAAATATAATAAAAACATGTGCGAAGTATTAACTAGGTTTGTCCCCAAAGCGAAAATTGCAGATTGTATCTAATTATAAAACAAATCGCGATAATTGTTGTTTGTTATTTGGAACAATAGACAATTTCTCTTCTATCAAAGTTAAATGTGAGACCACACACGTGTAGTACATAAACGATTATTAATTTACAAATGGAGTTGACCAATAAGATTTACGTAGACTAACGTTCGAAACCGCAACTATTAATGATGTCTTTGTCACAGTTAATAATCGGGGAAATATGTTAATTTGGGGTGTCATCAGACTTTTGCAAAATTGTAATTAATGCAAATGATCCCTCTTCTTATATATTGTCAAAAACAATGAAATTCTTATTACGTCGTTTATAGTCCAGGAAATTGAGGTAATTTTTGAAATGCCAAAAATCTATTAATATTTTAAAACTTAAAATGAGTAAAATTTTGTTTGGATTTGTTGAATTATTTTCGTGCTTTGTATTTTAATCTTTAAAAATGAAAGTCCATTGTGACTTAATAAAAAGAATAATTTAAAAACCACCCTTTATAACATTGCAATGCATAACAACTACTTAAATAGAAAAAAACGTACAATCACATACAAATGTTTACTTGCACAAAAATATACACAATACAATTCTTATAAACGTTTTAGGAAAAAAAGATTTTCTTCCTTGTCGCGATACAGAGTGATTAAAATTAATATTTTTAAGGTTTTGTTAAGATGCAAAAATGATATTAAGCTAAAATTTAGCACACGTCTAATCAACTACAATTAATCACATAATTCGGTTCATTCACTGGCGTAGAATACTTTAACTATTAAATCAAGCTAAGAATAAAATTACGCACCTACTTTTTTGAAAAAACCAAAATAAATTGCATGTGATTTTAAAGGTTTTTAAACGGTAGAAAAGATTAAGCCGAGATTGTGTACAACCAAATTAACCGTACCAGTTTCAGTAAATTTGATCCATCCAGTGGCGTAGAATATTGTAAATTGACTACTTAAATTTAAAAAAAACGTACACTTGCTTTTTTTTGAAATAATATTATTTTCTTTAGATAGATGTGATGTATATACAAACATATGAAATGTTTTGCAAAAATGTGTAAATGTTTTAGTAATGTTGTAAATGTTCGGTAAACGTAGTAAATGTGATAAAATATTCTGTAAATTTAGTAAATGTTTTGTAAATCTAGTAAATATGAGAAATGATGTGGAAATGTAGTAAATGTTCTAAATATTTTGTAAATGCATTAGTAATTTGGTGAATATTTTTGGAAATGTTCTAAATAAAAATTGGTGATCGTTTGCAAAAATTCTCAAGAGAATCACATCATGTATATTGAGAGGTTTATTAAAGAAACTAAACCTATAAAAACGGTTCTAGAAGTAAATTAATACAATCAATCTTATAATTTATAGACCGTTCAATAAATTCTCATCCGTTCTCAGATTTTGTTTACATCAAACTGACGTGACATTTGTAAACTTAGAGGAAACCTCAGTGAATGAATTAATGATTACATCTTAATTTTATATACGTAGTTTACATTATACAGTCTGGCTCCAAAGCCCGAAATAGTGAGTGTGATTTTATAAAAACTTTTTTTAATAATAATTATTAAAAACATTGTTTTGTCAAATTTTTATCTGTGAATAGAAAAAGGGGTACCAGATAACAACGACAGCTTATTCTGATACAAAAGGGCAGAACATGCTATCGACAACTAAAAGCATGACAAGAGATTGCAAGAGATATACAGTGACCGGCAAAGAGTTTGCATCAAATGGGAAAATTTTTGTAATTGAGATATGTGAACATTTTTTTGGCAAATGAATTCAGCATATCGAATGACAAAAAGCATATTGACAAATGTCATGTGACCACTGTCATGGCGACAAATTTAAAAAATATCTCTTAAATATGTAAAAGTGAGGTTAGATGACAAGATATTGAAAATGGCTAACAGAAAAGTTGTTCAAAATTAGATTATACGTCTATGTGCAAATTTTCAAAAGAAGATAACGACTTTTCAAAAATATCAGTTTTACGGCATTTTTTCCGGAAATATTGAGAAAACAAATTTTTTGCGTTTGATTTGCATAAAACACAATAAAACCAACAAATAAACTTCACAATCCAGTAATTTTTATTTATTAGTCTACTAATAGAGGTAAAGGACGGACTTTGTTGCAAACTCTGTGCCGGTCCCCAGACCTAACGCCCCTTGGAATAGTTTTTATAGAGTCATTTGAAGTCAGTAGTTTAAAAAATAATATTCACGTTGTTAGAGAAAGAATAATAATTCATAGTATTCAGAATGTACACGACGTTTAGCTGTCTTGGGGTTAACGGAAAATTTTCATCACTTACTTTAGGTACTTTAGTTAATTTTCAACAGTTTTCATCATTGAATAAAGGTAGTGATGGTTTCAGGGCATTTTTCTCAAAAATATGATTATGTAAAATACCAAAAGTAATACACTATTACAACCACACAAAAACAGCCATTTTGAGACCAAAAAGAGGGGTTGCAGTTGAAAAAAAAGTCGGCTCTTTGGGGGTTCCAAAGTTTCTTCCTATGTTGGAAATGTCACCGTAAAATTTGAAGAAAACTGCGAAACAACTTTTATTAATACTGTTTTTTTTTATATTTTCCATATTTTAAAAGCTACACTCATTATTCCAGACTTTTGAGTCACTCAGTATACATTTAAAAAATTATCCTCTGATGGGGATATTTGTATTTATATAAATAATTATTCATTTGATTTTATTCTATTCTGTCATTACTTTAATTATGCATCCGTCGTAAATTTGCGTTTTAAATCACCTCGATAAATAAAATTGTAAAAATATTACTCAAAATCGGATGATTTTATTAAGAAATTAACTATCAACGGATCTGTAGTTAAGGTTGTGCAATAGTTATAATTAAAAATTTTCTAAATATTATTTTTCCACAAACCCATATTTTTTCAAGAACAATGGCAGGATAAATTACAATCAGAATATTTCAAACCGAGTTTTTGTCTCTGTTAGTAACCGTCTCTGTCTAACTGGTCGCGCGTGTTTTGTTGTAAACAATCTGAGATTGCATGTAACTTAATACATCGACGTTTATACAAAACGTCATATTAAAAACACAAAGCTTGTACGTACCAAAAAAAAACACAAAACAAGTATTTTTTAAACAGCTTTTCTTGATGTTTTGTCGTAAAAACTATTTGATATTTAAATTTTACAATGGGTCTAGTTGAAGCCTATAAATTAAGATAGGGACGGTTGTGAAACCGAAATTTTAACATCCATTTCTTTATTTTTTTCCGAAGAATTAGAGTTGTTACGATATAATGAAGCACTAAAAGTTATTTGTTAAGTGGTCGGGCGTCCGTACGTATGTAAAACCCAAAATTCAAGGATACCACCGATCCAATTTTATCAAACTTGGCATATATAAAAAAAATGTGGTAAAAGTTGTTAAAATTTGATTGTCTATAACTTTTATTTAAACTATTTAAGTAGGTTGGATGGAATCATCAAGACACTATGTATTTTGTTTGCCGACGTTTCGACTAGTAGATCCGGTCTTTATCGAGTAAAGTAAAATAACAAACTATATAATAGGACGAACTAACATGTATTAAGATAAACACGATGGTATTTATTTTTAAAAATACTTTTTTATACATTTTATTTAAAATGCCTAGCCATACCATCATACAAATATTACAAATACACCGTGCCGAGTATGATTTTTGCAGAAGTAAATATTGAATCAATGGAAAATAATTTTTTAACAAAAGCAGGGGCGTACATTTTATCTGAATTTAAGTATATAGCTGAAAGTATTCTACGCCACTGGATGGACCGACTCGACTGAAATTTATGTGATTAATTGTGATTAATTAGTGATTTACTTGTGCCAAATCTCAGCTTAATATCTTGTATACATTTTGAGGAATCTTCAAAAAACCTTAAAAAATATAATTAATGTATATCGGTAAGGAAAAACGCTTTTGAGAATTTTGACTTATTTTGAATCACAGAATCTCCAGTTTGACGGTGACTTTAAAATATACATACATCAACAAAAATAAGTTTTTTATAAAGTAAATCAAATTTGTGATTTTTTAAAAGTCTTCATTGATAACATCATCCTAATGGTCTACCTCATCCTCATCTTCTTCTACAATTGGAGCACTGTTATTACAATCCTCCTCCAGAACAAAATGAGTTGCGATAAAGCAGCCAAAGTTTTTCCGGTGTGGGCAATTCATTTTAATGGGGTGCAATAAATCTTTCTTTAAATGTCATCCACACTTTGTTGAACGAATGCGAATGTTTCTAAGCTTCTGTTGGATTTCGTAATAGCTTATTTTCATGTGTTTACTAAGGCACCTACAGTAGGCAGAAGACATTTTTTTTAGTTGTACCTTTAATAAAAAAACTCATCACGGTGCATTTGCTTGAGAAAAACTTTCAAGTCTTTAATTTGTTGCATTGTATGTGTTTGGGATTCGGTATAGTACCAGTACTATTGCACAGTACCTGTTGACGTTTCAAATTTCTGCTGTTCTATCACATCAGGTCTTTTTTCTATAAAATCAACTTTTATTATAAAAAACTGAAACTGTTTTACAACTAGTGAATGCACGTGAAAAAACTATGAATTTTGCGGAGAATATATTGTAGAGGAAGTGTTTTGTTTACCTAGTTTAAGAAAATAATTTGTTTTCTCTAGTTTAGCTCTGGCAGCTAATATTACCTCAACTATATCTTTCGCTACTATGATTTTCTATGAATCCGACTTGTCCGTCAGATTTTGGTTTACCTTGGTGGCTGCAAATAGATGGTTTCTCTAATTCCACTATAAGTTGTTCTTTCTTGACTTACAGAAAGAAGAATGTTTGGTCTTTGAATTGATATAGTTCAATTTGATGGTTACTTAACGCGATACAATAGCATACCTCCATTGATGATGTGTGAAAATTATTTTCATGGATTGTTTTGTCTTTTTAGATCTTCATTTAAATCCTTGCCATCACGCAATTTTAATATTCAATAACAGTTAATTTTTCCGTTCTAATTAATCCAGTGAGAATATTTCGTAAATTGTCAATATCTTCAAATCTGTTATTTTGCATAAAAAGTCCGAACATATTTCATATCTTTCTTTAATTTTTGCATCTCTGGTGACTTTAAGCGGTTTTTAACCTTGGTCAGATGTAAACAGAATGTTCCTGTTCTTTTTGCATTCTCCTTTATGCAAAAAATTGTGTCAAACAATTAAATAAATTTTGATAGTATCTGTCATCAGAAGAAGTTTTGTAAAGAGACAAATGTTGAGTAAATAACATTATGGTGTAAGTAAAATGTGTGTCTAACGACATCTCCTGTAACATGGACACGTATGAATAGTATCAAACTAAGAAATGCCAATATGCTAGTGTACAAGAAATGCACACACGTGTGTTTCAAGCATTTAAAGTTATCGCTTTGATAACGATATGCACTTTAACACTCACAGTCGTTACAGTTAACTGTTGGCATTTCTTATTATGGTGTAGGTATTTCACAATCATTGTGCATAATAATTAATACAAAACATATTATTGCTTAAAACGCTGTAATCACTAGTCACTTTTAATTTATAGTTGGTGCTGAAAAAGTTGTCTGTGAAATGAATAATTTTCGCGTAAAAGCGCGCCAAAGTCTACTCCAAAACGCTTATTTGCCCAAAATCTCATTTCCACACCTCACAAGGTAGAGTTCCTGGTAGAGTATCAATAGTAGTCCATATCCACATGTGCGATGCGATGTTGGCTAAATTTAGGGCGTTCTTCTAATCATTGCTATTCCTGATGGACTAGGTTTTGCCAGTTCTTGGTCTTTGGAACTGATTAAAATCTCACGGATAGAAAGTTCTTCAAATTTATCCGAGTTCCTGGTAGAATATCAATCGTAGACCTAATCTACATGTGCGATGCACTGTTGACTAAATTTATCGCATTGTCCTTATTTTCGCTATCCCTGATGGACTAGGGTTTGCGAGTCATTGGGCTTTAGAAGTGAGTAAAACCTCGCGGATAGGAAGTGCTTCCAATTTATCTATGATAGGGTTCTTCTTCTTCGACTTCATCACCTTTTTTCTCGATTTCGTCGAAGGTTTGCAGAACAACTGTTCTCGCCTCTTCCTCTTCATACCTGTCTTGTAGTTCAACATCCGAATAATCTCAGTTATCATTGCAATTCTCACAAATTACGGAGCACTTTAATCCAGCCACTGCTAAACCTGGTGATAGGTTTGGACTTCGGTAAGCATGTATAATCTATAAGTGGTTAACGACATACTCTTTACACAACTGTAACTATGCTTTCTGGGTCAGCATTTGTGTTTTAAAAAATCCAGACGAGCTCGTTTACATCTCAGTTCTTATTTCATTTTCTTTTGATGGAAAAGTGTCGTTGTTGTATTACACAGCCACTGGAGTCGTGGATGTTGTCTGCGGCCGTTTTAACGATGATACCCGTTGCAAAATCGTTTGATGTTTGAACGCATAGTAGTAGATAAAGCCGTAAAAAGAGTAAGAAGATCTACATCTTCTCCGACAACTATAACGGAATCAAATGTAGATGAAATATTGATTATTAGTAAATCTGTATCTTTCGTGGATTGATTGACCATGTAGTTCGGGGCTTCAAACTTTGTTTTCAACATTCTTATCAGCGATTCTTGTTTATATCGTTGCCTAGAACAGTTGGGATTATTGTTTTGCCATAAAGTATATTTACTGAAGAATGTTTCCGTGATCGATACCGTCGAAAAACTGTTTTAGACCGCTATTTTTCCAATATGGCGGCGGTTTCCGGGAAAAAATTTTCAGCCAAGTGAAAATTCGTCAAAATCTGTAAAGAGATCAGCTGATTGGATTATTACCCAGTACTTAAAAATACTTTATGGCTGACTGGACAATACTGATTACTTTGAGTTCGCAAAGCAAGGGCTGAAAATACTGCTATCCTTTCTAGTGAGCTTTCGTAATTATCAATACATTATCAAATTTTCAGAACTACATACCTAAAACGAGCTGAAGGATGTTGTGCCCTCGGACGAATTTGTGAATCCTCGGACCTACACCTCCCTGTACCAGATTTTTTTCCGTGAATAAAAGATTCTCTTTAACTCGGTAATGTCGCAATATGATAAATTTTCAATAAATTTCTACACATCCAGATTGTTTACTCCATAAATTTGGTCATCGAAAATTTCATTCATGCTTTTTTTCCATTTTTTTTAAATTTAGTTCCATAAACATCAGAATGTTTTCTTTAAGTTATATTTAGCAAATATTTTGTAGATACAATTTATAAGTGTATATATACACAGCTTGTGTGCTTATTTAGATGCGTTGTTAATAGGCTGCAGTTTATTGGTTGTACTTATCGGTTTTATTAACTTGGTTGTTTATAGTCTTTCTTCGACGAACATAATTTTTATAAAAGAATATTTCAGAAATTGTGATGATTAATTTGCTCGAGTTGATAATACAAAATGCGGAGGCTTCAAAGAATTCTGCAATCGCCTTTAATTAATTTGTCCCACTTCAAGCAATTTAATTTAAAACATAAATGTACATACTACATATTTTTGTTCGTATTTAGAAGCAAGCAGTGGGAGTTGGGGTCAATAACAAGATTATTTAATATTGATGTAAGACAACGAAAGAATACGAAAAATACGGATGTTAATAAAATGTTATAGGGGATATTCTAGACAGGAAACGGATGGGGAAAACGTGGTATAAGAATAGTATCCTTCAAAACTGGCACTTTCACGTGATGTGCATGGCAAATGTCTATTATTACGACTATTTTAATATTTGACGCCTTTGATTTGCTTTGAAAACGGTAGTAATTACGTCGTTCTCGTATTTAGGATAATGATAATGATTAAATATAATTTCGTACATATATTTGGTTGTTCCTACAAAAATTTTGACCTGCTGTTGAGAACCATAGTTGCGAAAAATATTATGATGATACCGTTTGAAATTTTAAAATCTCACTATACTTACTACTAAGTTTAATTATAAGGGTTGGGAATTAAATTTTTCATAAAGTTTATCAGATGTCTTAATCTTACGATGTTCAATCATTGATACCTACTCATAATCCGCTATACACACCCTTTAAACCGGTATGTTTCCGTCTTTATGTGTCTAATAATACAAGTTTAAGAACACGTATACTATATTTACCTTATGTATAATGCATTTATATAAATTAAGGTACCAGCGTTAAACCCACTACATCTTTAGAATTTAAAATATGTATCTTCTTTTCTAGCTGTTATTTGTATGTATCTACATCTTTTATAAAACAAATGGAGTTTATAATTAATGAAAATTTTAACACTCACTTTTTTGATCGAATTGTATTGAAATTTGAGAGAACCATTTGTACGATTTAGCTTGATATTTAGGTTTTTTATAATAAAGAATATTCGATACAATTTTGTGAAAAATATAAATTGTAAACATTTAGAGTTTCTATAGTTTTTCTTTATTGTAAAAATAGTCCAGTACCTAACTCTGGCTGAAAAATGATGAGTTTGGAGACCTGCAAAAAATGGTGCTAATCGCTTCGGAATAATAATGTAGGAATTGGAAAATAGTTTTATCCAAAAGTAGGCGCCACTTCAAAGGTTATTAATAATTTATTAAAAATTTACCGCGGATTTTATTGTTTATTTCTCTGTATCTTCTTTTCTGCAAGTTTTAGAGAAAAAAGTCATAACTTTTTTTGTTCAACAATAAATTTTCTACATAGATATTATATTAATAGTTTATTTTAAAATTGTAATTTTTTTAATTTATTAATTACAGTAAAAAAAAGAATTTTTTTATCGAATTTTTTCTAATGTCTCTCAGTTTTATATTGCAATGGTTAAGCATTCCAGACCCCAGCTAAAAGCTTATTTATAAGTAATGAGAGTTTTAAAATTTGAATTATTTATTATTTTTTCGTATGTTTTTTTATTATTTGTATTGTGATGTGGGTGTTATGAATGGTAATTTCAAAACATCAGTATATATCTGTATAGTGTGGTGACGAAACCGTGTGCAATTGTGGATTGATGTAAACTTGATATTGGTGGAGATATAGTTACAACAATTAGTGTCACGTGACCGATATATCTCAGTAATTACTTATCGGATCAAAATAGTTTAAACAAAAATTGTGTATAATTTAATTATAAACAACTTTTGTTTGAAATGTGAAATGTGTAAAAGGAATATTTTTCTAAATATTTTAAAATTTTGAAATTGGTGTAAGTTAACGACCCTTTTGGCTACATAGAATATGCCCATAATCTAATCAGATCTGCGGAATTTTAAATAAAGTCTATGTACAAAGTTTCATAAAAATCGAACGGGTGATTTTTGATATCTTGTTTTACAAAAAGACGGTTTGTCGATAAACCGGTTCAACAAACCGTGTTGTTTAAACTTATTCAACAAACCGCTTCAACACACCGCGGTTTTTTAACCGGCTTAAAAAACCGCGGATTTAAACCGGTTTAATGAACCGCGGTTTTAAACTGATTCAACAAACCGCTTTACATGGGTATTCATTAAACTTTTAGAGACAATTTTCTTATAGGGAACGTTATCTATTTCTAAAAATTGTTTTTCGTTTCAATTAATACCAACATCATAGACAAATTGTGTTGATTAAGTCGAATAAAAAGAAAGAGATGTTAGAGTTAGCATGCATTTTTTTCTAATCAAAACAAAAAGTCAGACACAATCATAATTTCAACAGGGTTCAACAAACAGCGGTTTTTAAAGCGGTTCAATGATACGATTTTATTAAATGACGCAACAAACCGATTTTATATACCGGTTCCAGAAACCGATTTTTTAAACCGGTTACACAAACCCAATGTTTAAACCGGTTCAACAACTCGATTTTGAAGCCCGTTCAACACACCGATTTTAAACCGGTTTAACGAAATGATTTTTAAAAAGGTTCAACAAACCGAATTTTAAAAACGGTTCAACAAACCGATTTTATAAATCGATTTTTGTAAGAACCTCGATTAATCGTAAACCGGTTTACCAATTAATCAGCAAACCTGATTTGATTTCCACCACTAATTATAACGTACTAACTGTAATTCATCGAAAAAGTGCGAAAAAAGGGGTGTTAAAATTTTCGATTTGGAAAACTCCCATCTATTTCATGTGGTAATAAAACAGATAATCAAGACAGAGAATAGAAAGTATTGCTTAACAACGTTTTTCAGATTAATAAGTCATCAATGGCTTCCTCCGTTAAAATATGAATGTTTACAAACCCTCCTTTAAACTTTGTTAATTGACAATCGTCCATAATATGTGCAACGGTTTCTGGTCTCTACAATTTTGTTTAGAAATCGCACCCCATTTAAACAGCATGGAGTTGCAGTCTGTAAGGCCTGTTTTTTGCGATTTACTTTTGACCAAATTTCTCTTTTTGATCAAAGCCCGGGATTTCTATTGTTGGATCATCAATAAAAGGTTTATTGAAAACAATATTTAATTAACAGTTTAAAGAAATTGAAAAAAAAATTTTTAATTTAAGATCCAGACGAATTAAATCTTGAATGGAAAGGAATCACATCTTTTAGTCAAACCCTGTAAATAAAAATGTAATTTATTAGCTTTAAGAGTAAAAACTTAACATGTCCGAGTGATTTGTACGAAAGGTGTAACATTGAAGTGAATAGCACTTTCCATTACTCAAAAACAATCCATTAAAGTATGTGTTTTTTGACAAAAATGTGATAAAAACTTCAGTTTAGGATGAAGTATCCAATTTGCTATAAATACGAGCAAAATCAGTAATGTAGCCTGCGCAAATTATAATTAAGAAGGATAATTAGGTCCAGGGAACAGATTCCAGGGGTAAACAACTTGGAAATAAGTTGCGCCGATTTTAATTAAAAAAAAATAAAGAAAGCTAACCTCAAATTTCATGGCGAACGAAATTTGTAAATACAGCGATCAGGAAGCAATTTTAAAATCAAGAAAGGTCAAAGAATACTTTGGTCAATATTTTAAATACGGGGTTCTATAAATGATTGTCTCATGAAGTTGGCAATTATATGAACAAAATTAACGATAAACGACGGATAACTCAATTACAACTACGGATAATAATTACAACGAAACAATGAAATAACGGACAGATGATGACATTAGCATAAATTAATTCACTATCAGTTTAAGCAGTAAATAAGTTGACGTTATAAACTAATAAACTGCAAATATTTTGAAGCATAACACATGCTAGAAGTATAAACAAACAAAACAATAAATTCTAAATTAATAAACAAACGAATAAAACTGAGAAAGTGATCAACTTTGATGTGGTGTTTGATGCAATAAACCTGGTAAATTACAGCATAGTCGGTGGAAGTGGCCCAAGATTTCCCGAGCCTGCAATAAACAATAATTGAAGAGGTGTCGACCAATAAAGAAAATGAAATGTCACTCACCTGTCTTCTAAGGTAGACGATAGTTGTAAGTTTGCATACATTTGTTTCATGCATGCGTTCTGTTGTAATTAACTTTTAAGTCCGACCGAAAATAAAATACGTCGGGAACGTTCATCAGTTTTACCATTTTGAGATAAATCTTGCGCATACGTAAAACGTAAATTTGGTATAAGCCACGATCAGGCTAGGATAATTTCTTTTGACCCACATCTTAAACTATTGTAGCTTGAATGGTAATATATCGAAAACAATGTATAAATTTTTTTAGATCAAAATATTCTTTAGTTACCGAATAAACAATAACAATGTAAATTGTTTATATCTCGGCTTTTAAATAAAGAAAGACATATACATCTCTTGCGGAACTTTGCAGGTACCTCTTTGACATCGTATTTTACATCGTGTGCAACATTTTTTCCAGTGCAAATTTTTTTATAGTTTGAATGCACAATTCCAAAAAACATTTAAAAAATTAAGAGGTAGTTATTTAAAAAAAAAGTTGCAAGACCGAGAAGTTTCATGCTAGGGTAGTAATTGCCAGCATTGTTTGTCACTTTTTTTGTGTATAAATTTTTTTCTAGATAAAATAAATAATTACAAACAACATATTAAAAAGTTAAGTGGCAGTTATTTACAAAAAAAAGTTACAAGACCGGTGAAGTAGCACCCGAGCATTGTATAGTTGAGTGTACTTTTGGTAGTGAATTAAATTTACTGGTTATTATTATTATTATCGATGTAATTTCTGGAGATCGATAAAATCGTTTAAGCGTACTAGTACTTACTCTATACACACGTATGTAATTATAGATCAAAAATCGTTTAATTCTTTATTTCATTGTTTTCTAAACGTATTACATTTATTTTATTGCAGTGTGAGTAATAAAGTAAAGTAATTGTATTTTAACGCTACCATTTTTCAACGTTTTCATTTAAAACTTACATTTATGGAGCATGACGTCCGGAAATAGGAATGCAATAGATATTAACGAATTCTGAATCGATTGGTTCTTCGAAAAACGGTTTTTGATTCAGCGTTTTTGCAACATAAAAAGAAAGTTTTGCCATGAAAGAAAAATATGAATATATCAATATGGTTATGTAAGTTGAGAAAATATCGATAGATGGCGCCACTGTTGAGCGGACAATAATGAAAGTGGCGAGAAAATGGACACTGCAGCCACTTTTGGGTACAAAATTCACTTTTTGTTAAGATTGCTTAAGATAGTTATTTATATATCAAGGCAATGAAGTTTGATTTTTGATGACGAATGTGTTATATTTGAAGAGGCGATAGCCGAGGCAAACAAAACGCGTGAGTCATGAAAAAGAACTTTAGTGCCGAGGTATCTATTTTTTTTCGAAATCCCAAAATTTAATCAACTGTTTTTATTTTTACGACAAATGTTTGCACAGCATGCGCATAGATTTAACACATCATTACCGGTAAAAATGTGAACTTAAAAATCGTTGTATGACAATTACTTTAGTTGCGATTTTATTTACTTTACGTTTTCCCCGATCACATGAAAAAATGTAATTTTTTAATGAAAAAAATCGTAATAACTGTAACCTACCAACCAACACCGTTTACCCCCCGATCACATGAAAACAACTTCAATTGATTAAAACAAATTTTAACATTAATATAGCAGAAAATCCAACCAAAAACAGCGCTACTGAAACTGAACCATGTAAAAATATAAATTTAACGCATCGAGCATGATACTTCTTAAAAGAGTGTTGCAAAAATTTATGTTTTACTAAAATTCGTACCTAAGTTTGCTAAAACAAGCAGGTCTTTTTTCGCTCGAAAGTAACTTCCTTGTCTAGTATTTTTTTTTAATTGCTGTTTCTGAATTTTTTAATTATGCTGTTTGTAATTGTTTAATCTGTCTATAAAAAAAATCTCACACAAAAAAATTTGGCTACGATGTCAAATTCGTCATCAAAGAAATGCTCTCAATTAGGACCCTCGGATGTAACTTCCAGGTCTTATAGCTTTTTTGAAAAAAATAAGTGCCTCTTAATTTTTAACAAGTTGTTTGAAATTGTTCATTCTATCCACAAAAAAATGTGCACATAAAAAAATGCGACAAACGTTGTCAAATTCACCTTGAAAGTGATGTTTGCAATTACGACGCTCCAATGTAACTTCGAGGTCTTGTAACTTTTTTGTAAATAACTGTGTCTTTATTTTTAATATGTTGTTTGTAATTTTCATTCTACCTACAAAAAAATCTACACTCACACAAAAATGTGACAAACCATGTTTTCTTTTCTTTTCTTCTTCCCGGGTTTACAACTTTTTTTAAATTACTGTTTCTTGTAAAATTTTATTTTTAAATAACTTACTCTTCAATTCTGTCTACAAAAAAATTTTCACATAATAAAAACGTGACAAAACGATCTGAAATTTGCCATCAAAGAGATCTCGCAATTACGACGCTCGGATGTAACTTCTGGGTCTTGTAACTTTTTTCAAATAACTGCTTCTTTATTTTGTAATATGTTGTTTGTAATCGTTTATTCTATCTATTAAAAAAATTGCACACAAAAAAATGTGACAAATTATGTCAAATTCGTTATCAAAGAGGTGCTCGCAATTACAATGCTCGAATGTAACTTCCCTCTATTGTAATTTTTTTTAAATAACTGGCTTTGAATTTTTTAACATGTTGTTTGTAAGTGTTTATTCTATGTATAAAAAAATTTGCACACAAAAAAAGTAACAAACTATTTCAAATTCGTTATCAAAGAGAAGCTCGCAATCACAACAATCGAATATAACTTCCAGTTCTTGTAACTTTTTTTAAATAACTGCTTTTTAATTTTGTAATATATTGTTTCTAACTGTTCATTCTATTTATAATTAAATAAAGTGTGGCAAACGATGTCATATTCGCTATCAAAAAGGGGCCGCAAATCCCGCAAGCGATTTTGCAATTACAGATATAGTAATTTTGTTTTAAAATGAAGTAAAATGGATTTATTCGTCTATATATACAAAATAAAATGTGTGGTTAACATTTTTCAAAAAAATTATTGCGTGAAAGGTTATAAAGTTCTATTATTATGTTATTGATTTCTGATTATTGATAAACCATGCCATTTAGGGTTGACCACGTGTCCACAAACCCAAATCTAAGGTTGACTACATATTTTGAAATAATTTTTGTCTATGAATATTTCGATATTAGGAAATGGAAAAGCATTTCCTCTGCTATTATAGAAAAAAAAACGAGCTCAGTCAATCAAGTAAGAACTAAGAATTGTGGTATTGTATTGACGTTACAAAATATTAGTTTTTTTTTGTAATTTTTTATGGTTGTTCAAAAAATGCGACAAATAATTTGCTCTCATTATAAATTCTGTCTCGAAAGTGCAAAGATTTAGAGATACAAGTATGTAGTAACAATAAAACATGAATTCCATTTTTTAAATTTACACACGAAAGAGAATAGGTAGCACAGGTTAGCATAATTTTACTCAACGTTAGCACACCTTCAATAACAGAGTTATTGATGGTTGAATTTCTAGGAAGCTAACCACCCCCCACCCGCCCCCAACAAAAATTCAAAAGTTTGGCGTGTGAACATTAAACAGTTGGGCTGCCAAAACCTACCATAACTAAAAATAACTCTAGCACACTTTTAATGACGCAGTTATTAAGGTTTGAATCTGAAGGGGCTATGGCAACCTTAGTCCTCCTACAAAAAAAATCTAATTTTTGATGTTTGCACACGAAAGAGAATAGGATACCACAACTTTACACTAGCAACCTGTAATAACGGAGTTATTAAACCTAAATATCTCCATTGTGTATATGTGCTAGTGTTAATTTTAGTTGTGGTAGCCTGTGCTAGCTCAGCTCTTTAATGTTAAAACATCAAAAGTTCGAAGTTTTGTTGTGGGGGGGGGCTAGCTTCCTAGATTCAACTTTCAATAACTCTGTTGTTAAAGGTGTGCTAGCTTTGAGTAAAGTTGTGCTAGCTATTCTCTTTCATATGCAAACATCAAAAATTAGCCTCCGTAGATTCAAACCTGCATAACTCCGTAATTAAACGTGTGCTAGCGTATTGCAAAGTTCTGCTAACCTGTGCTAGCTGTTCTTGTTCGTGTGTAAACGTCAAAAAATCGACTTTTTTGTTGGGAGTGGGGGGCTAAGGCGACCGAGCTGAATACGTTTACCACATACATATTAGATAGTATATCAATCAACAATTACTTGCAAAACCTTGAATGCGCTGAAAAGAGAATGAAATTTGATTAAATGCAATTTTTATTTATTCAATTTATTTAGTTCAACATCGTCTGGCTTTAAAAACTAAAAAACGGCGAGTAACAACTAAAAATAATATACAAGGTGCTCCACGATGAAACTTGGGAAACCAAAGCTTATTAAAGTCGATGGGGACAATTTGGCTAAAGTGGCACTTTCTCTTGCGCTTGAAGGTGACGTCAACTTAATAGGACACCTATAAATTATTTCACGTTAGGGTTCTAAGTAAAATTTTTGGCAGATTTATGTATAAAATCCTATTTGTGTGTAATTTTACCGAATAAATTTGTGTTGTTTAAATTCTTTTCTTCACTCAAAAAACTTTCAATCTAAAAACTCTCCACCTTCGATGTCGCGTTTTTAATAGTTGCTAGACATCCGATTTTTTATTAAGCAACCCAAATTTACTCGGTAAATACAAACCTCTTGTGCAATTATAAGTGATTGCGAATTAATTGAATGACAAGATTATTTATGTTATTTCTAATTATTATGCATGAAGTAGGTAGTACTTCGTTCTTAAGGGTATTTTTTTTCTTGTTATCCAGTTTATGCAAACATTAATTACAATACATTTACAAAATATAACGTTAAAATCAAAAAGCTTTTGACAGATTAGAGTGCATGTTATGTGGAAAAGTAAATACTGTGAATGTTGTGATGTTTTGCAACGAAACACAGGCGCAAGTTTTCAAGCGAAATGATGTAATGTTACTTAAACATTGAACATTGGTTAAAATTACAATAAATTCACTATTATGTAATTTATCAATTTCAAAATTTCACAAGTATTTGTCGTAAAATTAAATTCTAGTTTCTAATTTTTGTTAAACAATTTTAAGATGACACTTTTTTGGGTGTTTTATGTATATATATATATATATATATATATATATATATATATATACTATTTCGATAGAGAATTAAATTCTGAAAAACTTTTTTTACTTGAATTTTTTTAAAAAACCCTTTCTTAAAAAGTTATTAATGAGTTAAATTAGAAGTTTAAATAGGTGTTATTTTATGTGATTGGGGGTGAACGGTGTTGGTTGGTTAACATTTTTTTCTTTAAAACATTTAATACACTTTGTGATTGGGGTGAACTTTTTAAGGAGGCGTGAAGAAGTGTCTTTCTAAAACAAACTCCTACCCAACACAGTTTTAATTGCCCACTTAAGTAAAAGTAGTATTACGAACTTTTTTTGAATGTGCATTTTGGTACATTTGGATGGATCTTTATAATAGTCTAAGAGCTGGAGCCGGAATTTCCACGTGATCGGGGGCAAGGGCAAATAATACGGTATTACGTTTTGATATCAACGAGCAACACATTTCTGCACAGCCTACCGTGCTAGCCGTAGCTTATGGTAGATACAGAGGATGAGTAAGTTTTTTTGAATCCTTGTCATCGAGGGCATGCTTGAAAATTTGCAGAGTACAAGTTCGTGATCTACTAAATTTAATTCCTGAAGGGCGTCTGTCTAAGCTGAGGCCAAAGGGTGGCCCCAATGGTAAAATTACAAAAATTGTGGTGTCTAGCCCAGTTGGCCACAACCCCTTTTGGATTATGATTTCTTGGGTATAAACAAATAGCTGCTGCAAATGGCGTCCATGCCCACGATGACGAGCTTCACCCACAATTTTTGTAATTTTACTCTTGGACGCTACCCCTTTGGCCAACAGACGCCTTTCGGAGTTTATTACGAACTTGTATTCGGCAAATTTTGAAGCATGCTCTCGATCACGAGAATTCAAAAAAAATGTACGGTACTTTTATCTTTTATACCTACCCTAAGCCACTGCTAGCACGGTAGCCTGCGCAGTAATGAGTTGCTCGCTGATATCACAACGTAATACCAGTCGATCACGACCAAATTCCGATTGCAGCTCTCTGTCTATAATATTTCGTAATGATTTTTGATCATAAACGATTCGATTTCAAACGTTCTTAATCTTCTAACTCAATTTAATTGCTCTCTTGACAAGTATTTATCATTTATTTGAATGCTTGTACAGTCTTTCACGTTTATAATGGCGCGATTTACAGCAGCTACATAAGATACATAAACAAAACAAAGGTGATAGATTTTACTATTCTATAGGTAGACTCGATACCGGATTAACAAAACTTAGGGCCTGAAGCTATAACTTGAAACTGTAATTTATTGCAAGGGTGAAATTTCGGATATTTAAAAGAGGAAAACGTTTAGTATTCAATGAGAAGGACAGAATTAACACTTTAAAACATCCAAACAAATAAAATTTTGCAAAACATATTTTAGAACCATTAGAAATTGAACGTCATTTAAATAAATAAGGCCTTATTTTAAATGTGCAAATAGCCATTTGTGAATGTTGATAAGTAAAAAACAATTATTATAATTGATGGTAAAACCTCCTTAATTTCTTATTGTAGGTTAGTTTCCCAATTATTTGGGACTTCTTCATGTAATCGGGTCAATGAAACACTGTACCTATTTCACTCGACGTTTCGACTGGCATGTGTCCAGTCTTTTTCAAGAGTTCAGGGGATTAGTGCTTCAGAAAGTTCCTCTTTAGACCAAGTCATCTAAATTATTCTTAATTGTCTTCAAATTGTAATAATATATTAAATTTAATTATAAAATTAAACACCACAATGTATAGCAACAAACACACAATGAATTGTGTTTAATTGGGAAACTAACCTACAACAATTGTTATGTTAATCAAGGTAATTTTTGATCTTATACTTTTCTGACTTAAAACAAATATTTTCAGGCCATGATTAACCTCTTAAACTATTGTGATCACCAAAATGGATATGTTATTAGAGAAAGTTTAATTTCGGAATCAACAAACATCGGAACTTTCACTTTTAAAAATTTCCTTTTATAGTTTTTTTTTTACTATGAAGAGTAATTTATTGTATTTTACATAAAACTACAATATCTAACTGCAGATGAACGTTGAACTTTTATTAAATCATCATATGCATAGTAGTTTCCAGTTTCAAATTATAACTTCAGGGTCTCTGTTTTGTTAAGCCTACCTATACAATACCAAAATATATCTCATTTTATTTTATTTATATGTATGCAGTTAAAGGGGAACAACTAACAACTTCACCGCGCCACTATAAACGCGAAAGACTGTACTTGAAATCAGTTTTTTGGGAATGATACCTAGGTAACGTTTTATGATTTAATTACATTAATTAAATCCTCCAAAATTGTGGTTACAAGTGAAAATCCTCGCAATAACTCCTTCAGGTGGAGTGATGAAAAGACCACTACCTTGGTTTGAATTTGTCGACGTTTCGTCCGACCTATGCGAGCTTTATCAAGAGTTCTTAAAATTAGGGAGTGGAAGAAATTCTTACGAGGATATTCATCTGTATGAACATCTTTGATGTAGGTAGATCGTTTGTGGTTTTTCATTTACAGCGATTTCATTTTCTGCGAGCCTACGTAATATTAAAAATAATATGGATGATGCATATAATAAATCTTTGCATTAAGTTTTGCTTAAGTAAATGTGCTTCTATTGTAATGAAATTTGTATAGACTGATTCCGTACAAAAATGAATTTAACTTGATATTGATGAAGATAAATTAAATCAAGTCAAGGTTAGAAAAATCTATTTATATTAAAACGGGAATTAACCTGTTGGCTTTTATCCCAAGTACGTCAAATTTGAAAAACAAAAATTACGCACAGAAATTTCCGATTATTATTTTTATAGCTTTTCCTAGATGAAACCGTAAATAACAAAACAACTAAACCTAGAACTCCTTGCTCGATTCTATCGAATTTTAATAAAACAGTATGGGGGTCGTCAAGTACTGTAATAATAATAAAATATTATGAAATTATTGTTTTACTGGTACTCTTAATAGGGTTGCAACTCAACCCGCATTCTTAATCAATACCTTATCTAAATAAAATTAATCATTTAATAACATGGGGTACGGTTCTACACTTCGAACATAGTAATGAGTGATACACATATACACAACAAATGAGTCAACAAATGCAAATGTTCTATTTTTGGTAGTTTTCGTAAACCAATTACTGATACTGAGATCGGAACTAAACTTTATAAATGACTAACACAAAACCCTCGTTGCTCAATTAATCTTGTTATTGCTTCTATATCTAGGGTGATATTAGTCATCATTTGAGTTTTTGAATCGAACCGATTGTTTACTTATTTTTAAGATGATATTATGTATATTTTGATACTTAATATAGTTAAATACCGTTGGAAATCTATTAATAGGATACGCAATAAGAGTTAAGTTGTATTAAAATAGATTCCCATAAATATGTACCCCAACTGTTTTAACTGCGTTGTAACACCGTCTGTTGGGTAGTTTAAACGACGTTCTGTAAAGAAAATTATTACTGAGTGTCATTAAACGTATTAGATGTTATAAAGAGAAGGCATATTTTAAAACTATGGGTGTTTAAAATAAAAATTATAGATTATTTTTTAATTTCTCATAACTGTCTATTGAACACTTATATGAAAAGTCATTTTTTTTATTTTACCATCAATTTTACCAGTTATGTAAGAATTAGGACTTCTACAGCTGGATATCTTTGTCAAGTTTTGCCCACCATCGTAAGGGATTAATTAGGGCAAAAAAATTTTAAAATTCAAACCAGCAAGCGAAATTTCTCAAGTAGGCAGCTAAAAATCACTTACTTAATTTGTACACCAAGCCAAATTCTTGACCTAGAAGAGGTCTGGGTAATTGAGTACTGCGTGGCGTCTTCAAGGGGCCCCAGACTTTGTTTTTCTTAAAGATCTGTCTAGATATTTTTTATAATTTTTCCTCCTCTGTCACTTTTACAATTACACATAAAAAAAATTTTTGTTTTAATATCTGCATACCTTTGTTGAACAAAAAAGGTGCATGGCGTCTTCAAGGGACCCAGCAGTTCTTAATGTATACCATTTTTTTCTACAAACCAATGAGTTGCAGTTTTTTTATATGTTTTACGACGATCTTTTTTTAATAAAAAAAAGAGGACAAAAAAGCTTTGTTAATTATTTTCAGATTTTTGTCACTTATTGTCAAAAAAATGTATTGTTTCATATCTTGGTATTTTTTCAGGTCGGCTCACTCATGAAACAACTTCTTGCTTTCTAAATTGTTGATGCATTTTTTTTTTGGTTTTTGAAAAATTTTAAAAATTAGTGGATAGTTTGTTCCAAATTTATTTTATGACGTACCTTTAGATATCCCTTCTTGCAGCTACATTTGAGTAATTTTTCACAAGCTTTACTGGGGAATTGGTATCCATTTGTGGGTTTACTTTTCCTTAAAAAAATTTTAGCCAACCAAAATCACATGGATCTATAACGTTAATACATCGTTTGTTAGCAGAAATTCAAATTCTCGCTTGATAAAGAGCTGTCGTAGAGTGAAATTAAAAGGCGTTTTACGTGGACGGGTTTATTTTTGGGTTGGTAACAGAATATCTCTTTTTCCAGCTGATTCAAACTATTTGTTTCTCCACCGTAAATTCTAGAAAGAAAGTTTCTAATTCGTTAATAGTGACGGGGCCGATTCACATTGAAGATATATCTGAATTTCCTAGACCTTAAAATGCTAGGAATGCGGTTTTTGAAGATCTTATTGAACATGTGGAATCACATCCCGTCAGGCTGGTAAACAAACGCAAGTCGGACTAAGTTTTGGTTCTGAAAATTGACCAAGGTTTACAATTTTTCGATTTTTTCCGTTTCCAAAAGATATGTATATTTTAGAATCATTAGTATAAGTTGTTGAAAATATTTAAAATGATAGTAGAGACTTTAAATTTGAGGAATGAATTGATGATGAAAAGACCCTTCAAACTAGTTATCAGTAGACCCACCTTTCCATTTACAAAAAAAAATTAAATGGCCCCCCCGTCGCCGTCTTGAAACTTAAATTTTGGAATTTGACTTTGTGACGGTAATTTTTCTATATATCTGAATTTTATTAACTTTGTAGGCGATTTTGCCCTGGTAGATATCATTTCATTTGAATCTAGGAAAATCGAACTTCTTTAAGTTGGTTACTGGGAATCACTAAATGAAACGTTACTTCTTCCTTTCTCTTTTTTAATTGTGCCTTGACATGGAACGTTGAGAATCTCCCGTTATAAAAATTTGGGGAAAATTTAAGGGAATTTCATTATTAATTAAATGGGAACGGAAATCCGTCCCATGCCAAGTTATTAATATTGTTGGCGGCTTTATTAATTTTATGCATGTCGTAAGTAGTATTTCTTAATTTGTAACCATTATAAACTTATCTTTCTGTTACACACGTTTTGACGTTTTAGAACTTCCATCGGGTAATATGTGATTATACTGAATAACTACTAAACAATTTGTCTCATTATGGTTGCCTAATTGAGAGATAACAAGAAAATTAATATCAACACTACTGTGCAAGGTCATTGAATATTCATCAACTTGTTGCTGCCTGACTATTTGTCCAGTCAAGTTATCACCGAAGATAAACTGATTGACCTCTGGACTTATGTTTATATACAATCGAGGACATCTTTGTCACTGCTTCTCTCTTTTAACCTGTTTTTACTACTCTTCTTCCGTTTTGTAATTAAGAACCGACTACTCGGTAGTAGTTTTCAATAAAACGAGTCAAAAGTCGCTATGTTAGTTATTAATTTATTTAAAACGCGACTGTGTCTGTATTCGGACGTGAATTTGCCAACATAATTCTTGCGCTTTATAATTGATTGATGTGATTTGAAAGATCTTTAGAAAATTAGAATCATATGCTTGCACTTTTTGTTCACTTTTAGATTTACCGTCGATTAGCAGTATGCAACGTGAATTTTATAATTAATGTCAATAAAACTACGCTTATTGATGTGATCTCTTGAAGATTTAACTATTTGTTTTGTTCCTACAAGCATTTTTTTTTATTTTATATTTCTTTTTGTATCTATGACTGGTCTAGTCGTTTTACAAAAAGTATATCTCTATAGTTTAACGGTTTGTTTTGTGTCTACTACTATTCTTTTGCAGTGTGAAAGTTTTTGACACGCCTACGGTCCCGCTTCCACTGGTAGAACTGCGGGCCAGGTTTTCGACATTTTTTTCCAAAATTAAATTTTTTAACATAATCTATTAATATTTGTCTGCAGTCTTATGAGGAAAAAGAAGTTCTAACTGCAGTGAGTCCAATATAAAATAAATAATGACTCTTGGACATTCTATGTGCATTGTGTCAAACGGCGATAGACATACTAACAGCAATTTAATCTTCGGGATGGGAAGGTTTGGTGGAATCAGTTCGGTGAGAAGCATTAAATAAATACTTACAACAAAGATCTAAATGTAAATAATATAAATATTTTTAAAAACACAAGTACTGCAATCACATAATTTTCTAACTTTTTATAAAATGTGTAAAATTGAAGCTCATACACATAAAAGACCAAAAAAAGTTTTTTTTCGTGACGTCAATTCTCGTATAAATATGGGTTGTTTGATTTGTATGCAAATGTTTTTTCGATTATTTTTATTTTTTTACGATTATTGACATCACGACCAATGTCAATGCATTTAAAAAAATATATTATTTATTATATATATTTTTGTAGTTTCCTTTTACGTTTATGACTTAACAATGAAGTACAACTTTCTTAAATATAAATTTTTTGAAAACACCCAGTTCTACGAATGGACAGTTGATCCAATTTACAATAATTGTTGTTTTATTATTTATTATAACTTTTTAAATAATTAGTATAAACCAAGATAAATAGATCATATGGTTAACATATCCTTGTCATTAAGCATCAGACCAAACAATTGTTTAAACAAAAGGTGTGTAGGTATTATTATATTAGAAATTACCATTTAATTATATAATTAATGATTATTATGATTGTGTATCGTACTTGCTCCAAAATTTAGATATGTTGGATTTATCGATTTTTAAATACACAATTGTGTAAGAGTTTTTTGCTATTTCTGCAAATTATAAAAATGTGATATATTCTTAAAGAGTGGTAGTTTGATTTTTTGACCGAGGTGACGTAACCGCTAGAGAGGGCGCTGCAACTGTCTTAGACCGATTCATGTTTGTCTATATGCTCGTTGCACTTTCACGGAGTAACTGGGCCAACGATGCTGACCTGATCTGGTTGTAGTACATTTTTTCAAGTAAGTCAGACCACAGTGACAAAAGTAGTCATGACGAAGACGATTTTAATACCTACATCATATTTTTTTAATCAATTCTATTCTACCTAGTTATGTTTTTTGACACTTCCATCAACAGTTAGTCGATTCAATTCTACAGCCAAACCAAGAGTAGTTTGTTCAACACATTTTTTAAGTATTTTGGGAAATTTTAAAAATAGATTTTTTCTTTTCACACGATGGTTGTGTTGTTTTAGTTACATTTTTAGCGAATATTACTTTCTCGATTTTTTAAAACACAAATGTGTATGCGTTTTTTGCTATTTCTGCAAATTACAAAAATGTGATGCTCCTCAATTACTTCAAATTGATAATTTTGAAGCGTTTCCCAACCACACCGATGACAAACCTTTAATAACTACATTACCTATATATTTTTAATAAATTCTAATCTGTCTAGTTATGTTTTTTGACACCCCAACAACAGATGGGTGCAATTTGTTCAACACATTTTTTTATAGTTTTTTTGAAAATTTTAAAAAAATATATGTTTTTCCTTCGCACACGATGGTTTACTATTTCTGAAAATGTGACAAAATGCAATTATCCTCAAATTTCAATTAAAATAAATTAAATTGATAATTTTGAAGCGTTTTCAAAGCACACCGACGACAAATCTTAACACAAATATTCATGCAATACTAATTTTTGCAACAACCGGAACTGAAATGCGTTTCCAAACTAAACGTTAAATCAAACATGTGCTAGATTTGATTGATTTAATATGTTTGTTCTATTTTAACTTTTCTTAAAACGAAAGTTAAATAAAATTTATTCAGAAAAAGGACCTATTACAAATACTATATTTAAAATATTTATTAGGGTTTTGCGGCACACCTGGTCTTTGATAGAATTGTAAAATAATTCTCGCTTTTTTTAATTTGAAATGATTGGATTTGTTCGGTGATAAATTTATGAGCGGGTGGTATCTGAAGGTTAATTTATTTTTCGTAATAGTTAATCCGATTGGCACATTTAATTAATTCTATACATTAGTTGTTATTTTAATGATATTTTATTATTCAATGGGCAAGAGGTTCTACATCTGCTGGTTGCAGTGGTTATCCACACCTTGCGCTTAAATCTACCTGCAGCATCACCTGCCTACTAATTGATATTATATATACAAAGTAATGTGTTTAAAATGTGTTCTTACGTAAGACTCGGCAGATGTAAAATCACGCAAACCAAGTCCAGATTTTTCTTTTGATTTAGAAGAGTAAAATACTTGTCGCTTATAAAAATTTGCAAGCTTAATTACCGGTTGCGACTTAAAAACAACTACCTGCTTAAGTAGTTGTTTATAAACCTTTGAAAAACAGCAAACCACTTATTTAAAAAGGGCGAAATCTAACAGATGCTGATCGTTGTCCATATGGCCCAGCAGCTGTTGAAGAGATTACTCCCTTTTAGATTTTAGGTTTGCGGGGAGGTGAGTAGGCAGGTGGCACACGTCTAGAGCTCGTGCTGCCCTAGAACCGCTTCAAGTACAGTTAATACATAATATATAATTTTATTGCGGAAATATGACATTACATTTAGTGCAGTTCGAAAAATACATAAATAGCACATTACAAACCGAAACCATTCATCAGATACTACATTGGACGTGAACGGTAGCAAAACTATACTATGGTATAAAATTAGCGAGAAAACATACAGTTTGTATATTGGGTCATAGCTCTCTTGCGAACACCTTGGACTTTGTTTAACTCAAAATAGATATAGAAAAGAGGGGTCAACTGTGAATCATTGGCGCCATACTAAAGATATATCCATTCACTTTAACACTGCGCTATAAATATGCAATTCTATTGTACAAAGAATAATATAAAACAAACACTACTTTCTCTTTATCCAATCTACATAGTTAAGTACAGATTTAAGAAAAAAAGGCAATCAACAGTACAGATAACCCCTTCTCTAATAGAAACTAAAGCTAAAGTCCGGTCATTTTTAAATATGTTTTAATTCTTTATTATACAATGATACAATCTCTTTTGTCGATTCAAATTGTATAATTTATTTAAGAACTTTATGATAAAATTGATTACTAATTGTTCTTCTCCTTGAAGTGCTATCATTAAATGATGCTAGCGATCACTTCACGTTAAATAATTACTGCACCCATAACCCATTTCAATTTCTTAAATTTCTAAACCAAGATATGTTTCGTCGACCTATCCTTCGTTTTCCTTCTATCCTGCCCATCATTATACAACCACATTTCGAATGTTCATCATCTTCATTTCAGGGTCCATGTTTCGGTATCGCAAAGAAGAACAGGAAGTACATAACATTGGACCGTATATTTAGGTCAAGTTTTTAATGTTATTAATTTTTATTTTCATGAAAAGAAATTTAGGAACATTAGAATAATATACACTAAATATAATAAATTTTTCAAGTTTCTTGAGGAGGGCAGTTATTTTCTCTTTGGATAGCGAGGGTTAATCTGTGAATTAGAAATGATTGTGAAAAAAAATTCGTTGACCTACATCATGAGTAAATGAAAAGCCGCCTTACAACTGTCCCTGGGACAAAGAAATAGCCTTGATCCACAATTTCTTATATATGGCAAATTTCTTTCTTGCATCTGATCAGTAGACTAACCAGGTCTTTCAGACGATTAATGAAGACAGCTTGGAGCTAGGGTATCCGCGCAAGGAGCGTCCCCAAACAATATTTTGGCTTTTAGTTTAAGGACGTTTATCTTCGTACTTCTAGTACAATTAAGCCCATAAATCTCGTCGTTATTCACCATCATCCCGCACACAAATGAGGAGCTCACATTGATCTAAACAAAGACGAAGACCTACTGCTATTTGTAAGCAGTCATTATTAAAAAGGATTCCAAGCCTTTGTAAGGAGAGGCATTGAACTAGGGACATAAGCCGCATTCAAACGAACCTTGTCTAAGTCGGAAGTAAGATGCAGGTTCTGAATAAAATGACCACCAAAGCAGATATAGAAGATAAGAAGGGTGACATGAAGACATCCCCACTCCTTCGGATCCTAATCCACAAAATTTAAGGGGAAAAGAAGCCAGGAGAAGACATTGATCATCAAATTTCAGATTAATAATATTAGTTAATCCACCTCTGATCATCCAATAGATCTATTCCAAAATTGACGGAAAGTCAATCAAAGGAGACGTTCGAAATATATGTGTAGGTAAAGTTTGGAATGACAAAGTAACTCCTCAAAAGAAAAAAAGGCGTATGCGAATTTGGTCCATCCATGTATTAGTCTTCTGCTGAAGATGAGATCATACCTCTGGAAATACATGTATACAGTTTTAAATACAACAGTTGTAGTAGAAAAAAAATACTGTGTTTACCATCTAAGTTTGAAATCATCAGTTGGTGAAAGTCATCAATTTTATTTTTCATTAATATTTTTATTCTTTTTTTCTTTTGATCTGGGCCCCAGGTTTCGTTTAAATGACATCCAAGGCAATTTTATGTACTAACCTGTTGTCGAGGAATGTTAGCGTATTAATCATTTATCTTTTTAATAAGTAATTTAAATCATCAATTAAGTCCTTCATATTCTTCTGAATAGGTTAGTAACTGTATTCAATATGCTGATGACATGACTATTCTCACAGATAACATTGATGGTTTAAGTTAAAATTTCCCATAGTTGGAGTTAGTGAATACACATATATCGACTTCGACTGCCTGAGGCCAACCTTTCTCATGATATCTAAAGGAATTGGGCGTGTAGTCAAGACTCCAATATAGAGTACCTCTTAGGTAAAACGAACGCTGATGAAAGTATACACCCCTGTCTAACCCCTTTATTAATTTTTAGTTTGTTGGACTTAATTTTTTATTTACTTTTACGGTTGCAGTTATTTATACTTTCTAGAGTGCGTATGAGTTCTATATGATTAACAGTGTCGAATGCCTTTTCGACATCGGCGAACCAAATATACAGAGTGGTGCTTTTGAAAACGGGTCATCGGGACTTAGCATTCTGAACTGTTTTTTTTTCAAATTCCTCCTCGCCCTTTCAAGTGACAAAAATGGTTTTGGTATCAAAACGCAGCTAAAATTATTGCGCATAGCGCACGCTTTCAGAAATCAGCTGAATTACACGGTGTTTTTGAAAATTCATCAATAAAAATTAGTAATTTTTGATGTTTATTTATTGTAACCTTCCTATTTAATTTAGTTGTAATATCATTCGAAGCTGTTTCTTGGGAATAAAGCTTTTTATTTGCTTATTAATGACTTTTCTTTCAGCCTTATTCTCAAAACGTGGGAATGTTGATTGTTTAGGCTACCTAATACTATTTTTATTGACAAATTTTTGAAAACAACGTAACATTTAGCTGACTTCTAATAGCAACAGCTATATGGACTAATTTTAGCTTCATTTTGATACCAAACCATTAACCTATGACCCGTTGTCAAAAGCACCACCCTGTATACTGGATTTTCATTATCTAGACATTTTTGTACTAAAACATGTATGCTAAAAAAGACTTCCTTAGTATCTAATGCTTAACGAAAACCATAACTCCAGCAATCTTTATATTCTTTGGTGGATTATCTTTAGAAATATTTTAAGTACTTATGCTAATGAGCCTGTAAACTCCACATGTTTTGTGATTGCTTTTCTTTGGGATAGGCACAAGGTTGGATTGTAGCCAGTCGATTGGTAATTCACCAGTGTCATATATTTTGTTGAACAGATTAGTTAATATTTCTATCTCACTATCACTCATTAACTTAACAATTTCTTTTAGTGTACCTTTGGTTGACAAGAATAAAATTAATTTGGTTCCGTAGTACATTCTCATTTCTGTCCTGAGGAGACTTCCAAGAACACAAAATTTTTAATGGTAGTGCATATGACCCAACTACTTTGCTTACTGGTATGTTTCCAACTTTAGAGTTGAAATTTCCCCTTACTATATCGAGATTATATTTTTCTGTAGATTTTAGTATCTCATCTGTCCTCATCAAATTTTTGAACCACTTCTTTGCTCTTATCAGCGGTGGGAGCATAAACCTAATTAATATTTAAATATATGGTATTTTCTTTAAGTTTCATAAGAATAGTTCTGTCAGAGAAGTTTCAGCTTCATACAGGCTTCGAGGGTTCCACGTTGCTATATTTGGTATATTTTTACCCATTACGTCAAGCCCGGAGATTCTTCGCACCCCTGTCCTATCCAAGAGACGCCGGTACTTGAGGCCATTAATTGAGTCGCTTGTCATAATGTTTCTACATTGTGAAATAATATTCTTAGGAAAATAGTACGGTAGTTTCTTTTTGTTTTCCGTACCGCACAGCAAACGCCGGGTTGCTGAATTTCAGCTTCGTCCCTTGTTCTTTTCAGTCAAACCTACATCAAAAACACTTCCTGATGAGCCTCGACCCAGTAATGATAAGCAGCACCGTCATGCTAGTTTTGGTCCGTCCCAGGTATTTTATTTCTCCGGTACCCGCCATATCTGGCGAGCATTCTCTGATCTATCAGCTGTGAAAGCGCCCAATAGAGGATATAGCAACCCCACACGGGTGTATTGTTAATTCCGTCTTATTTTACAAATAGAAATTAAAATGAAATTAGCATCACGAAGAAACTGTCTATTTTGTTTAGTCAATACGATTCATGCTTCTTTCTACCGACATCGATTAAGTATTTGTTCTTAATTAGAATACGGTAGAATCAGTGAAGTGTGTACAAATTGGTGTAGGTTTTCGAGGCCCGTTGGTGAAATACTATTTTGTACACACTGAACTAGTGTCGTCTAGATTCGGGTCTAAAGACATCTTCCGAACGTAAGTGATCAACTTCTTCACAGGTCTCTCCATTCCGATATCCAACGTTGGGAGAAATTCCAATGAACGCGGGCCTTTAGACCTGAATCTAGACGATAGTAGTTCAGTGTGTACAAAATAGTATTTAGTATGTATTACCAATGATATTCAACGTTTAACTTCATTTGAGTCTTCTAGTTTTATGTGTTCAACTTTTGAAAAGAAAAACAATCGATTTCTTGAAGACGATAGGTACTAAATGGACTCCTAAGGAAAAAATGTGTAAGGAAGGACAACGTATAACACAATTAGTTTAAAATGCGATGAAACGCATGATAGTTTCATATCTGCTAATCTACTCCGTTCTACTCTTGATTAGAAATGGTTGGAATACGTGCTACATCCTAAATTTCAAAATCACAGTGAAACAACTTCAAAATATTAACAAAAGTCAAAAAATTCTTTTTTCTAAATAATTTTTTAGGAAAGGTGGTAGTTCTAAATAAGCATTATAACGGAGGAGAATTTGGAAGCGGTTCTATTAGCGACTTAAGTGGTAACCATGGATCGATTTCGATGATGCTAGTTACCAAAGAGAACAAATCAATTCGGAAAGGACGGTATTAAGTATATGATACTTGTTCTGTAGGATAGAGGTTCAACCCAAACACATGCGATGCGCCATAACTCACGGCAATGGGTCTATTGTTAAAAATTCCTGAAATAATGATCGATTAAATTTTTCACGATGTGATGGTGTTGCTTAGGATTAACCAAAGCATGCCTCCTAGATCGATTAAAAAATTCTAGCAGAGAGGAACCAAGTCAATCCCCTGATTTAAATCATGGAGTGTGTATGTGGGACAAGAGATGCCAAGATGTACTGCAAGAACAAAGTACAGAATGTCGCTCAACCGATCAAGAGTAGCCATCATAGTGTCATCGTCTTCATCAAATCCGGCTATAAGAAAATTAATATTTTATTTTTTAAAAAAAAAAAAAAAAAAAAAAAAAAAAAAAAAAAAAAAATAAAAAAAAAAAAAATAAAAAAAAAAAAAAAAAAAAAAAAAAAAAAAAAAAAAAAAAAAAAAAAAAAAAAAAAAAAAAAAAAAAAAAAAAAAAAAAAAAAAAAAAAAAAAAATTTAAAAAAAAAAAAAAAAAAAAAAAAAAAATTAAAAAAAAAAAAAAAAAAAAAAAAAAAAAAAATTAAAAATAAAAAAAAATAAAAAAAAAAAAAAAAAAAAAAAAAAAAAAAAAAAAAAAAAAAAAAAAAAAAAAAAAAAAAAAAAAATTTTTAAAAAAATAAAAAATTTTTAAAAAAAAAAAAAAAAAAAAAAAAAAAAAAAAAAAAAAATAAAAAAAAAAAAAAAAAAAAAAAAAAAAAAAAAAAATAAAAAAAAAAAAAAAAAAAAAAAAAAAAAAAAAAAAAAAAAAAAAAAAAAAAAAAAAAAGAAAAAAAGGGAAAAAAGGGAAAAGAAAAAAGAAGAGAAAAAAAAAAAAAAAAAAAAAAAAAAAAAAAAAAAAAAGGGAAAGAAAAAAAAAAAGAAAAGGGGAAAAAGGGGGAAAAAAAAAAAAAAAAAAAAAAAAAAAAAGGGGGAAGAAAGAAAAAAAAAAAAAAAAAAAAAAAAAAAAAAAAAAAAAAAAAAAAAAAAAAAAAAAAAAAAAAAAAAAAAGGGGAGGAGAAAGAAAGAAAAAAAAAAAAAAAAAAAAAAAAAAAAAAAAAAAAAAAAAAAAAAAAAAAAAAAAAAAAAAAAAAAAAAAAAAAAAAAAAAAAAAAAAAAAAAAAAAAAAAAAGAAAAAGAAGGGGGAGAAAAAAGAAAAAAAAAAAGGAAAAAAAAAAAAAAAAAAAAAAAAAAAAAAGAAAGGGGAAAAAGGGGGGAAAAAAAGGGAAAAAAAGAAAAAAAAAAAAGAAAAAAAAGGGGGAAAGAAAAAGGGAAAAGAAGAGGGGAGGGGGAGGGGGGAAAGGAGGGAAGGGAAGAAAGGAAAAAAGGAAAGAAAGAAAAGAAAAAAAAGGAGAAAAAAGAGGAAGAGGGGGGGGAGGAAGGGAGGGAGGGAGGGAGGGAGGGAGGGGGGGGGGAGGGGGGGGGGGGGGGGAGGGGGGGGGGGGGGGGGGGGGAGGGGGGGGGAGGGGGGGGGGGGGGGGGGAGAGGGGAGGGGAGGGGGGGGGGAGGGGGGAGGGGGGGGGGGGGGGGGGGGGAAAAAGAAAAAAAAAAGGAAAAAAAGAATTTATCTCACTCCTGAAGAGTCTCAAAAGGACGAAACAGCTGTCGAATAATTCTCAGTGTTTGTTTGCTATTGTACAACCTCTTGCGAACTTACAGCAGGCGATTCGAGATTCTTATTTATGCCAAACACTCAGTTGGCTATAATAGTCAAATAATCGATTTATGTAACTGCTTACACATTTGTCGACAAAGTTGCTTTTAAAGGTTACGTTTTGCTTGTATACATAACAGTCCCGTATTACATATTTAAAAGCAGATCATATTCAAATTTAATAAAATTTCAGCTTACCTTTTCAATTAGTATATGTATAATTCGCTAGATTTTAAATAATTACAATTATTTAAAGCTTCAGTTGAAACACAAAAAATAATCTAAAAAAAATATTTAAAATATCTCGCTGAATACTAAAGTTATTGAGTTGCATTAAATGATATGTGTTACTGTATCCTTACAACTACTAATTATTTTGACAATTTGTAATTATCAAACATTTTAAATAATAGGAGTTGATAAGTATGACAATGACACACATACTAATTATCATTGTAAAGATAGTTTATAAACAGGAAACAAGGACATCCTTTTCTAACAGTATCCGTAGTTTTATTATAAGGAACAATTAAAAGCAATACTTAGTGAATACTAATTCCGATTCATTTTTAGTTTTGTTTAGATGTTTTTCTAATTCACTTATACACTTTTTTAAGTAAAAGTTATCGCTTTGGTTTACATAGGTTTTGTTAATTAATTACACAATTATTTAAATTGTAAGTAGTTAATTATATCATAGAAACAAACGTTGTAAATTATATTTTCGACAACTTTTGTTGGTCCGTTTTCTTCTAAAATTCACCGCTTATTGTTTTATGCTTTGATCATTTCAAATGGGTCTTTAATACACACCATTAAAAATAATTTTTGTGCTAATGATGACAACACGGGTATACAAATAAGGAATAATTTTTATAGTAAAACAATAACTAGAGATTTTTACAAGTTTGTTTGAAACAAGTGGTAAAAAATTTTTGTTAGTCACTTTATCAGTTGAAAATGAAATTTTATTACCTTTATCTTAAAGAAAATGTTTCGTTATTTGACCGAAAAGCAAACAATTATAATCAAAATTGCTGAATCATTTTTTTAGAGGTAAAGATAAATAAATGATCATTACCAACTGACAAAGTGACTTATAGATAATTTTTATCACTTGTTTCAAAAAATACTCCCTCTAGTTTTTGTTTTGTTTATTTATCGGGGAAACTGTCAATGTCAATCTCAAAATTGACACATGTCTGAACTGAATTATCGATGACGTCATTGCAAAAAGTAAAAATGAATTCGAATTTCAGGAAATATGCGGTTTAAAAAACAAAATTGACCTGTCCGAGGATTTTTATCGTAAACGATCTGGAGTTTACGTGTATCAATTATTACCTTTGCTGAACTCCTTCCCCAAACTCAGAACACATAAATATATACAGTTTAATTAAAATCCCGAATAAGCTTCTTAATTTATGTTCCGGGGTCCAAATAATTTTTTTCTGAAAATTCAGACTTTGAAGAACGAAATGATCACATCAACATCACTATCACTCACATGATCGTCACTATCCCAAAAAGATTCCTGATTTGGTGTTTTTTCACTGACATTTTTTTTTAATGTACAACAACGTTACAAAGTCGAGATCATTCTGAAACTAATTTAATTTCTCAGTCATAAACAAAACCGACAAATTTTTACATGTTTTTTTTTTAACTAAAAAAATTTTTTATTTTTTTTTTAATAATCTTTTTTTTCTATGTTAGTTTTTTATTTTTCAACATTATTTTTATTAACCGGTTTCGTTACTATTCTTATATTTTTTTCTTCTTCAGTACTTCCTTACCGCTTATTATATATTTGATTCTCGAAACTTCGTCTCTGTTTACTGATAATACTCTATTGTTTTTATACTTTCCTGTTTTCATCCACTTACCATATCTTCATAATTTTTTCATTTTATCCATCATATTCTTCATTTTATACTCCATCTTTTTATTATTTTTATTCATTACTTTGGTAGATTCTTCCATTTTATTCATTAATTTATGTTACATTTGAATTAATATCGTCTATTCTTCTGTTGCTTCCGAAAATGGTTGCTGATGCTCGAAGAGTATTGACGTTTTTTATAATATTCAAAAACAACTTTGATTTAACTGACGGTATCTAACCCGATTCTTCATATAGTCTATTGTTTATGCAAGATAAATATATAAAATTATGGTTCTTTTGGTATTTATTTATTTGTATGATACATTTTCATTAGAATATGGAAGGTGATCAGTACCTACAGTACTCCATGGTCAACAAGAAAAACATGTTGTTCCTGAGAATCACCACTTTGGTTTCCGGACCTGGTCATCAAGACCTTCCCGGATAATTCGGAAAAATGTTCAAAACAATTTCACAAAACACAATCACATTACACACTTAATTAATATTATTACATGTGAATTTTACTAGGGTGGGTAAGGGTTGGCATGTTTAGGTTTTAGTGGTTTTCCTAAACCTTGAAGTAAATGCTTTGCCAAGACAAACCAATCCACAATTGCACACAGTTTGTCACCACGCTGTACAGGTTTATACTGATCTTCTGGGGCACCATACATAACACTTACATCACAATACAATATTTAAAATGTACCATACGATTAAATAAATAAATAAATTACTGCATTGTGATGTAAGTATAAACCTGTATAGTGTGGTATTATAAAAAACGGACATTATTAAAATGCAAGATTAAAATAGATTTACTTTGCAACACAGAACAAAACAACGTCCACGTCCTTCACTTAAAAATGTACACTCGTTGCAAATCAAATCCCACCGTAGATGATACCCCTTGAAAATGGATAAATGTGGCTTCTACCGTACATTGAAATTTAGTCAAAACTTTTATAAACAATTAATTTAATCAAGTAGCAGTTTGTTAATTTTTCTATTTGCTACAAAGTTCAAATTTTGCAATAATACGCATTGTTATTTAATATAGGTAACACGTTTAATAAATTTCTTACAACAACTGTTCAAAATGTCTACCATCTTGTTGTAAACATAATTATATTCTTCTTCAGACACTATTTTGAAGAATTTGAAGAATATCATTAATTTATGCTCAATTCTGTTTTGAACTCCTTGGATATTATTAACTGGAGTGCGGTAGATGGGCATGCCATAGGAAGAAAAATGGCATCAGGTCGCAAAATCTAGACGACCAAATGTTTTCTCTATTACGAGTAATTATTCGATCAACATAATATTGTACCAAGAAATTAAGATTGGCTCTTGTTTTAAGATGTGGGGCCCCATGTTGTTGAAAATAATAGTGGCCAATTTATTAACGTTCAATTCTTTGCCCTATCTAACAGCATTGATAGTTCCCACAAATTAGTTTGTTAGATTTGTCAATTGTGCCACACAGTTACTTTTTACCGTAAAATAATATGGCCCGATAATGAGACGTTTGCTAATAGCACACCACACTCCAATTTTCTGTGGATACTGACTCTTCTCGATAAAATCTGAGGATGCTTCAATCTCTCGAATTTTGTGAATTTACATATCCGTCATGGTGAAAGTATAGTTCATTCGTAAAAAAGGTTTTTGTTATCAAATTATCATCTATCATATTCAAACACCCCCAACAGAAGACTACTTTTTCAGGATAATCATTTTCCTTCAATTCGTGAACAGCGGTTACCCGATATGGATACAAATTGTAATCGCTTCTTAGAACTGGATGACACTATGAATTGAAGTATTTGGTTCTTCCGTCATGATCTACCGAACATTTTCTACCACCCTTTACGCCAACTACTTTTTTCTTTCCGACAGATACTGCCAGTTCCCGGAAATTGCAGCTCAGTCAGGAAGCTCTAAAAAGAACTAATTTGATTGAAAGTATCAAGAATTTGCAAAATACCAAATGTCAAAGAAAATTCCATGACCTACCCAGTCCAGTTTTTATTTCAACACCTTATATAACTGGTATATATAAAAAAAACGCAGATTTAATATTCTATATAACATCGTGGTTGTAAAAGAAGGTCAACACATAATTGTTTGTTTGCTACCTTTTCTTCGATTTACAAAACCCAGCTGTTAAACTGAACTTTTTTGCGGTGGTTTTAAATTGATTGTAATAGTTGTAATAGCGTAGAGTACTGCTGACTTTTACGAATCGAAGATGAACTACCCAACTTTGGATAAAATGTGTACTAAATTGACAATTTTGACAAAAAGACCTCATCAGACATTTAATCAAAAACTTTCCTTTCCTTCCAATTTACTGAAGTTTTAGGCTGTACGCTAGAGAATTATTTACGGTCGTCCTTTATAGTCCATGGGCCCGTGATATAATGTGTCGGGAAACTTGTATGTCAGCTTTTTATATCTTGGGTGTAGAATGATATGAAACGTGCAGATCCGCGACATGAGGCCCAAAAAAGTTCACCGTTAGATTTGGGTCCATACAATATAGGATGCAATTCATTTTTTCAGACAGGTTTCTAAGGTATGGTTTAGTTACCAGAGCCAAAAAATCTGACGTTTTTATCCCGATCCAAACGTTCAGGCCCATAGAATTCTCATTGCAATGTGCATTGGCAATTGTATCGTCAGTTTTTTTGTAAATTGCTTTTTCTCGATGAAATATCATCGAACTTCAAAAAATTGACGTCTTGGTTGAAGCGGTGACTTAAGGAAAGAAAATCCGGAAAATGTAATAATTTTTTTAATACTCTGCCACTCAAGTCCCAATTCAATTAAAAAAAAAAGAGAAATTGTTGGGTTTATTGGTACACAACGTAAACCAACGTCAAATTCAGAATTGATTTTCCGGAAAATCGGAAAATTGTTATTTTTTTCATTTTCCAATCAAAACGTCAGCTTTTTGAAATTCGATGATATTTCATCGAGAAAAAGTAATTTACGAAAAATGCACATTGCAATGAGAATTGTATGGGCCTGAACGTTTGGGTCTGGATAAAACGTCAGCTGGCTTTGGTAACTGAACCATACCTAGAAACCTGTCTGCAAAAAAGCTGACGTACAATTTTAAAAAATATATTGCGTTCAATATTGTATGGGCCCAAATCTAACGGTTTGGGTCTCATGTCGCGGATCTCCACCTTTCATAGCATTCTACACCTAAGATCTAAAACTGACATACAAATTTCCCGACACATTATGTCACGGGACCACGGACTATATTACTAATGACAATCAGTATAGTATTGATACTATTAGTAAATATTTTGAGTTGCATGTACAGGTATTGGATAATAAATAGAACCGCCATCCTGTGACAGGTAGCTCAATAATTTCTACATTTTATTTTAGTTGATCGTAAACTGACTTGGAAATACTGTTGGTACTGTTTATATGAACTTTGTTGGCAGGTCTGGAGTTTTATGTGGTTTAAGTCTGTGTGGAGCTTCACTACTGCCTACGACATTTAACACGAGACTTTTATTTTTTTTTAGATATTTCTCACTAACTTGCTTACTTCTTCTTTAAGGAACTTTTAGATCATCATGAATTTCACTTTGTGGTACAAACCAGGAAGCATTAGTTATATTCCTCAATACTTTTGCTTGAAATCTTTCCAAGATTTGGATATTGGAATTTGCTGTTGAACTCCATAACTCAATTCCGTAAGTCTATACTGGTTTAAAGGCTACTTTGAAAATTAATAGCTTGTTTTTGAGTAATAGGTTTGATTTACACTTCATCAACAAGTAGTACTCTTTTACATTTGGTAAATGTGACCTAAATTGACTTGTTTTTGTTTATTTTGATGATGTTCATAGACTGATTGACTTATAGAATTTTGTTTCTTTGGGTGGTTTTCCTGGATTATTGGAGATTTCGAGATTTATGATTGGTGAGGGAAATAGCCTACTCGGAGCACTGCATTATATATTACGATTATGATTAGGTCATACCCTTGGGCTTCTTTTGAGTTCAAATTTTGCTTTATCATACTTGATACCCACTCACCGTAAATAATTGTGGTAGTGGGGGCATTTGATACGGCTACTATTTTCTTCTTTCAAAAGGTGAGGCTTGTGATGGTAGGGGATGCGAATGATTTTCTCAGGTGTTCAAAGCAAAGGTGGTGATATTTTTCCAGATCCGTACGGGGCCAAGGCCTATCATTTACAATTTGTGGAATGGAGTTCTTAACTTTTGTTATGTTACTGGCAGCTTTCTAAATTGAGTAGTCTGCATCTTCCTTGTTGGTAAGCTTTTTCTGATTCTGTGGAAGGAATTGTTTTTAGTGATTGATTGTCCTCTTTATTTACGTGTGACTTTATTTTATTTTCTTTCTGTGGAAATGATTACGGTGCTAATGGTGGATATGACATGTGTGAGGTCGGAGCTTAAATTTAAGCAGGATTCTATATCTAGATACCCTGGAGCTATAACTTTCGTAATAAAGTCCAAATCAGGAATTTTATCTAGGCAAGTATGTAGGTTGATAAGTGATAGAGGTGCATTTCTTGCATTATTTGGTAAGCAAAGTAACCTCCCTGTTAAGCGAGAGCTCCATGCTGTATTCTTGGCACTGAAGTCTCCTCCTGTCATGAAGTTGTCACCGAGCAAATTTAGATATTCTAGCCCTCCGATAACGTACTATTGCATGACGAAAATCTATGAAAACTGTGTAGTTTCGTTTTTTATTATTAGTTACCAATATAATCGGATCGTGTGAAAACAAAGTAACAAAATAAAAATGGTATACAGAGGGGTCCAAAACGATGTACACAGTCTTTGACAGTAAATATCTTGGAAACAAAATGTCCTAGAGTTACAATTCTTTCGCGGTTGTGTAGTGCATTGTTTTCTTAACAGATAGTCGCATATGTGTTCAAAGTGACCACCATTAACTATGCAGCGTCGATGCCGCTGAACTGCTGATCGAACTACGGCTACCAGTGTGTCCGGTGTGATGGCTGCGCATGATGCTCAATGGATTCTCGTGCAAGTGCGTCCAGGTGCTGGCTTCTGTCGATAAACTTCATTCTTCAATGTTCCCCAGGAAGAAGTCCAGTGGTGTTAGGTCGGGACCGTGGTGGGAACTCAATGGGACCCTTCGTCGACCTATCCAACGTCCAGGTACGGAATTATCCAAGTGTCCTTATGATTTCGATGGTAGTGCGGTGGAGAGCACCATCTGTTGTAGGTAGAACACCTCATCGCCAAACATCTCTCGAATAGCAGGGAAAATCGATGTTTGTAGCATTCGAGATACACCTCACCATTTACAGTACGCTTCAAAGAAGAAAGGGCCAATCAACCCGCGCGATGACAGAACCACACCACACATTAATACCAGGTAAATTCATTTCTTTGTCCACGTGAACGTGTGGATTTACGTGAGCCCAGTACACACAGTTGTGACGGTTCACAGTTCCATTCAGTTTGAACTGAGCCTCGTCGAGACCAGATAATTTGCCCTGAAAATCCTCGTTATCACGAACCATGTCTTCAAACCACTCGCAGTATTCAACCCTTCGATCCGGGTCGTCTTCGTTCGCAGCATGCAACAATCGTTAGAATGTACACCTTCCATTTTGCAGATTTCTAGTATTCTCGCCGCACGCTTGATCAGCTTACCATAATTTCGTGCACACTGATTCACTGATTTCTGCGGTGATCGTGCGAAGAGTTGCAACACCGCAGCACTGCGAGCTGGAGTTCTTACTGTCCGTGGTCGCCCTGTTCTTCCTTTAATCACATCTTTAACAGTCCCATCATTTTCAAAGGTATCCCGAATACGGGCAATTGTTCGACGTGTTGGTGGATCGGTACCAAACTCCAGCCCGCCAACGTCATTGTACCTCTTGAATGTTCTCAAACTTCCAATACCATTCAGTACGGCCTTGCGTGTTGCTCAAAAGTCAGTCTTACAGCCATAAAGCTGTTGTTTATACAATTCGTTTGTTATTTATTTGCACAGACGCATCACACTCTCATCATGAGACTCCACAACCATTTTCCATCTGTTAGAAAACAATGCACTACACAACCAGGAATTGTAACTCTAGGACATTTTTGTTTTACAAGATATTTACTGTCAAAGATTGTAAGCATCGTTTTGGACCCCTCTGTGTATTTTCATAGTTCAACAAAAGCATGTATTCATTCATTTGTTATTACGATAAAAATGATATACTACCTTAATCCAATTTGTTGGATTTTTGAAAAGATTTGGTTTGAAGTTTCCAATCTCATATGTTATATACTTGGTAAATTTTACTTCAATATAATTTAAATGTTAATATTTTCTACCAAACGTATTCAGTACCAATAATTGAAGAATTATTCATCTTGTTTTCTGAAAACCAATGAAAAAGCTTAGAAAACTTAATGAAATAGTTAACTGGAACAATAATGGTTAAAAGATCACACTACAAGCTATGTTTTAGTTACTGGTTCATTTGTATTCAAAAGATTTCGCAACGGTTTAAAATGTTTCAACAATAACTGACGTGGGATTATAGTTAAATAGAGAGGCCAATTTTTATTTACAAAATTGGTTCAATCTTTTTTCTACTTAAGTTAATTAAGAGAAATTATTATGTGCGATATTAGATGCGTAGCCAAACTATTTTTACTGTATAGAAATATTGAAGAGGATAATCGTTCCAAGGAAATACAACGAACGTTAACCCTCGTTTGATTGGTATTTCCTAATCTATTGTATTTGTTGTTAGATAACACAGGTTACTTTTAAACAAAGTATGTAAATATTGTGAGTGCTTTTAATGTATTCGAGAATAAATGTAAGTACCTCTAGTTTTTAGTTATAATTATCATAATTAAATGAAGAATATTATTGCCATTAATACCCTTAACTATGGTGCTTTAAATGAAGAGGTAGTAGGTACTTAAACTATCTTAAATACTAGGTAATTAAGTACAAATGCGGGATTGTAGATGTAATTATTATCACTTATAATATGTAAGTTAAGTATAATACCTATACAATTTTTATTAAAACAATGGAAAGTTAATTACATATTTCTAATTTATATTTAAAAATAACTATTTATGTAACCAGTGACGAAACTCAGTATTTTTGTAACGAGTATCACATGTTTTATTACGTGTTACATACTATTATTTAGTAGCGGTATCTAGTGATAACCTTGACTTTCGGCCACTAACTCTTCACAAAGAAATGGCTTAGTCTTATATGTTTAGTTTGCATGTGAAACTCAGGGAGATCGGCAGCTTTGTTATCGACGTTTAGTGTTGGCACAAATTTCATACTCGTAAGGTTATTCATTATTCGTTTCAATTAAATTCTTTCTGTTACTGCCTCACTAGCTGCAACTAACTCAGCTTCGGTGGTCGAGATTGAAACTGAAGTTTACTTCTGACTGAGTCACGAAATTGCTTCTCCAGTGTAACGGCAAAAAAACTCCAGTTTTAGACCGTTTAGCTTCCAAAATTTCGTCAAGGTGATCTACTCTGTATTGAAATCGTACGAAACGTACCAGGCGGGTTCATAAACTAAGGGCCGTTTGGTCACAGAAAAAAATATAGTCATTAGTAACAAATTTTATTGTTATATTTAGTTAGGTACAAACTTACTTACCTTCTCTACATAACGGCCGTTCACTTCTAAGCATTTTTGTACCGCTGCACCAGTTTCTTTAAACCCTCTGCATAGAAGCTTGTCGCCTGAGAGTTGAACCAGTTGACAATGGCATTTTTGAGTCCCTCTTCGGTTGCAAAACGTTGTCCACCGAGCCACTGTTTAAAATGCAAAAAGAGGAAGTAGTCGCTAGGTGCAAGGTCGGAACTGTACGGTGGTTGGTCAAAAAGTTCCCAACGAAAATCTTGAATTTTCTCCTTGGTTTTGGCAGTAGTGTGAGGACGCGCGTTATCGTGAAGGAGGATTATGCCAGATGACAGTTTCCCGCTGCGTTTGTTTTGGATCGCACGTCTCAATTTATTGAGGGGACCGTGGTTTTTTTTTCTTTTTTGGTCTTTGACCCAAAAACTGTAGCCACGAATTTTCAACTTGTGTACGGAGTTTGCTTAAACTTTTCGGTTTTAGTGAAGTTGAGTGTCGCCACTGCATCGATTGTTGTTTTGTTTCTGGGTTGCTGTAGGATACCAACGTTTCGTTCCCCGTAACAATGCGAGAAAACAAATCATCTTCCATCTTGTTGATAACGGGCCAAAACTTTCGTCCACTAGACATTCTTTGCTCTTTGTGGTGGTCGGTGAGCATTTTTGGTACCCACCTTACACAATTTGTGGTATGCGAGGTTTTCCGTGACAATATTGTAAACAGTAGTGCGTCCAAGTTGAGGAAATTTTTTAGCGAGGCCACTAATCGTTAATCGACGATCAGATCGCAGTGTTTGGTCTACTTGTGAAACGATTTCATCGTTCTGGATACTGGGCCTGCCACTCCGCTCTTCGTCATGGACACCATTGTCTCACCTTACCTTCGCTCATAACTGTAGGTCCATAAACCAGGCATAACTCCCGATGAATTTCAGCAGCCGACGATTCTTTTGCACATAACAAACGAATCACAGAACGCACTTCACATTTGGCGGGATCAACAATTTTCGCGGCCATTGTTCTTTGCATTCACGGACAACAACCAAAACAAATGACGCTGTAGCTTCGCAATGAGTCAGTAGATGGCGCTGCAGTAGTAAAACTGTGCTCCGAAGCGCAATATTTACATATAAACAAACGGCCTTAGTTTATGAACCCGCCTCGAATATACCTCATGATTCCCTTGATTTTAAGCTATTAATTGCTGGTCAGTGAATTCAGTTTACGTGACACAATATCAACGGCATAGGTAATATCAGGTCCAATAGCTTCTCTGTATGGAAATAACTTTGGCTCACACTCATGGGAAGGTACGATAGCCTTCCCTAAATCAATAGCTTCTTATCTATTGGAGTCGTAACGGGGTTATAATCGTTCATTCCAAATCGTTCGAGTAGCTGCTTATTTCAACATGATTTGATTCTTTGGTTTGAAGGTTTTATTGGGATTTTTAGTTTTTTGCAAGTTTCTAAGGAATTCTTCTGCTAAATTCTAGTCTTCAAACCTTCTCTTCTTTTTAAGCACCCACTAAAATGCAGTAGTCACATCAAATTGTGTTAGGTGCATGTGTTCGTTCGCTGCCATACTTTACTGAGTGAACGAGTCGTTGACATTCGAACTGCAGGATCTAAAAGTTTCTTCGAAGTCCGTAGCTTTCTTCTGTTTGTACCTTTAACCACAAATCCGACTTTATATTATTAAGTATAGTATAGTGATAAAAGATTGTAGGAACAATCTCCACTAACACTATCATATAACCTATGAATCTCTATTTATACTTCACGAACAGTTAGAATGTCATGATATTCTTCAAAATATCTTCTTTAATTTGTTGTTATTCCAAGCACTTTTGTAGTAATTGGACAGCTGTGGATATATTTCTTTCATAATGTTCTTTATAGCGCGATTAATATTCCGTAATAATATACATATATAGATCCAGGTCGATCAATTTGATTTTCCTTCTAGTAGTCCAACTGACACTTTCCATCTATTTCACTGCATGGGCTCCATAACCTATTATTTAATAGCAGTCTCCAGTGGTATAAATATACGAAAAACCAAAAACCTTGGGTAGATTAAAGAAAATTTATAATATAAGCATGTTTCCTTCTTAAAGTGAACTTTAATTCAATTTTGAATTTAGTTACAATAGAACAATGAAATAGTACTACAGCATCTTGGTGTTTTCTTTTCTACGTTTGATGAATTAAACCAAAATATTTACCAAATGAAGTTGCTTTACGTGATTCAATAGCATTTATTCATGTGTTTAAAGTTTATCGGTCGCCATACTTCTAATAGACGAACCATAAAAAAAAGGTGGGTCACTGAATATGATGGTGGTTAACACCGAAATTGCTTAGTCCTGGAAGGTCTGCTGTACTCTAGACCATTTACTCCCGTAATCGTTGAGTCCCGGAATCGCTTAGTCTGGGATCGAATAGACTCACGATCGCTTTTGGCACCGGATCGCTTAGCTCGCGATGGCTTGGCCCCGGAACGCCGGAACGCCAGGATCGGATAGCCTCGGGATTGTCCTTTCCTCTCAAGAAAATCCAGTTTTGTTCTTTTGTAAAACGATTTGTGTGTTGGTTTTAAAGAAAGAAATTCGTAAAAACTGTAACCTCTAACCAACGCCGTTGACCCAGGATAACAAGAAATCAATTTAAATACGTACACTTTCAATTCGTATAAATTTTCGGCTTACAAAATATGTCATGCAAATGTCGATCAATTTTCGGCTACGGTTGAAAAGAAAAACCTAAGTTGACCGAACTGACAATGAGTTAAACTTGTATTGAGCTTGAAAATTCTAATAGTAATAGCTAATAGCAATTAAAATCTGATTTGAAGCGGGGCAAATGAGTATCGGTACTACTGTGGCGTCAGGAATAAAGTATATCGGGACTAAGCGATTCAGGGGCCAAGTGTATACGTTCCAGAGACTCTTATGCCGCGACATGCAACGCGATGCGACCAATTAATCATCTACGTTTTCTTTGAGTGTTTTAATAGATCGCGATGCGATTTGGATTCATAACTTTTTGGCGTTTAGTTTGTGCACAATGGATAAACTTGGACGACGGATATTATGGGAAAGTTCTCTGCTAAAATATATAATGGTAATGAAATTTATGAAACAAAAACGTAAAAAACACCGAGAATCTCTCGACAGTATTTTCGTCCTTTTGGGACTCTTCAGGTGTGAAAGAACTGGAGTGTCAGTTTACTGTTGTACAATATACGCGTCTGTCGACTTATTATCTATAATACAAGGCATAAGGTATTGCAATATATAGTGCTAATGTAAGTGACTACACTAATGCAAGTTTGTCGACAGATGTGTAAGGAGTTACATGAGTCGATCGTTCGATTATTATTGCCAGCTAAGCGTTGGCCAAAATAACAATCTCTTGTTACTACACTGAGAGAAATTTTTTTAGTCTTCTAGAGAAATCTGTCAGCTACTATAAAAAATCTGCATACAATAGGCTCAACAAGCTTGTCCTTTAGCTACAAAGAATTATACTTTTTTAGGGTGAACCTTTTAGTCAATACAAGGTGCTTGTTAATATTCGACTATCAATTCTTATGTTAGTGACTGACTATAGGGTGTTATTTTTCAATTTTTTCAAGTTTTTGTTTATGGCTTCTTGCAGTTCTTGAGTTATTGAGTTCAAATTTGGTATCTAAGTTTGGCTCTAGGGGTTACATCTTCTGACAAGTCAGAGGTCCATGAGAATTATACCGGGGGATACTTTAAATCCACAGCCAACTAGACCATTTTTGAAAAATTTAATTTTGTTAAGTATACTAAGTGACATAGAAAGAAGAACACCCAGTAATAATGAATTTATTTGAACAATTTTTGGTATACTAGTGTATACGAATTAGATTAGTAAACGATCACAATTTGATAAAAATTAAACTGTTAACTTCTTCAAAAAACTTAATAATGTAATAAAGACAATTGAATTCCATTCTTGGTTCCAATTGCCCGTTCTCTACACCACGCTAGACGATAACGTCGATGCTCTGGAGTCAGTGGTAGCACAAATAGGGGACGGTATAAAAAGAGCCCAAAGGTTCTTATCCGTCTATAAACGGTTCGCATCCCAATCGGTCTTCCATGTTCTTCAAAACACTGGTCCGCAATCGCCCGTGTAGAAGAGAAGCGGTCCCGTAAACCAATAGTCTAAGACGGCGATCTTCGCGTTCTGTGGTTCTTCGACGACGTCCTGTACCTCTCGCTCTTCGTGTACGGCCCTCTTGGTTCCATGCCCTAACACAGACTGCCACAGTGTTTAAACTCCGTTGCGTTCTAGCCGCTATATCTCTCATAGACAAACCAGCCTCACGCAATCCCACAATTCTACCCCTATCAAACTCGCTTAATTGCCGAAAATTATGGCGTCTTCGCACTGGAGGCATTGTGATTGAATTAAAGAAGCTCTTTGAAATGCAATTTAAATCGCTTAAATGACAACTGTACTTACAAATGCTTAATTCATTGTTTTAGGGCTACTTAATCGTAACTGTTTTTGAATGAGGTTAACAAAACAACCGCTAGGGCAATATGGCTGAAAAACTGATCGTTTTTTATCTTAATATAAACAAATATATTCCCAAAAAAATTTACAAAATATTCATTATTACTGGGTGTTCTTCTTTCTATGTCACTTAGTATATTTTTCTAATTTTTTTTTATCCAAAACGATTGCAGATAAGAAAAAACTGCAAGTTTCTAAACAGGACGGAGAATCTATTTTTTATTTTAGAATCTACAAGCGGTACACCACAGAAAGGTTCAGGGCAGAAAAAGTAACATACCCGCTGAAAAAGTACCACCAGGTATAATTCTCACGGTTCTCTGACTTCTCAGAAGATGTAACCCCTTACACACCAAGTTTGAACTCAATATCTCAAGAACTGATAAACAGATAAACAAAAAACTTTGAAACAGATTTTAACACCCTGGAAGCGTTTGTGGACCCATGTTTATATGATATTTTAGTCATAAAATAAGCCAAAGAATCACTTCCTTTTGTTTGTACATGATATTTAGGAATACCCCTGTATATTACCAAAGAGTGCCTTTAAGGGAGCAAAAAATCTATTACTAACTAAAACAATTTCTATAGTGACTAAGAGGTAAACATCAAAAAAGTATTTTAGAAGTATTTTTCTCAGTGTACCCTGATCACTTGCGATTTGGACGATGGCTAGGATAAAATCAAACATGCTTGAATTTCACACCATTATTCGAAGTAGCATTGCATGGCGTTAAAATGGATCGCGCTGATTTGATGCCTTTATGAATACATGCGTTAAAATTCATGTGCTTGAATTCATTGCATCACAAAACATTGCAAGCAACCTGCGTGAACGTACCCTAAGCGATTCCGGGGGCCACCAGCGATCTCGGGACTAAGTAATCCCGGGGCTAAGCGATCAGGACTACTTTAAGTCGTCTCGGGAACAGCAGACCCTCCGGGCTAGGCGACTAAGGTGCTAACCTCCTACTACACTATTATAACGCGTGATTCAAAAAATTTTTCATCAAACTTTGCCAAGAACGACAAAGCAAGATATAACAGGTGTATCTTAGCTTAGCTTGTACATTTGTCAATTCTGACAGATTTAATTTCAACACATCCCGTTTTATGCATTTAGAGTAGACACACGTGAATTTTTTCATGGTCTACTTTGATGAAAAATTTTTTGAATCGCGGGTTATATTATATTTTTTTAGATAATACCCACTATGTAGTATTTAAGTTCTGTTTCGTTTTCTTCTAATTAATATATAAGAAATTTAAAAGAAAAATTAAACAGTTATTCGACAAAATTTGTCGAAAAAAGAGATAAAATGGCGTGTTACTATTTTCGAAGAGGCATCTTATATTAAAAAATCTAGAGTAAAAATCAAATAGACTTTCTACAAAATTGGTCGAATTTGGCCACAGTCATGTTAAGTTAAATATATAAAATTTAAAAAAATTGTAATTGTATGTAGGGACAATTTAAAAAAAAAATTGATCTTGTAGTTCTAAATACATAATAACATTTTCTGACAATAATCGATTGGGCTTAGGAATTTGCGTTAATGAGTACACAGAAATGAAGTCTTTCATTAGAACTAATGATTTAGAGAGTTTGGTGACGTTTGTAATTAGGGATTAGCAAAATTATTTGTAATTAGATATGAATTTAAAGAAATCACATTTATTAGATGTTAATGAACGATTCCTTTCAGTATGAAAATACCTGTTGTGTTGTTAGTTTTTTTTCATTTTTGCATAATATTAAGTGTAGGATGAATCATGAATACTCTTGTAACCTAGTGGAACGTGTTGAGAGGCTTTTGACATCATAAACATTTTCATCGTGGACTGTACCAACTCCATTGTGTTTTACTATAATAACAATTCATGCACGTATGTACATTGTGAAGTTTGCATTACTCGCGCAAACTACGTAATTATTAACTATCCTTGTTCCTCTAGTAGGATAGAAAATTCAGGTTTCAACACATTGCATGTTGTAAGCATATTACCTGCGGACTTCCTCTACCTTTCTGTACAGATAACATCTGAATAAGTCTGTCCTTTTCGGTTTCAAGAAATTTATAATGGGTTCGCGCGCATCGTAACTTCAAAATTGTTTGAATTAAATAAAGGTGAACGTTGGTAAGAGAAGGCAGAAAATACTTGGTCAAGAGATTTTTCATTTAGTTTGTGGTTGCCTTGCAGCTGCACGTTTAAGAAACAGTTCCGTCTTACAGTTATAAAAAAAAACTATTATTATGATTTTTACTTAACTAATTAGACGCGTTTTTTTTTAAAAAAAATGTTTTGTGGCGGTAGTTTTCGTTCCAAAACCATTGAAGATAAGGACGAATACAGAATAGTCAAAGTGAATAACACAGAAATTAAGCTTTTGAGGTCAAAAAGTTTTACGAGAACATTTTCACGACCTGCAGGTCGAAAGGTTTTTATAACACCGTCGAAGACTAATGATGATGAAACATCAAAGCGAATTCATTTACTCCTGAAAGGGTAAGTTTGAAATACTTTATTATTAACTATTGCATTGTTTCAATAAACTTTAGTTTCGTGAATAGGAATTGAATTCTACTTCCTAAAAAATTACATTTTGAATCAAATTGATTGTATTTAAAATTTTGTAGGGTTCGACCCATGTGACTTTTATTTCAACAATAACAGTTTAAATTTTATTTTCTTTTTATACACTGCTGAAGCAACGTTTTCTATTCTTAAAGTGAAATTTTTAAGTCTAACCCCCATAATTTTTATTTATGGTGTCATTAAGTTGTAGACTATTTCTTATTTCCAATGAATACCCTGTCCTGTACGTCAACATTATGGTGGATTTCTTTGTAGTCTAAGAATTCGAACACCCATAAAAGTTGTCCCTTCTTTCAATAATAGAGATAAATTGATTTCGAACTAACACTCAATAAAATTTTAAATTCTAACATTCTGAGCAGCTAAACTTTTTTTTTCGAAATTGTTTAAAATTTGCCCGGGTCGCACCTCCTAACAGTAATATGTAGCGTTGAAATATCTCGACGTCTGACTTTTTCTGTACCCTGACCCCAACCAAAAGTTCGCCCTCGGTATTACCCCTCCCTTGCCCTTACACCGAAAACTTTTGGACACAGGGGGCATTAGATTTATTTTCGTATTAGGCACGCGGATTACACACTTTTCTATTACGACCACGAAACAGGAAATACTTGTCATTGCGTTATGTTTTGATGACCTTGTGGTTTGTGTTATATTTATATTTGCAATTACTTGTTGTTAGTAATTGTTTCTGTGAGTAAATAAATTATTTCAATCCAGGAATTCTCGTAATTAATAATGCTTTCTAACATAGTGAACATTAAGTGATGTATATAAAATTGGTACAAGTTGTTTCCTTTAAAACAGTTTTCACATCCTCCCACCGTTTCCTCTAAAATCATCAATATGACGAACCCGGCCCTGGTGACTAATTCACATCAGAACTGCCGTGACTTACCAAAGGATGCTAGTATGCTTTTAGTGCTTTGTGAGTTGTACAGCGATGAATATTACGTCGATAGTACACTTTATACGTGCTTTTAAATGTTGTGGGATTTTTAAAACGCTTAACATCTGTGAAGTGTCTTTGCTACTGCGTGGACGAAATAAATTAATGGTGTCATCTTGATTCTCGTTTAAATTTTTTCAACACCATGTGTTATAACAATTGTATAAATTAATTTTTGATAGAATTTTTTGTACCTATTGGTGATTTTATTTTCTTTAAATGAACACAAAATGCATTGGACTAAAAAGGACAATGTGTGTGAGAGTGAGGAATATGAGGATAATATTTCAAATTATTCGGATGAATCGGTAGGTATTTTATTATTAAATAGTATGAGAATTTTAAAGTCGATATTCTACTTGAGTAAGATGAAATTATTGGTTTAGGGAGAAGTTTCCCCCGGGTCAATTGCAAACTTGCCTTTTAAATCTTTAAATAAGATAGGTTCCAGTTTTCATGAGAAAAAGGCATTATCCTTTATTTAGAAAAAAAATATTGTTTTCAATATCCACCCACAATCTTTCTTTAATATTTTCTCACAACTGTTCTACTTTTTATAACGTATTTTTGAGAAACATCAGTACACATCGCTTAGAACTTGGTTATGTAAACCATTGATTTTGACATTTGTCGTTAGGATATCAGTTCTGCATCACTCTGTATATGTGCATTTATAACTCAAGCCATTTTTATTTAACCCTAGAATACTAAATTTTGTTTATAAAGAATTCTTAAAATTTACGATTTTTTAAATAATGGTAATTTGATGCGAAAATTGGCCTACTATGTTATTAATGGTTTGGTAAAGAATTTAAAAAAATGTCTGTCTATTTACATCCTGGCATAACCATTACTATGTTCGCCACAAATTGGGTTTGCGCATTGCCGACATTAAGTGTTTGTTATTATTTGTAATCGACTTGGTTAATAATAATAAATCAAATTTATTTGTTCCTTTTAAATTAACAAATCGATTCCATTCACTTACATAACTTGTAAAACTTTACATCATTAAAGAAATTAATTAATTTATCATTAAAACTTGGAAACATCACTATCCTTCTTTTTACCACTTCTCTCATTTATTTCGTCCCTTGCCCGTTCTTCTTCATCTTTTTTTCCAATACGTCTTTACATTTTCTTCATTTCTTAACCTAAACCTGATTTGGCCCTCTGTTAAATAGTTTGGAATTCTGTCACCCAAATAAATATTTGTAGAGGAGGGTGGGAATAGTTGATACACTTAACTTTAATCTGCAGTACATGAATCACCTTTACTCTATGTTTCTGTTATTATTTAACGGTTTTTTTCACAGAAAAAATATTCCCATATGTCTCAATCATCCGCATACAGTGAATTAATACAGACCAAATTGAAACTATTTAACTCAAAAGCAACTTTTCTTAAATATTAAACTCATTAGGAATGCAAAACAACATAGAAATGTCATTTGTGATGTTTATACCAAAATATATCATAAATAATATTTTTAGTTAATTCGAAATGAATATCCTTCTAAGGATTCTTTGAGGTTAGGGAATGAAATCAAAAACCACGTTTGCCGACGCTGCACTTGAACTTATGGGAGCTTTATCAAGGCTTCTTGAAATTAGGAGCATATAACATTAAAACTAAATTTTCAACAAACATCTATAAAATAGTTTTAAAACCTTTACTCAAGCATAACAAGCGAGCATTACACCAAGTTTTGGAACTACCTATAAAATTGTTTGCCTCAAATCGCGATTTGCGAGTTCATGAAAGGGAGGATTGATACATCAAGGGAGGAACGATACTGTATTAAAGCTTTAGAAATGAGGAAAGGGAGGAACGATACTGTATCAAAGCTTTACAAATGATGATTCAAATTTTCAAACTCAACTGTTACTAATCATCGCGAACGTTGCCGAACATGCGCGCACGCCTCCGACGACAAACGAAATTCAAATTTTTCGCTAAAAGTGAGCCAGAAACGGCATCAGTACTCCCGTCTTACCAAATGCTTCCTTAAATTATCATTTCAATATTATTTGTTTTGTCGAAAACTGGGCTAATCTAAAATATATTTAAAATCAGAAATGGCCTGTACATTTGTACTAGTGTAACCCCTATAGTAATTATTTAATAATATCGAATAATAGTCATTTGACAGACCATAGCTTTCTTTAAAGTTACAATATTTTCGCATTGAACACATTCATAAAACACGTAATTGCTGCGTTTTATAACTTATAGCGCGAAACTTCCATCATCTCCTACTTGTCGTTATAATTTCTCTCTTCTTCCATCTTTCTTCCTTCACCTTTTAACCTTCTTTCGAATCCTCCTCTTTGATAATATGCTTTTCTCTACGACCATTAGTAGAATCTAGTACTTCTGAAATCATTTTTAATAATAGAAAGAAAAAATCTCGCCCTTGAGATATAATATTTATTCTAAAACACTTATGGGTATGCTCAACGAAATAATTAGACAGCCATAATTTTTTGAATTTCTAGTGTCAAATGTAAATGCAACGTTTTAGTTGTTTTGAGGCAAGTATTAATTTAAATTTAATGAAATGAATGAAAATCGAGTGAATCGGATATGGTCGTGGAGAAAACATGGTCTGTTAGTCGATTAGAATGAATATTTGATCTACTCGTGGTTCCTCATGCTCCGTTCGGAATCTTCCACTCACTAGAATTTTCATTCTAACCTTGTTACAGAATCTACTATTCTATTTTCTTCCCTGTATTTTACTTTCCGCCCTTCTATCTCTTTACAACATTTGTACAGTAATTCGTTCTCTTTCCTGCTTTGAATCCTCACCTTTTTTAATTTTAACTCCTCTTCTAAAGATATCCTGAAGTTTCTCTATCTCGCCTAATGTCCATCTCCAGTATTTTTGACGTATCATCTTCCATTCTTTCTACCTTCTACACATAACAAAATAACAAAACTTACGCTTATTTTTGCAGGTGTAGAAGATGCAGTCGGCTTATAGGTTTTAAAATTTTTTGAATATTTTCTCAAAGAGTCTGCCTTAAAGTTGGTGTTTGTTTTTTTATCTGTAACCATGGAGTAATTGTAGAATGGGATAAATCTCACAAATATGAATAGATTTTGTATGTTCATTAAAGGTGCCAGACGATTTTTCAAAGGGGGAATTAATTTTTGTGGAGGGTAAAGGGTGAAATTCGGTTAGCAACAATCTCATACAAAATACTAACAAAATAAAACCCAAAATGATGATAAAGTAGAGGTAAACGATCCAAGATATTTCAACTCATCTAATGTATTTGACACAAACAAGGCTGATACTCAATCAATTCAAACGAAAGTACTACATATTATGGCATGTAATTATATGACCGAAAAACACTGAATTACAGACTTTATAACGATGTACATTAGAACTAAAATGAACTTATTGTTTCTTACTCTTTCCTCTTCCATTCTTGTTACTGTTTTCTTCTTCCCCCGCTTATCTTCTTCCTCCTTTTTTTGTTTCTCTTCTCCGCTCGGTACTGGGGAACCCTGAAACTACCCAGCTTCAAAAAGACAGGATAAAGAAGCTCGGGAGCTATTCCCTCTTCATCAAACCTGATGAGCTTGGACTTGATCTGCCCCCATTTTGCATCTGTTTGCGGAGTTCTCGAGATTCTTTCTTCAAACTGTCAGTTTGAGTTACATCATCTCTCTCTAATCACCAAGCAACCAACAAATTGTGTGTGAAAGTCTGTTAGTGATTGGCATGTCAGCAACCAACCCCAGACGGTGCAACCTTTGTTTTTTGACACTCGCTGAACCCAACAGTGGTCAATGATTTGCGACTTTCTTTGATGCAAAACAGTCTAAGATATATTGTCGAGCTTAAGTCGTGGCCATTATATTATTTTTATGCACGGTGTGTGTGTGGTCAGCCATTCAAGTTTATTTTTACTTTTTACTTTGAGGAAATTAACAGTCATTTTAATACGAGGGCAATAAATGCAATTGTGGTTTTTACTTGACATTATGAACATGATAAGGTATGCTATGAGTCAAAAAGTTTGGATGTAGTTTGATATGGCGAGCGTTTATGACATGTCAAAAGAATTCCACCTTCTGCCGAAAATTGTAAATATCCAAGGTACTGCAAATTGAATGATTCTTTTGGGGACACACTGCGAAACCAGCTTAATCTAGCGGAATGACCATGTTTAGAGCATACTACTCTCAAGACCCACTAGGGTTGTTGAAAGTTAATTCTAAAACTTCAGAAATTTATCGTCTGGTGCCTAAAAATAACCATTGACCAACACCAATAATGTTTTCTGAGACAGTTGATATTGGAACAAATTTGATCCGCTTGTTGTATCATAAGTCGCTTATAGGTATGAATAGTAATACAAGCTTGTTCGGAAACTAGTTTCGTTTCTTTATCAAAACAAGACATTGATGTGTCTGTTTTATTTATTTTTTACTTTTAAAAGTTCTGAAGGAATATGTTCCTTTTTTTTATTGTTCCAATTACTGTCAGATTATCGTTTTAATTGTTCGCATAATGTTGAGCTAGTGTAAAGCTATTAGTGTTTGACGTCTTTCCTAAAAATGGATTTAGTCATATTTCTATAGTTTTTAACGACGACCTTTTTTGGTGAAGACTATTTAAGTTTTTTATTCTGGACCGAAAAGGAACTCTTTATCAGTCATTGATAGTACATCAACCCCTTACACTGTCTCGAAAAAGACAGACCTAGCCAGTCGAAACGTCGACACAATTAAGGACACGTTGTCTTTTTGACTGGAATTCGCTTTTACCAACTCCGAAATGAAGACCAAGTGTTGGGATAATTGGTAATATTAATAATTAATATTTGTAACGTCGTTGGATAAAGAATATTTTTTTTGTTTAAGTTCAGCCATAACTAAAACTATATATGTATTCAGTCACACGTGTTCACCCAAAATAGTTTATAACTCAAAAATATGTTTTTTTGTCATCGTTAGATAAAAGTATAAAGAACCCAATATAAAACAATTGGAGGGGTGAGGAAACAATTCATTCCTAAATTAGATCTTGTGGTTTGAGATTATATAGACCACATCTTGAGTCATAGAACTGCTCACATGGTGTTCATAAATCAAAGTCTAATTTGAGGTACACAATTTTTCTTATTTACTTTATCAATTTATCTATTTAGTGTTTATTAAAAAAAATTTAACTAACCAATTTAGAAAATATCGTTAATCAGTAAACTTTTTAGACAAAAATTGTGTCGAACTTTGCAACGCAGACTAAAAAATTCTAAAAAGTTTAATGTGTATTACGGTATATTATTTTTTCGTTCTAAATGTTTAATGGCAAAGTGGTATTAATTGTTTTTAACTGTAACTGTAAAATATAGGGTACAATCGAGGATCTTTTTGGATACTTATTTATATAACGAACGAATAAGGTACGCTTTGTGGCAATTTAATTATCCTTTGAAGATAATAATTATATAATATAATCTTTTATAGTGAAACATCTTTTGAATTAGGGCTTATGACATTGATAGTTAGTAACTTATTTTTTATCTAAATCGTTCAATAACTTCCGATGAACCAATTAATTCATAAAATACTAGTTTGTTCAATTTTAATGTAGAGTACGACCCAAATTACTTTCTATTTTTCGTAATAAATTTAATCTTGTCACCACCACAAATTGTGAGAATTTGTTAAATTTCGTTATTTATTTGAAATGGGTAATGATGGTTTAATCATGTTTCTTCTTCAGCCGGAAATTGTTTTATTAATTATCTTAGAATCGCAATTACTATTACGACACTGTGTATGATGTGATGAAATAGTTTTTCAAATACTAATGGATGGTAATCATGATAAAGTGTTACATGATAATTTTTGTGGTAGGTAATGAAGAAATCGTATTTGTTTTTATGATACATAGAAATTTTTGTATTTATGATTAATCGATACTCACTTGACACCAATTTTGGAGATATCCTCACCAACTGGGTTATTTTACTGCTACAAACGTAAACTTACTTGAATAGTAACATATTATTGTTATAATTGTGTAAGCAAGTATATGAGGGCTAAACATACCCTTTGCAATTTTCCAGGAAATCTGATAAGCACGGGTTTTCAAATGAGGAAGAAGATACCGTATAAAATAATTTAATGTGCTTCATACAGTTGCAGTTTATTTGATCGAAAGGTAGAAAATTCATTTAAAAAAATCTGATTGAAAGAACATTTTATCCGATTTTATCTAATTTAAATTTAAATTGTTTTAAAATAATAATTAAACTTTTTTTTCAAAAATATTACCGATTGATAAATAATCGCTATTTCCGTTTTGAGATTAGCTTATTTAGTCCGTTGGCGTTCTGTCCTTGAATATTTCCTTTTCGGGTATGATTGCCAATGAAGATTGTATTTCCTTTTTCTATTTTCTGATAATGCAAAGGAAGTTAGTACTACATTAAACGGTTATGCATTTGTAAAAATAGTTCAAACGAAAGTTATAGACAATAAAATTCTAATAACTTATCTCTCATAACTTTTTTTTAAATTGATATTACAACAATTAGTGTTACCTGATTCTTAAATCTCTCAGTAATTACTTAACAGATTAAAAAATTATTTAAACAAAGTTGATTGTAATTAAATTATTAACAACTTTCGTTTGAAAAAAATGTGTAAAACTGTGAATGTGTGTGTAAAATTGGCTCTGTTCTTTTTGATTTAGAAACTTCGGAAACATAACATCGTAGTCAAAACCGTAAATAACAATAACTTCTTTTAAATATTTGTTTAATTGAATTTTTAACCGAATTTCAGCTATAGTAAAACAAACGTGCTTGGAAGTGTTAAGACGACATGTTTTTCTTCGCCTTTTTCTCACATGTTTTTATTATTTTTATTTTAATTATTATATATTTTTTTCTTTATATATGTCATACACAAAAAAAACTAGAAGTTTCCAAGGAACCCAAATATACGAAAATGTTCCATTAAAAAAAGGTAACCTTGTTTTGGCACTTGTATCTATATCACCTTGTATATAAAGTTTTTAGTTCAAAATTTTCGCAGATAAAAATAGTAATCGATGTGTCCGAGGGTTTCTATAGAAATTCATCACCTGAATTTTAATCGAGTTTGCACCTTTCATCATGAACGCACTGTATATGCAGTCTGGATTTAACAATAGTATAAATGTCAAACATAAACAAACTACTGCGTCTATGTGTAGCATGCTCCGTGATATGGTAATTTTAGTTGACTAATATTATTGTCGCGCCTCGTACACCCTTGCAGATCTCTGGATTGCCCTGAAAATTTGAAGATATCCTCTGTGATTCTTGGATATCCCCGGAGATCCTTGTAATATATCCAGATATCTATGGATATCCCCGGATATCCCTGGATATCTCTTCAATTAATGCAAATACTTCCTAGGTGGGTTATCCTTTCAAGTTTATCCCTCAGTATATGGAATACACCGTATGACTAGATAAGAATATTAGTTTTAAATTGTAAATCCCTAAGTGCTTTATTCATGCAATGGCCGAGACCGAGATACTTTTATGGTTGCATAAACTGTAGAGTTGAAGAGATTTGCATTATTTATGAGAAAACCTCATTAAATGTTTGTTTTCTAGTTTCGCTGTCTTCTTTACCCTACTTTACAATGATCAAGCGCTGGTCTTCGACGGATATAATACCATGGGTTGCATTGGATTATATAGAATAATCACGTGTGTTTCAATTTGTTATTGTTTTTGCTCAAGATCACAATGATAGAATTGATCAATGTCGTCTCAGACAGAAGAGCCACATCAGAGCTTGCATGATGTTTATAACCGTTATCATGCATTAGTTGACGGTACACAATTTCTTTTATATTTAGGTAGCAGCAAGAAAATCCCAAAAGAATACCAGGCTTAATGTTCTACAAACAGATAATAAGTAGGTTGTTCCATTTTTACTTCTTTTATTAAAAGTGTGATGTACAGACGTAGATTTTTTTAGGTGGAAGAAGTGGGTTTAAGAAAGTTATTGGAGATGGACGTTAGGGTTGGAAAGAGAAACGCCTGGTTATATAGTGAGAGAGGAAGTGAAATTAGAAGAAGTAAGATTGCAGGCGGAGAAGAGAACATTGAAGTGTGAAGAACGAATTGATGCAAGAGAATGTAATGCTATTTTAAGGGAATATTGGAAAGAAGTTAGGAGAAAATCACGTTTGGGATTACAATATGAGAGACGAGTGAATGCAAGGCAAGAAGTGGAGAAAAGAAAGGAATAGTAAGAACAAATAAATGTACTCAAGTACATGAGAGAAGAGAGGTAAGATTATAATGTGTTCTAATAATACGAGGCGACATCCAGATGTTGCAACACTGATTGGTCGAATAATGAAGGATACTGAGAGTTAGTAACAGAAAACGGCGAATTACATAAAGGGGACGAAAAGAGTATCAGTAAACAGAAGACTCAGGCGTGACAACGAAGAGAATGATAACAAATATTGGTAGGAAGATGCAAACAGAAAATATTGTGCAGTGACGGGTGGAAAAACTTGGAGGTATTAGAGAGGAGAACAATGATAATAAGGAAGGAGGGGAAAGAGAAGGAAGGAAATGATAATTAGTTTATTTCACTTCTTCGGTAAGGATCTGCGTCTTTTCATGACTTGTTTGCTCAAACTTTCTACAAAATAATTATTTACTCATGGTTTCGTGTTTCGTCATATGTATGCATAATAGATCTGTCGTATTCAATTCTTTGATATTCAGCCTTGATAATTTAACATGCCAGAAACTAACAAATTATTGAAAAATTAACAACATTGGAAATAATTTTCTATTACAATATCTATTAAAAAATTATTTTCAACGGCGTTCATTTTTCAATTATTGGTTAAATTTCTGATCATTTCATTGTTTTTCTTGAAAGATCTTTCTATGCTGGATTTGGTAAAAACGCTAGTTTTTCGATTGTAAATATATAAATTAAATATAAATTTAATAAAAATGTAGAACTTATTATTTAATTAATAAAATGGCCTGCTAATTTCTCACTTAGAATGTCATAAAAACTTACATTTACACCTAGATCAAACGCATCGCGTGCTAAAATTACAGGGAGAGAAACACACAGCAGCGTATCTTGATCTACAGTTCACAACAATTTGCGGGGAACTATATAAACCCGCTTACCAGGACCGAACCGCTAAAATGCCTACATCAAACATACTGGATTTATTGAAAACAAATGAATTATTGTGTATATTGTTGATGATCAATTACAAATATCTACAAAACTTGTCTCAATCTTCGACTTAGGCCTGAAGAAGCAACTACATTAGTTGTGAAACGTCGCCTTATACCATGAACAGGTTCCGCAATATTTGTAAAGCTCCGACTAGTCCGACTCTACGTTTTAAACCGAATAAAATGGTTAAAGGTCATACTTTTTCAAGGTGCCGCTACAGAGACACTCTGCAGCATGTTTATTATGCGGTGGTAAATTCTTGAACTATATCATATACCGCTAACGCCACTAACTAATTCAAAAGAATAGACTGATTAAGTAAATATTAAGTATTGTTTGGTGTTTTTTTAGTAAGTGCATTTCATCATAACAATTAATGCAGCAAAATTATTTTTTACTCCCGCCCCTTAATTAAAAAATAACGATCCCTTTGTTGTCATGTCTTTGTCTAGAATTTCGCTAATTTTCAATATTTCAAGAATTGTCTACATCGAAAAGATACAAACGATGATGCATAGTTTCACCCTCCTTCAAATTGCATATAATGCGATGACTCACCACGTCGCGACGCTGCACCCCATCTGTTACTTCAACGACTACCCTAATCGGAGTTTCTTAACGCTATTCGAGCGCGCAAAAGTTCATATTTTAGTATTGATTTCACCACTGGAACTTTCAAATTGTAACCGGATTAATTAGTGTACCAGCATGCATTTACTCCTTTCAACATTGACATTGTAGTAACGCCAACAGCTGAAAAATTTAATTGTTAATTTAGTGGTAATTGTGTCAATTATTTCTATTAGGTTCTAAAGTAACAGTAGTGGCTTGATTTATATACGCAAACAAATGGTGAAGAAAAAAAATCATTTTCAATGTTAGAGTTTGGGTCGATGCCTTCTTGTAACGTGGCGACTCTTAGTCGAGGATTGTCACAGAAATAGAATCACTTTTAATCCTTTCGCACATGTTTTTCTACTTTGTTCACAATTTAGTAACTGTTCATTGTGGCTCGCCGAATACTTAATATTCTTCACAAAAAAATGTTAAATTCACATTCTGATAGATATTTTCTTAAACGAATAAACTCTTCAAATTAAATTCTTTGTATTTGTTTTCTTTAATGTGCATTCGACTTTTCATTTGTTACTGAATTAAACAGTGGTAAACATTAATATTGGATAATTAGTATTAATCTCTTTGTGGGTTTTATTAAAGTACATATTGTAGGTAATCTCGAGAATCACATTTTCACTACATTTACAAGATGTTTGGGTCTCAGATTTTTATTTGGAGGTATGGCTGTTGACTATACTTTTGTCCTCAAATTATTTAAATAAATTTGTATATGTTCCTTTCTAGCAGAACTAACTGCCTGAGTTTTGCATAAAAATTTCGACGTTTCGTTAAATAAACTGGAGGTATTGTTTAAAATTTACAATGAAGTAGTGGCCCGAAACTATAGGTCATTTAATTAGGTATGATCACTTAATAGTTCCATTATTAAAATAATTAATGCAAATTGCTTTAGGATCTCTTGAAAATATTGTCGAAAAAAAATTATACGAACGTACTTTTTTATTATTTTTTTAAATTGAATCTCATTTAAAAATATTTTATAATTAAATAATTTGATATACCTGGTGTCCCAAGTGAAAGTAGCTACATGAGGGGATTTCGGATACGGTAAGAGACCCAATTTTGGTGAAAAGGGAAGAAAGTTGCTTTATTCCAAATTCAATCAGATACTGTATCGAAATTGAATGGGGGTTTTCAAATTTTTGATGAAAAACAAAAAGTTGTGTTTTTCTAAAAAACTATGTAGTTACTGTTACTTGGGGTACACTCTATTGTATTTTGTCTATTTTGGCATTTTTGAGAAAAAAATTATTCCTATTTATAATTGATTATAGAATTTTTGGGTTCTTCTTTGATTTTTGATTATGTTATTCACACAGAAAATTTGTGGATAAGAAATTTTCTCTATAGCAGCTATGCAGCATTACGCAATACCAATAATTAATAAGTTAAGTATTTTTATTATTATTATTATTCAACATTGTTCTATGTATTTTCACTCGATGTGGTTATTGTCTTTTGATTTCTTTATAATTGCATAATCTAATTGAAAAATGGGTATTATACTCATGAACAAAATCTAATTGCATCTAAACAGGGGGAAAATAAAGGTGAATAATTTATATATTAATAAGTAAAAGCAATAGGGTAGTATTCTTAAGATCATTTGTAATTTTCAAGTCACACAAGATTGAAAACACATAACGGACACAGTTGTGAATAAATAAAGATTTTAAACCGGATGTATCTTAAATACGTCTATAGGGATGTTAGAATTTCCGGTTCATCATTGTTAAATTAACTCCAGTGCCAGATGTTTGTAATGTTGTACGGGTATTTATGCACAATGCGCGTACCTTATGACTACAATGATCATTACCAACAATATTTTAATAATTTAATGTAGGACGTATGAAATTTAGACCACCGCTGTGAAATAACTCACTCTGTTAAAAATTCTTTCCTATATAAAAACATCATCGTGCTGTCTAAACGTAAACTATACTTGACCCCAATTTAAATATTACACACGTGATATTTAAATGTATGACCGTCTCTTTCTTACAATAATGAAATACCATTTAGAAAAAAGTTTTGCAAAAATTAGTGTGGTTGCTATTTTAAATTCTTTTTTGATTTCAGTGTGGGTTCATTCCCCTTTTTGTTTACTGTCTAAACTATAGATTTTTAACATTATTATTGATATTTATTCAAGATGTGTACATCTTTATTTGTCATAGAAATGTTTGGTTGTTCGAGTTTTATTTACTAAATGATGTGAACTGTTAAGGATTGGTCAACTGAAATTGTTTTTGTTACGCTTCTGTGCGAATAGTTTGCAAAAAAAACTTTCTCTACATACAGCATCAATCTGAATAAATAATGAAGTTGTTAAGTACAGTAAAAATAAGTAAATGATAATTTACAAGTAGGTACGTAAAATTACCAAAAATTTATAGTTTAACAAGCGCCACTTTAACCAATAAGAAGTAATTATTCAATCGTATAAGATGTCCAACAAGTAGGGTTACTCATACGTCAGGTTTCTGCTCGTATCTTCACAGGCGGTAGTTGTTGATATCTTAAGGTAGGAGTATACACCATTCGTAATACGAGATTGTCCCCAAAGAACCTTTTATCTTGATTAGACGGCTAATAGTAATAAATCGAACTGCGTTGGTTATCCGAGATTAAATCGTATACAGAGTAGGCGAAGTAAGTGAACCACACATAAAAACTGTAATTAGAAGGCAATTTTATAACCGCTATCACTAAGTGATAGAAAACGTAATCTTTACCTGCATTAACTTTACACTTTATGCGAACTTAATAATAATCATCCTTCCATCCATAAATTTTCCCATTTTAATTAATTGCCATTAGCTAACCCAATTATTGGTTCAGGCGAAACGATTTTCAGGGTTTTACTTTCAACAAAATTTAACCTTCAATAGTCTCTTGATACTAATTTCCAGTCCCGTCTTAAGGAAAACAGTGTTGGCACATTACTATATAGTCACAAAACAAATTGCTGTTAGACGTGCATTTATCGTAACAATTTTCTTAAATCTTAGAATGACCGAATTGAGAATCTTTTGCGTCTCAAACATTTTTGAAAATGTACTTTTAAATAAGCTTGTCATTCATAGATACTATAAGCTTTATCAAATGATTTTGGTTTCACATCTAGAAGTGGAGTCATGCAGAGATTCCAACACCTGGCATAATAAGAATAGATATTAATGCCATCAAACCTAAAAACGATTTGGATAAGATTTGATTTTTGTACAATAACGCAAGTTTAATTAGACTTTGGAGGAAATTGGGCGCAGTCAGACATAGAAAGAACTATACGAAATTGCGAAAGCTATTGCACTAGGGATATATTCTAAGAGTAGCATTTATGATCAAATGATCTTTGTTGAGATTACCAGATGATTACATTGCAAGCTCTGACTTTTTCTGACGCTCGCTTGAGAAGGCGTTATGGTAGCGCTTGGATGAAATACACCAATAGGAAACTGAAACACCAAATTGAATATACAGCGTTGGAGATTTGCAATTTTTAGATTCAGCCCTTAATGCCTGGATTTCTATTTTTTTATTGCTTGCTTGGATGTAACCCTCTTCCAATAATTTATATCCGTGTCTCTTTTTCACTTTCTGCATCCAGTCATAGTTAGCCATTCTTTTATAGTGTCCGTCCATCTCATAGGGGGCCTTCCCTGTATCCTTTTCCTTGTTTTAGTCTCCCCTACACTACCGCTTTCGTCTACTTATTGTTTTCAAATCGATTTCCACCTTTGTTTTTCTCTTATCCACGTATTTGTTTTTCGGTCTTATTAACTTATTTTAACATTCATATCTCCATTTCTTTCTGTGTGGTTGCTAATAGTTGTTTGTTTCTTTTTTTTTATAGTTCATATCTCAGCAGCATATGTGAGAAGAGGAAGAATATTTTGGTTGAATAGGTTTACTTTTAAATACTTTTTCCCAATTGTTAAACGCTGTCCAGGCTTGTGTAATACGTCTGTTTATTTCTTGTTCTGTTTTTTTTGCTCATGCTAATAGTCTGCCCTAAGCAGATATACTTTTTTACTTCTTCAATGATGTTGATCAAAATCTGTTGCACTTCGTTGACATTAAATAATTTTGTCATTTTATATTTTCCGGTTGGTCATAAAATGCATGGTCTTTTATAATTACTTTTACATTCGTACTTGTATACTATCTGAAATTGTAACGCTAATGACGTTCAATGGATTTAGATTTGTACGAAGTATGATACATTTGGTCTAATTTTTTCAATATCGTATATTATATAAAATTCTTGGCGAATTAGAGTTAGTAAATAAAAGTCTACTCAATGTATTCGTCCCTACCGAAATACGGTGACCACGTGACTTTTATTTAACAATAACTCTGATTATATTAAAGAACATGAAGCAAAAGTTAGAGTTCTGCTTATAATTCGAATAGGGTCATACCTTAATTTAAAAATTTATTTAATGTAACTTCATTTAATTTCCTCTAATGGGACCCAAATATACGTGTGATGGATTTTTCAACTCGTTTAATGTTGTTACACTGTTTATTTAAGCTCTTAATTAATTTATGGCTAACCTTTTCAAGACAGAGATAGCTGAAAATTCGGCACATTTATTAATAGTTTTTTTATTTATTATCAGTATGTACCAGTAATTTTAATTTCTTTTTGAATGAAAAAATTAGAATAATTTCCATTTACAAAGAACTAAGATCAATATAGATAAAATTTTAAATATTATTTTTGATTTTATTGACATTGAAAATCTATTAATAAAATAGATAGCCTCAACGCACCAAGGGCCAAAAGTTTTCACTACAATCGGTAAAAATAAGAGATTATGGTCTAAAATTTGATATTTCCGAACTTTTCCAGCTTTTTTTTGTGACATATTCATATTTTTCTGCTAAAAATGTTTTGTGAGAAGTTCTGAACACACCACATACGAAGTTAGACATTGTCCTTTTTTCCACCTATCTACTCTTTTCTCATTATATCTGCATAGACCACAAGGTTCTAATTGACTAGGAATGATTATTAAACAGATATCATGAACCAGAATTGAATTAATTTCTTAGGGCCGTATGCACCGATACAACTTAAACTTAAACGAGTTTTTTTCAATATAATCAAAACTGGATATTATCCCAGTTGCGTTTTGATGAGCGAATTACCAGGCTATGGATTCTCTGGAATGTGAGAATTCCATTCCGCTGAAGCTTCTTCAAAAGAAGGAATGGCCGTCTTATCGGATTTGTTATTTAACATGAAATTGACAAAAGCAGACATTTTTTTTATTCCAATGTCTCCTTGGTTGACTGGAAAGGACGCCAATGTTTATATGTTGATATCTATTTCGGAATTGATGATGACTTCCAGAGCTAAGTTGATTTGGGCGTCACACGATTCTAATGAATCTTTATATTTCCAAATAGGAGAGCAAGTTAGTGGACATCCCAGTTTTGGGACTGCAGAGTTCGTCCAACTTCTTTCAAAAGTTGTCTTGACTAGACTCTCTGACATAGGGGCACCAATTAAATTAATTTCTGTTAGGACTTGGATACCAGGAGAAATTGAATTGAATTATATTTCGGCAAAAGAATATTTCACATTTGTTTGTGTTAACTTCAAGACCTAAAGACTTGCACAAATTGATTAATAATTCAAAAGCTTTTAGAACTGTATTCGTATCTCCTCATCATCTCCCATCATCTAAGTAAAAGTAAACTGCTTCTGTTGTTAGTTGAGAAACTATGGAGTGAATAAAAAGACAATATAGTAAAGATCCAGCAGGACCATCCTGCTAGCAACCTGCCGATGAATGGGTATAATTGTGGAGCTTGATTAAGAGTTTTACGAACCATAACGTCTCTATTAACTCGGTTGAAAGCATTCTTGTAATCAATTTTTAAATAAAGGTCCGGGTTGCATAAACAATCCTTCTTTAGTTGCAAACCCAAGTTGTTTGGCCTTGTTCGTGCTGTCTCGCGAACAGAACAGCAAGGTAATTTTGAGATTAATAATAATAATAATTGATTATGTGGCGGAAGGTGTTGCCGGCACCTATTGGACGTATGTTTAGAGCACATAGTGTGGCTCCCTGAAAGATTTTCATAAAGCAAAAATTGATCTTTCCGTATGAGACAAAATTGGACAATTTTGTTAAAGTTAACGTGAGACGAGACCTGCGGCACCTTTACTGGTTCGGGAAACTGGCAATTGCGTGCTCATATCTTTCTCCTGGACCGTACTAGGTTCCATGTTAGATGAAGGCCCGGAAACAAAATATTATTGTAGGCTGCAGGATGCTTCTCAACTAATTTTATGTAGCATTCAAGACTGTGTGATGCCAAAGTGTCAGAGGACTTTGCTTAGTTTTGAATCTACCCTCCGAGAAATATCTGTGGGTTTTTTACTGTTTTCTTTTTCTATTACGGATACACCCTGCAGTTTAGTGTTTCATTTCTTTGATAGGTTATATAAATTACTTATCAGACTATAGGTCAATTCGTAAGCTTCCCTAAAGTTTTTTTAGAAAGTTATTTTGAATTTAACCATTTATTTATCGAAAAATCATTACGCATTCAAGATGATTTTGAAAACAAGGACCATCTACTATACTTATTTTCCGATCTAAACGCCTTTAATTATATTTACCATGACACCATTCACACCATTCACACAATAGTTCAATATTTTGGGAGGCAATTGTAAATTTCTTTGTTCCACTCCTGGAAATGGATGCTGTCATCGTAAAGGAGTAACGGCAGATTCTACAAGAATTTTTATCTAAAAAATTTATTTTTATTTTTCTACATAGTTTCCTTGTGACTCTATACACTTCTCCCAGCGATGCTCCCATCTCTTTAATCCGTCTAAATAGTACTCGGCCTTCTTCTCTGCAAAATAATTGTTCACGAAGGTGATTACCGCCTCATTTGACAAAAGTCTTTGTCCTCCGAGCGCAGTTTTTAGCTGACGGAATAGAAAGAAGTCGCTTGGGGCTAGATCTGGTGAATAAGGTGAATGGTCAAGCAGTTCAAACCGTAATTCATGGATTTTCGCTATGGCAACTGTTGTCTTGGTGAAACAGGATTTTCTTTTTCTGCAAATGTAGCCATTTATCCGCAATTTCTGCCTTCAGCTTGTCAAGTAATGATGCGTAGTATGCTCCTGTAATGGTTTTCCATTTTGAAGATATTCGATTAGGATAACTCCATGACTATCCCAAAAAACAGTCACTATCTCAGCCGAAAAAACAGATTTTGCTTTTTTTTTGGGCCGGTTCCCCTTTGCAGTCCACTGTTTTGACTGTATTTTGTTTCAGGCGTATAGTGGGGTATCCAAGTTTCATCTACAGTAATTAATCGGCGCCAAAACTCGGATTTATTGCGCCTAAACTGCGCCAACAGAGCATTGAAAATGTTCATTCGAACACGTTTTTGGTCTAACGTTAGCAAACGCGGCACCCAACGCGCGTTCAGCTTTCTCATGCCTAGATCTTGATTTAATATGTGACAAACACGTTCTTTGAACATTTTCATTGCCTCTGCTATCTCTTTCACTTTAATTCGGCGGTCGTCTAACTCCATTTGGTGAACTTTAGCGATGTTATCGTCAGTAGTTACAGTTTTTGGACGTCCCGAACGTTCATCATCTCGAAAGCTCTTATGGCCACGTTTAAATTCAGCTGCCCAAAATTTCACAGTCGTAAATGACGGTGAAGTGTCCCCCGTACACAGAGTCTAACTCATCTTTAATTTGCATAGGCGTATTCCCTTTCAAAAACATATATTTTATGACAGCTCGATGCTCGATTTTCTCCATTTTCACAAAAATTCTCACATCGACTCACTCAAACGACTGTCAAATAAAAACTGCCCGTCCAAAGTTTGATGTGTTGCTGTCAAAAGATGCACAACTACATTCCCTGACTTTTATTGACGAGTGCTGCCATCTTCACGTTGAGCTCAGAAATTTTTCAGACCGTCCTCGTATATAAATTTGATCAAACAGACGATATTCACTAAACTTTCTATTAACATCGGTTTGCCACAAGAAAGTGTTTAGGTCCATTGCTGTTCATGATACATTTCCATACTGATTTAATGACTAGTTACATATTTTGCAGTTTTCTTGAAAATTTATTATTATGTTTAATTAATTAATCTTCTACTTCGTTGATAAATGAAACTACTACTTTTTCCATAGAATAATAAATTGATAAAATCTTGCATAACAAAACTTCTATTACACACGATTTTTTAACGTTAATGATAGGGTACGAGTATGCACCCTCGTTACTTTGTACATGTTTTTTACCCTATATTAATAAACTGCACGTGCTTCTCCCTCATTGTGACACGTAGATAACGAAAAAAAATTGTACTATGATACTGTTTGTCTTCTTCCAATTTTGCGAACTGGCTTATAATATTAGTAGCTAAAACTTAAAAATATTTAGTTGTGCTCCTTAATTTTGTTGTAATGTAAAGATAGGTAGAATAGATCTTATAGTCCCTATAAAAATATAAAGCCAAGTGTTCAAGAGTCTATTTCACGGATGCTTAATTTAATGAGGGGCTGAGGTTATTGTTTAATGAAAACATATTAAAAATTTATTGTTAAATTTATATCCTGTTAAGTGTAGAGGCACGAAGAGTTTATTTTGCAACTTCAAAATATTATGGTGCATTTATTTTAAATAAATTATTATTATTCCTAATGAGATTTTTAAGATTTTTTGTTAGATAAGTTTTCAGGAAAAACTTCAATATGAGTGTAGAGATTTACATTTTTTTGTGATTTTGAGGAAATATGCATTCCATATAAAAATTTAAATTGTTAATAAAAAAACGTTTGTGAAACGAAGTTATGTACAGAGTTTGTTGTAAAGTGTTAATTTGATGTTATTATTATTATTACTTCCGGGTTAAAATTTTGAAATTTGTATCGGACATAACGGTTATTGCCCCTAGATGCCATACTAAAAAGGAAGTTAGTTTAGTCTTTACGTGTAACTCTCTTTTTGGTTATGGAATGATAATGTTGAGGATTTTAACTTAAACAGCATACAAACGAAAAAGATATTTGAAAACAGTATTGTATAATCTTTATTTAAAAAAAAAAAACATTATCTTGCAGATTATTCACTTCACGAAACTACCCGATTGTTTTCATACTTGTCGTGTTTGAGGACTCGGATAGGAAGGATCAGGCTGCGGAAGGATTCCCGGGATAGTGTGACGTCATACGCGGAAGCGCGTTGACTTCTCTGGTTTTGCTCCGTCCATGCCGTTTACCGGTGTTTCAATCATGTTTTTTTAAACGTTTTCTTATGGAGTAAATAAATTGTGGGTGCTACTATCATAATTGTCCAACGACTTCAATGTAACACAGCACTAGCGAGTATAATCGGCAATTGATTTGTCAATTACTGTAGTTCAATTACAATTAATGTACCTTTTCATTTGAATTACATCTTTTAATTAGAAATTGGGTGTGAAAGGATGAATATGGATCATTGTTTCATGTAATTGTGCGTGACATCAGCCACTCGAATGTTCAGGTCCTGGAAGTTCACTAAGGTATGGTCAGTTCATTGTCCTGAATAAACCTTTTAATTAAATTAAAAATTGTATTTTATATGCGCTAATATTTAAATCGATCCATTTCAATGAATTTATTATAAATATGTGGGTAGTCTCCTCAGTCGTCTCTGTGCATCACGTATATCGCCTTATAATACTTCAATAAATGCTGAACTGCAGATGATAAAGCTCCGAAGTGAAGAGATAGATTTAACGATAGGTATACTTGCTTCAAATAGGCAGTATTTATTAACCCCTGTGCGTTCAGCATGTTTTTTCTTTGTCCATAATTTACTACGTATTTTATTTTCTGTATAAATTCAGTCACAATTATGCCTTCTCCTTATCAATATTCATGAATGTTTATTCATAATATTAAATTTGCGATTTATTCTGCGGTTGAACATAAAAAAATATTGATTGAAAATGTTCAATTTTCGTAAAGCTTTATCTTGACTATTTTATATACATTTTAGGAGACAGAAGTCCACTAACTTACGTTGCCCATGATTTATTACGACACTATTTGTAGGTACATCTTCAAATTACATTCTTAGTACCAAAATATGTGCACAGTAATATAATTTTAACACAAGGAACTAATGTTATTGATGGAAACAACTTGATGGGTGAAAGAGCAATCATAATAAGTAGCCATTTTACTTATAATCAAATAATATTATATAATTTAACGTTATCAATTACACAGGAGCCTCTTAAAATCAGTTAAAATGTATATTATTGATTTTAATGGTTCATGATGTTTTCTATTGATTTAATATAAAACTTTACCGATACATATGTATTCTTTTACTCCGCACGACAATCGAAAAACTTCTGATGCGAGTTTGATCTTGGGATTTAGAGTTTTTTTTAATAATACCGAAGATTTAGTTACATTTTGGACTCAAACTAAAAAGGATACACTTTATTTTTTACAAAATGTTTTCAGTTTAAATTTATTTAACAAAAGTCGTTAAATTATTTTGAATAACATTTTTTTCTCAAATGTGTCTGTACTGGTTTACAAAATGAAAACAAAGAACTTCGCTCGTTTTTTTTAAATTTTTGGATTTCGACGGATTTTATAAAATAAAATTATAAGTTGTTGTACTTTATAAGACAAGTTGAATTAAATTTGAAAAAATTTCAAAATTTACCTTAATGTAAGGTTATGTTTGAGGTCAAAGACCAAACATATATTCGTAAATATCTCAAAAAGTAATTCATGTACTTACACAGTCGTGTAATATATCAATCGAAAGGGAATTGCAAGCCAATTTCAAAAATGTAGTTAAAAATATTTTAACAGTTTGGGTTTAAAAGTTATTTCACTTTTAAAATTCCCTTCCGATTGATATATTACACGACTGTGTACATAAAATACTTTTTGAGATATTTACGAATATATTTTTGACCTTTGACTTCAAACATGACCTTACCTAATCAAATTTTTAATTTTTTTCAAATTTAATTCCTTATTAAGTACTACAACATATAATTTTATTTTTAAAATCCGTCGAAAGCCAAAAATTTAAAAAAAGAGCGAAGTTCTTTACAATTTTTTAATGCCATATTGACGTTTCAATGTATTTTGACTTGATGAAGGTAATATATGATCTTCAACAATTGTTCTTAAGATTGTTTTCCAATCTGTTCAGAGGTTTGAAGTGTTACGATCACTGTGATACCCTGTTCTATTATTGTGCCGACGTTTCGACCAGTAGCCCCGACCTTTATCAAGCCTTTAACAACTTGATATTTAAATGCTTTTATAAAGACCGGGCCTACTGGTCGAAACGTCGGCATATGATGTCTCAGTGACCTATTCCGTTAACAACTGCTATTAAATTAATTTAAAATGGTAATTATGTTCACTTTGTTGGGTTGCATTTCTACGAAGAACACTAGGAATTGATGAATACTGAAGTAATAAGCAATTCAGTGTTTCTACTGTACTCAAATTAGAACAGTGAGTAATAAATTTTTTTAATTTGATAGTATTTACTGGCTGTGGTAATTTTTAGTGATATGGTAAAATATATCCACAGTATCGTATTGTAAGATATTTGCAAGTTTCCATTTTATTTTTTAGAAATTAACTACATAACTTTTTCCACACAAATGGTAGACGGGTTGCCTTCGGAAATCAAATTACTAGACTGACTCTTGTGGGGATATTTGAAAAATGTTGTGACGACGAAGTGATAAATTTCATTACTGAACATACTCTGATATATCCTGAACAAAAAAATAATTGTACGGTTACTGTGTCAAATGAGGGATTTTTGGTTTTTAGTGGATACCACAGATTACCAAGGGAGAAAATGTATTGGAGTGTTGATGAAAATCTCTCTGTTCCACTAGTTAAAAATTGCTCGGAAATTGCATATCTATAAACAAATATTATGAGATCAAAAATATTTTTATCTGGCAAAGAATGAAAAATCGATAAAAGTGACAAAATGTACTAATTACGGCCATTTATGGATTTACTCAATGAGATATTTGTTTAAAGGGGTATATTTCATAATAAACTTTTCATCGACGAAGGTAAAATACATTCCTGGAAAACACGTCTGTTTTGGTTATAAAGGTTGGATGATCAGCAGCTCCACTGGTTACTGCTACCAATTCGACACGTACTGTAGAATCAAACAAATTTATCGTGGTGTCGTAGAAAATAACAAATTACCCCTAGGGTCTAGAGTCGTTCTGGATTTGTTAGAAAGAAACACACAATCTTCTTCGGCAATTATTTTACGAGTTATAACCCCTTAAAAACTTTAAAAGACGGTGGTTTTAGAGCAACTGTTACAGTGAGAGAAAATCGGATAAAAAATGGTCTTTACCGAAACAAATAAGGTTGAAAAAAGAAGACTGGGACATTTCGATTTATGGTACGACTAGGAAAATTATTGCTAGATGTCAGATGGAAGAACACAGTTATTTGTCCAACAAGTGAAGAACGCGATACTTTCCTCATGTGTTAGACACAACATATTTTTCACAACATTCCCCACCTAATGAAAAAAGAACTATAAGCTATTAAATTAAATTATTTATTTTTAAATTATTAAATTAAACAAACCTGAGTGAATTGTTTAACTAAGTACTAGGCGCACAGTTCTAATGACACATTCTTAATTTTTTTTATAGAGACATTTTTGTAACACGACATTGTTTTTCTCGCTAGTGGGGAAAAACCAAATTTCTCACTGTTTGTAGAGAATAAACGTTCGTTTTCTAAGTATGTCGTGGAAAAATATCAACCCCTTTTGCAAAGTCAAGCGCTGGTCGAAAGAAAAGAAAAAGAAGATGGATGTGCCACTATCTCATTTATTTGCAAGCTATAACGCAGGAATGGGGGGGGAGTTGATCTATTAGATCAGACAGTAAATAATTATCGTGCCAGTATGCAAGGTAATAAATGGTGGTGGTCTTTGGACTCATATATCGTCTGTGACGATAATAGTATAAATTCATGAAAGTTGCATTGTTTAGCGGGCGAAAAAATGGTTTTTCTCAATTTTAATAGAAATATAACACGACATTATTATGCGCGTCCACAAAAAGACGACATATTCCAAATAGCTCAGTTCAGCCCCATAAAGTATTGTAAAGAATACTGGAAGACATTTTCCTAAGAAACTTGAAAAGCAGTTGCTATGTCGTCAGGGTAATCAGAGGGCAAGATGGATGTGCCCAAAGTTATTGAGTTTTGAAGACGTACCCCAATTACCTACGTACCCATTTGAGTACATATGTTTTTCCAAAAAATCAAACAAAAATTTGGGGAAAAAATTTACCAGGTTTAACATACATGCAACGGTAAGACAAAAAAACCACAAGTCAACAGCATATTAAGAAAAAATGTTTGTGAGACAAATGGGTTAAATCGATATTTTTCACATAGCTTGGCCGTAAGCACTTAGTGTGTTTAGTTCGGTGACTCATCAACACATTTTTGAAAGAATTACGTCATTTGTTTCAAATATTTTTTTTATAAATTTCTGCATTTGCTTGTTCTTCGATTCAACACGTTATTGTAAAAAAGTTTGGATTTGGACCTCAAACGTCAAATATTTCAATTTCGGTTTGAGTGTATCAAATGAAATCAGTTACAGTAACGCTTCCTTAAACTCACTAATGTATGCATAAAAAAACTTTCGTAGATTTTTTTAAGCAACTTCCGCACTTTGTTTGTTAGCCTTGAAACCTCAGTTTTTTTACGTAATGAGATGTATTTGTTAACTCAAGTGTAGCCAATCGTTTAATGGCAACCTTCCGTCTAACCAGAGCAATTAGAAATTGCAGATGTAAAAGAATGGGCAATTGCTACAGTTTCTTTGTGGAGTTTAAAAGTAGAATAAATCCTGTTTAGTTCATTCAAATTACTAATGATGTAATCTAAGAGACGCCTACAACATTTAAGTTATCTGTTTCATCACAATGAAAGTATTTTCTACAGTTTTCATAATATTTCACGAAATATTTTCTTCCTTTTTTACAAAGCTATTTAATTTAATATTTAAATACCTTACATAACAATCGAAGACGTTAATAAATTGTAAGACAATTATTCTTATACAGTGATGTCCTAATATCACAAGCAACTGCATTCTATCTTTATATTTTGAAATTAATCTGATACTTGTTTTAGTACTGCAAAAATTAAACGCTGTGTATAAATAAAGGAATGAAAGGATTTCACGTGTTTTTAACAATTCATTATTCAAACCCAGTTTGTATGAAATTTTAAAAAAACGAAACTTTTAATCTAAGACAAACAAACAAACAAAATAATGTGGAAAGTAAAATGGAAAATTAAAAGAGATTTTCAGTTTTTTTCCAAAAAAACTTTCAAAAATAACGTAATAACGTGATAATATACCTTTCAAAATATGCATTTATTTGCAACAAAATTGAAACACATGACGGACATGCAATACAATAAAATATGTATGCAGTTCAAGATTTAAAAAATTATGTTAACACAAAATGGTTATAGATAAATATCCTCGTAAGGATTCCTTGAGGTGGAGGGATGAAATCAAAAACTACTATTACTACCTTGGTTTTAATTAGCTGATGTCTTGCCCAGTCCTATTTGAGCTTTATTAAGGCTTCTTGAAATTAGGTCTAATTAAAACCAGGGTAGCGGTTTTTAATTTCATCCCTCTACCTCAAGGAATCCTTACGAGGATATTCATCTGTAACTAAAATTTGGAGGATTGTTAAATTTAACTCAACGTGGCGAATTGAAAAATGCTAAGTAGTATAACAAAAATAATTTTTTTTAAAAAAGCAGAGGCGTAAATTTTTTTCTTACATACAGTTGGCTCTACGCCACTGAATGGACCGACAGAACTGAACTTAATACCAAATCTTTTGTATATTTTAAACAATCTTAAACAAACCTTAATAAACGTTTTTGGAAAAACCTCTATAAGAATTTTCGGCTTATTTAACTCCTGTATATTTTTCAATACTTGTATTATTTTATTCTCGGTTGTTTTTTTAAATTTTTTTAAACGAATTGTTAAGAGTGTAGATATATTATTTTAAATATTGGCCAACTTTCCCTCTCTCACTTACTTCAGATTTTATTTAACTAAGATCTGAATAATCTCCTACAACAGAACGAAACCAAAATTTTTGCTATAAGGAACTTAAACCCACGAAGTACCTTTTAAACTATAACAGCATTACACACATGAAATTCTTGGATTTAATGTTTTGATTTGTTATTTGGTTAACCTGTAGTACTTTTAAATTCTAAATTAATTGGATAATAAAATAAAAATAAAACTAACCTAACATTTTAGTTATTGACGTTTTTTTTGTATATTCTTCAATTTATCCAATAGAATAACGAGTTCTTAGTGGGAAACAGTAGGTTAACCACACCAACAAATCTAAACCTTAAGACATATGGTCAATTACAATCAATAGTAAATAATAAATAACTAATATTGCATCTATTCGTTTATTTTGGTATTGTACTATTAAAGCAATATTTGCTTACTTTCACTCACTATAATAAATTTGATCGACATCTGTGTAACATTAAAATACGCCAATGAATTAATGTAGTATTACTTCTTTGAACCAATAATAACATTGAATTCTGTTTAATTTCAAGATTGTCACAACACCGAAACATTTTATTGTGCCAATAATATTCTTTGTTGAGCTAATATTGGATCAATATTGTTTTGGAATTATATTATGTTATACAGGGTGTCCCACCAGGAACGCCATCGATAGATTATAGAAAAACTGTACATGTCAAAAAATGACGTTTTCAGGCCTAAACAAAATTATAAAATTTTTCTATACTAATGCTTTTATTATTTAATTGGAATAGGTTTCCTTGTAGCAGGGGACCTATTTTAGTGGGCTATGTCGGTATATTAAAATTAAATTCAAAAACACGTCAAAAGTCATTTTTTTAAATGCAAGCACCATGTATTTATAACTTTATTTTATTTAGCATCAAAAATAAGGTTGACTTTGTACAAGGTTGCCTATTAAAGAAAACAATCATCTGTCAAGGATATGTCAAACTGTTAAAAATTTTCAATAATCATGCCGGGACGCTTAAATTATACAAACGAAGATTACTTAAATTTATTTATTATTTATGGACAATGTGATAAAGTTATATTAAGAACATGTGTTACAGTTAACTGTACCGACTGTGAGTGTTAAAGTGCATATCGTTACCAAAGCGATAACTTTAAATGCTTGAAACACACGTGTGTCGATAAAGCCAGGTGTTCTTTCGTTGCGTGTGTAATACTGTACAAGTAATTACTTGACTTTATCGACACACGTGTGTTTCAAGCATAATAAGTTATCAGTTTGATAACTATATGCACTTTAACACTCACAATCGGTACAGTTAACTGTTGGCATTTCTTAGTTTGATACACACAGTTTGACATATCCTTGACAGATGATTGTTTTCTAACGCCATCATGGCCAACTAGGAATAACCACTCATATTAAAAGAAATCAATAGCATTTGTGCAACAAAAAAAATGTTAAATTGCAAATATTTCGAAAACCATGAATTTTTGAATAGACAACCTTGTACAAAGTCAATCTTATTTTGATGCTAAATAAGATAAAATTATAAAACATAGTGCTTGCATTTAAAAAGTGACTTTTGACGTGTTTTTTGAATTTAATTTTAATCCTTTTTTTTTGATCGCCTTGTATTAATTTATTATCAAAATACCGACATAGCCCACTAAAATAGGTCCCCTGCTAGAAGCCGATTGAAATATAAAGTACCTGTCACGTGACCTGCGCCGTGAACGAAAATGAAACGGACGAGTCTACTGTTCACATTAAGGGCAACAACGAAGTGTATTTCGTAATTTCGTTTGTAGTGTTATTCAAATTATACCCTAGTTTAATAAATACATTTATAGTAAGGTATATTTTATGATTTGCGTTGAATAAGTGTTTCAAAATTTAATTTCGTTTTAACACTTCCTCGATCCAACCCTACTTTACGTTTAAACAATTTTTACGGCGCTACTGAATTGAAGGTCAAACAAATCGTTCGCGCAGATTGATTCACGTGACAGGTTCTTTACATTTCAATCGCCCTCTACAAGGAAACTTATTCCAGTTAAATAATAAAGGCATTAATATAGGAAAATTTTTAATTTTGTTTTAGGCCTGAAAACGTCATTTTTGACATAAAATTTAAAATAAGTCCAAAACAGTTACACTTAGGTATAGGACATTATACACAAAATGTGTCTACAATTTTGTGCAAAATCCAAAAATGGAATAATATATAGGGTGTTCCATTTAAAATAAGCAACGTGACACCTACTTCCGGTATAACTGGAAGTGTCACAATTTTGAAAATGTTTTAACGGAACTGCCCCCGTCGATGTTAGTATAGGTACTACCAAATTTTCAAATTTTTCTCATGTACAGTTTTCCTATAATCTATCGATGGCGTTCCCGGTGGGACACCCTGTATACTTAATACCAATCCGATTAGGTACTTAGAAATGATTACTAATAATAGAACCAACATTCATAAAGAAGTAAAATCTATTTCGAATATGTAACTTTTATTTCGCAACAATGTGTTTTTCTTTCTAGTTTTACTTCCTCGTTTTGTGAATCTACGTAATCTATAAACATTAAACATTTATTTTGGCGTTTCGGCTTCAATTGAAGCAATGCTTGTTGTATTTTGCACGTTTAGAGGTCTTACGAATTCAGTTTTACTATTTGGTTAGCTTAAAAATAATATTTAGTATAGTACAGTATCCATAGATAACCGAGTATTTCTTTTGTCATGATTCACAATGGAAAATGTTAATGTGTCTGGGTGCGGGTTTAATTTTGAAATTAATTATTACTGTTAGTAATTGATGGGTTAACTAACATGCGCATTTTTTGCAGGGTTTAGACAGCGTGAGTTCCAGTGGACAGCTGCGTCCCTTAAATGTCGAAATTTCAGCGCCGCGTATTGATAGTTATCGGTTTTCGATGGCTAACTTAGAAGATTCGCAAGATGTGGATTTGGATGCAATTCTTGGCGAACTTTGTGCGCTCGAATCGAAATGCGAAAGGGAAATAGGAAATGTTCGTGATAAACGAATTTCAGGTGATTTAATTTTTATATCATTAATTCGAAGCACCAATTTTTATGGAAAATTTATGGTATTATTGTATTGTTATTTATAAATAAAAAATCCGTTTTTTTAGATGTGCCAAAGCAAACACATCAATCAAGAACTCATGCACGGTCGTGTTCGGAAGGACCCAGACTGAAACTTGATCCTGGTGAAAGCGATCTCATGCTTAAGACTGACTCTATTAGAACAGATTCGCCAGATAATGATTCGGCGTTTAGTGATACTGTATCTATGTTATCGAGTGAATCTTCTGCTAGTAGCGGTGGTAGCGGACCAAAACAAACATTACAATCTTCGACGTCGCAAACAGGGCAGGTACTTTTCTTCAGCTTTTTAAAATCGTTACACAATCTCATTTATCTCTTTCTTTAAGGATGAAGCTAGTAGAGCTAAATCCGAAAAAATTAGAATGGCAATGGAAAAAATTAAAGAAGCAAACATACAAAAGCTGTTTGTGAAAGTTTTACGGTCGACGGCTCGGCCAAATCATTACTAGTAGATGAAAAAATGATATGCGCTTATGTAACGCGATTATTAGCTGATAAGAATCATGTACAGATGGACCCAAAATGGGCGATTGTTGAACATTTGCCCGATTTATATATGGGTAAGTAATTCGAAAGTTTTGCTTTAAAAATCATTTAAAACATAATTTTCAGAGAGAGTATATGAAGACCATGAATTATTAGTTGAAAATTTAATGTTATGGACCAGAGATTCTAAAAATAAAATTTACTTTGCGGAAAGACCTGACAAAACTCAACTTTTTTCTCAACCCGAAAAATTTTTGTTATCATTAAGTGATAAACGTGACAATATAGATTATGACGAGCACTCACGTAATATGTTAGTAGAAGAATTTTTTCGTCCACGTCTCAAACGATTCCACAAGTCGAGGGGCCTTTATATCTTAAATCAGATTCTAAAAAAGGTTGGAAAAAATATCATTTTGTACTTAGAGCATCTGGTTTATATTACTTTCAAAAGGAAAAACCTAAAACTACGAGAGATTTAATATGCTTAACGACTTTCGATGTCAATCAGGTAAGTCGGTTGCACTGTCACTACAGTTACATATTATTATTAACACAATGAAATTGTAGGTGTACTGTGGATTGGGTTGGAAGAAAAAGTATAAAGCACCCACTGACTACTGTTTTGCAATTAAACATCCTAGATTACAAGAACCAAAGTCTACTAAATACATTAAATATTTATGCTCCGAAGATATGGAAACTTTAGAACGTTGGATTAATGGAATACGTATTGCAAAATACGGTAGGCAACTTATGGACAATTACCGGATATTAATGGACGATTTAGCTCAAGATGATTTGGATAAACTGGCTCATGCAAGAAGCTGTTCTGTTAGTTCTATTGCTGTTCAGTCTAATGTAACAACGCCTACTCAAAACAATTCCGCAATTCTCGGAAATTCACAAGATGTGTTGCCCCGTGCCGAATGCTTTCGGTATAGTGGAAGTGAAGGTTACGGTACCCAAAGTGATACATATTCAGCACCTAGCGAAGCAAGTTTTGGGAGGCACAGTAGAGCAAGTAGTTCTAGTTCGAGCGGTTGCATGTCTGACGGAGCACCATCCAGTTGCGAAAATGCGTTTGAATCTGAATTTCCGATGGGTACAATAAAACGCAAACCTTCGATGAAACCTAGTTTGCCGTTAACAAACATTACTAGACAATTAAAGGAAGTTGGAGAAACAAGAGAAGAAAATGAAACTCCCACACCTTCTAGTCCGGTGTCATACACCAATTCGGGTATGTGTTATGGTTTCTTATGTAAAACTCAAATTAAGAAGTTGTTTTCTTTAGGTACTTTAACCAGATTACATAATAGACGCAAATCGTCAAATTCGACTGACGATTCGTCAAGCAATGGAACTCTGAAACGTCAGCAATCTTACAAATGCCGTGGTTCTATTGAATCAGTGGGTGGACGAGGTGGAAATTCTTCTCCACTTTGTGGAACTCCGGTACGTGAAAGATCATCACCATTCGGCGACAGAGATAAAATCAGTCCATTCAATGAGCGACCTCCCAGTTCTAATTCTATCAGGAGTCCGGTATCCGTCAATTGCGCTGACATGCCTTCTTCAATGGTAAGTTTTTTATATTATTTGATAACATTTTCTATTGCTACGTAGGTTTAGGGTTTTTTAACCTCTACTTTTGCCTAATATTAAAAATTCTATTTTGAAGTAGTATGTATTGTTTCAGTTCTGTAACCATTCTGCATGATCGCATGGTTTTTGCTTTTGTAGTATTAACGGTATTGTATACTAAATGTCTCTATAGTTTTGCTTAAGCAATTTTTCTTGTAGGTTTGCTTATAATAACGCTTATGCCATTTTATTCTATTGTGCCTACGTACATGATTTTAATACTTCATTGTTCTGTTTAGATGGACTCCATAACATCTTTACCACCTCCTCCTGACTGTAGCGAGGATATTTCTCTTACTGATTTACCATCATATCAGTTGCCTCCACCTCCACCGGAAGTTTATAATTCTAATCTATCTTTAGATAGTTTACCACCTCCACCTAATCCATCTGATCTTCCACCATTAACCGGAAGTGAACTTACCGGTAGTCAACTTTCGTTAATGTCGCTTCCACCACCACCTAGTGAGAATGGAGACACCGACACAATAAGGCGTAGAAAAGGAAGTGCGACACCAACTAACGTTCTTAGCCCTGATAGAACACCCACTCAAGGAATGTCTCCAGATTTAACTCCGACTCATTCTAGAGTGAATACGCCGTGCTTCAGTCCTCCACCGTTAAGTATAGGTTCAAATAACAGCACACCAACTAGATCTAATCCTCCAGCCCAAATTACAGAAACTTACGCAATCAATAGTCAAAATGTTGTAAATGGTCAAAATTACGATAGGTATCAAAATAACCAAATTCCAAATCAACCCCCTGCTTATATGAATCCACCTCCATACCGGCAAAGCTCAACACTCCCTCAAAATTCAGCAAATTTCAACAGTTCTAACGGTTTACGGTCATCTTTACGTCAAACTTCTTCCTAGGCAAATTTCTATCAATAGCATAGCTTCCAGTAACAGCTCTAGTTCCTCTGGCGGTACCATTTACTCTATATCACCGCATGTAATAGATTTACAAAAGAAAAATACTAACTCACCTCAATTACAACGAAAGGTAAACTTTCAAGAACCTCCCAGTCCAAAAAAGTCTACACAAAAAAAAATATCTTTTAATTTAGTTCCGCAAGAAGCACCGGCCTTACCCAAAAAACCACCTCCTCCAGTACGATCTGAAAATACAAAATTGTCGAGCCCTAAAAAATTAGTAGATACACCAACAGATTTTTTGAAAGACTTGCAAAGGGTAATGAGAAAAAAGTGGCAAGTTGCCCAAAAATGTAAGTTGGAGCCCGCTACAACTCCACACGAAGTTTTAGGTTTTAGAGATCCTGTCCCTCTTTTGCCCGAATATAAAGAATCAAACGTATCTAGATGGGTTAAAGAACATTACGGTTGTAATAATTTTTACGAAAATATTTATCCCGATCATCCTGACGCAGTTGTGGAATACGCGTCTAGTCCGTTGCATGGACCAAAAGATATTAACCGAACTAAGAGACCGCCTCCTCCTCCTCCAAAACGCAGTGAAACTACTCAGTTAAGTACTCCAAGAATTCACTGATGTTATGTTATTTTAATTCTTTAAACGTTTTTTTGAGTATTTTCTAGTTGGTGTAATTATTTAACTTATTACGCATATAAAAGTTTTAGATATACTTATTTTTTATATTAGTTTATTTTGGGGGTTACGTGGGTTAGTACCAATTGCAATTTGAGCGCTGTAATCGAAAACGTGTTTTAATGTTAGTTTTCTTTCGTTGTCTCAGTGGTTATTTGCAAGGGCTGTAAAAAGTGATTAGAACTACTCTCTGTGTTGTGCCATTTTAAATAGTACTAGTGTGGTGTATGTTAATAAATTTTAATTTCTTGTATATATTTATATTTAATAACGTGACTTAATGAATTGTCAAAAATTATGGTGCTTTTAGTGATTAATGTAGAAACTTTTTGATGTTTTATACCTTGTGAATGTTTGTAAATTTTATCAATCAAGTTGAACATTTAATAAAACTAAGTTTACAGGGTTTGCACACAATGTTTTTTATATTTAACGGAGTCTCGTAAAATAAGTGTACATACTACGTATATTACCTGGAAATGTTCCATGCACATTTGTTACATGTAGCGAAAATAAATATTTTTATGTATAAGTAATCGTATATATTTATAGATAAGTTGATAAATTTTCTTTTGTAGTTAATATTATAAAAGATCTCCACGATACCATTGCCATAGTTTCTACATTTTGTACTTTGTGTACGTTTTATAAAAATTCTAGAACAATTACTAGATGTGCTTAACTATGTAAATAATTAGGATACGTCACATCTACAAGCTCTAAGGTGCTCAAATTTTTGAGAACGAATCTTTATGTATTTTTAAGAAATATTTAATTAACTTAATTGATTAATTTAAAATATAGAAGTGTCAGAGCGCATATACCCTGTATATCGATATTTTTGCAAGTGATTGCACTACTAATAAATATCACTAAATTTTCTTTACTACAATGTAAACTAAATTGCTGATCGATCAATATACATATTGCGTATAAATTGATATGTATTAATTGTTAATAAACTAAAATATTTCCTAATTATGACTTTTATTGTATTGGTGCGAAAATTAGTTACAGGCGCAGAAACCCATATTAATTTTTGTAAATGGGGTAAAATTGTGAAACATGTGAATAACTGTGTACTCTCAACTGCTTGTGTTCAAGGAAAAGTTGAAAATCGGATACGACATAACGAGAAAATGTATACTTATAATATTGTTAAGTCAGAAACAGGTAAATAATCTTATTATCTGTTTAAGGCTAGTATGAGAACATCCTTGACTGGAATTAGCAAAGAGATGGCGCAGGTCCGGTAGCCTAAGAATTAACCCCCGCTGGTGGTTTTCACTCGTAAAAAGAAACTCGACTGACTTAAGCCAATACAGGTTGGTGGGACAATCGTCGGTTTCAGTAACTCTGTCAAACACTTTTTTTTATTTGGTGGGCGTTGGCCTGCCACAACAGGCTCAAAAGGCCCACTTCTCTTGATCAGCCGTGACTTGTGGTATCACCAATCGGTATTCTTCGCCAAGTCACGGCCTCGTAAAAGGTCAGGTGTGACATTTATTGTGATGCTTGTTTTTGCACATTACATCTTAAGAGGTATAACAAAAAGTTTAAAGGTTTCATAAAATTTTTCCAAATTAGAAAAAATCATTTTGACGTTAAACTCAAAACTGATCAATTAAAAACTTATTGTAAATAATATGCTAGTATTGCCGGACATATCTTAAATAGCAAAAGGTTAGGGTTAAAAACTCATACGCATAGACGTGAACAAAAGCCAGACCATAGCAGCAAGCTGATCTTAAATAGACATCATTGACTATGTGGTAAGTATATTGTAGATATCTATAGTTTATCAGTTCTAGTAGCATGTGTTTTAGGTATTGAGTCACTGCGAATGCCGAGTCACGTTTTATTTATTGTGCTACTCGTAGGTTACTGCTAGAAAACTTTACAGCCGAAGAACACACACTATGAAAATCAGACTGGTAAATAGCGAAATATCTATGCCAGTTTTCATGTGGGTTTAATACTTATAATTACAGGACTTGATGTTGTTTCTCATAAAGCGTGTAAGACTATATTCCCCCTTATTTTTATAACAATTGTTGCAATTTCGGTGTCTGCAAATTGCATATTATTAAATTATTAAAGTGCTTGTCTAGTTATCATACTGTATACAGCAGAAATAAATAATTATGGAAAACAAAATATTTATATTGGAATGGCAACGAAAACTTTCCGAGGTGTATGACTGAATGCCAATACTCAGTGAGTCTACATGTGTGTTTTGTTAGATACTTATTTATAACGGATACGTTCCGGTCTCTCTTTGTTTTTTATTATTTCCATCGCAAGGTTAACAATTATGTTCCATGAATTAATAGAAGAAAGCATAATGTCCACAAGGTTATCGGAGCGAATAGTCAAATTTAATAGTCTTTCAGCCTTGTCCCTCTGATTTTTCCATCTTAAACAATGGAAAAAAGTATGTTCAGCTGTGTCTTTGGGTTTTGGGCAGTATTTACAAGCGCTGGACTGTATTAATTTAAAACGGAAAAGATAGTCGTTAAAGGCCCCATGACCAGAAAGAATTTGTGTAATGAAATAATTGATTTTCCCGTGTTTTCTGTTTAGCCAAGGAGATAACTTGCTAATAAGCGTTCTGGTCCACCTTCCAGTTTCGGTATTATTTTGCCAGTCGTTTTCCCAGGTGTTGATCGTATGTATCCTTGCCAAACGTTTTTTTCTTTCTTGTTATCTCCTTGTCTATATGTCCTTTCTAGAAGCCAGGTATCTCAGCGGTATACAGGAGGATATGACTAGTAGGGCTTCCGTGGATGTGGTACGATATGCCTTACAGATGTTAAATGGGATTTTACGTTGAACTTTATTGAGCAACTTTTGATATTTTTTAATATTAATCCAATCTACCCAGGTTGCAGGGGCTGCATACAAAATAATGTTGTTTACTACACTTAACAGAATCTTCATTTTGTTAGACTTGATGATATTTTTATTATCAATGCGTTAAATAGTCCTGTCAGCTTTGTTGGCGACTGTCTCAATATGTGAGCAATAGCACACCCTAAGTATTTTAAGATTTTAGAATTGGTAATGCTGTTGTTTCCGATGTTGATTACCACCTCTCTCAATTTCCGCCTGCCAGCCAAAATAAGAATTTCCGTTTTATTTGCTGCCATCTGCAATCCTATCTCATCCAGGCAGTTTTGTATTTGTTGCATCGAAAAGTTCGCCGTGTATTTTCATTATTATTTTATTAGTTGCCCAAACTAAGAAGGCCAGATCATCGGCATAGGCAATGGTGGTGGTACCTGATGGTAAATTGCATTTTAGTACCAAGTCGCAGACTATATTCGAGAGTCTGGGACCCAGGATAGACCCATCCGGGACTCTAGATGTTATTTTAATTTTTTTTTGGTTACCGATGATAAGCGTTGTTAGATAAGTATTTTGGACTAACTGTGTTAGATAGGGCTCCACATTTCTTTCGTCAGAACTTTAATAATACTTTCCCACGGTACAGCGTAGAAGGCATTTTTTATATCTAATAGTGATTAGGATGACATAATTTGGAATTTTGGTTTTAGATTTACTGAATGTCGTATCGATCATTTTTTAGATCGCATCTACCATAGAAAGACCCTTTCTGAAACCAATCTGTCTATCTGATAAACCACCCTTGTTGTTGATGTCATTCATTAATTTATTGTTAATGATTCCCTCATATAGTTTAGGGGTGTATTTAGGAGGCTTATCGGTCGATATTCTGTATCTTTGCCAAGAGTTCTTTTTTTTTCGATGAGAACCAAATTAGCTTCTTTCCAGGTGTTAGGGAAAATCATGTCTGCAAGCAAATTACCTAGATATGGTTGAATGGCATTCGGTATTTTAATAGCCATCAATTTGATAACCTCTGAGGTATTCCGTCTGGACCAGGTGCCTTTCTTGCTTTAATTTTCTCAGCTACTTCAACTATTTCCTGTACAGTGAGTTCTGGTACATGGGCTGTGTACATTTCTTATAGGCCAGATCAAATACTTAGTTATTACACTAAATAAGAGACAGAACTGGAACGAACTTCTGGTGAACGAACAAAGCCACCAGGGCACAGTTAGTTTGCAACAGACTCGTCGGCAAGAAACGTATCATGGAAGCAATGCATATACCTGCACCACCCTTGTCATTGATAGGGGAGCCAAGCTGGCGCTATTGCGGATGGTCGTTCGAAGCTTAATCACTTGAGCAGGACATTACTCAATAGGAGATATCCATTATCTCTCTCGCAGAGACGATATAAGCAGGGACTTTCTATATGAAGCCAACCTCCGGATGGGTAGACTGGGTAGCCGGTCAGACAGGTGGGTTTTTTCTCCTCTCCGCGGGTCTTCTGCCATCACTGGTACCGGATGAACTGCAACCTAAAAGGCTTATTACGTTTCCCTTGGTGGCTAGTCCACATATTCAAAATTCATATCCTGCATTAGTTGGTGTAGGTCGTAGGCTGAGTACGGATTAAACTTTTTTACCCAGTCGTTTCGATTTCGAATCACCATCTTAAATAGTACCTTATCAATGCACCAAGAATGGTTGAGGGTACTGGTAAGGGGAATGTGGGCCCTTCTTTGGTAGGTATCGATAAGCATACAATACGTGAAGTACTCCTGGGCTGGGACTGAGACAGTCCAAAATAAAGAGTACAAGGAATACTTAGAAGTCAGAAGGACCCACTTAAGAATTCTCAGCCGTTTTTATTGGAGGTGCAACACGTAAAAGTAAGCGGGCTGTCAACATTAGGGGTTCTGTTTTGCAACTGGCGAGAGAAACTTCTCAAAATTGAGAATTTTTGAACATTGTAATAACTGAGTCTTTCTCTGTCAGGGTCCAATTAATCAAAAAATTTGGATTTGTCCATAATATTTCGAAATTGTTAATGTAAACACTTAGTAAGTATTATACGCAATAAAAATTTTATAAATTACTAAACAATTTTTTTAATTTAGGGAGCGGCAATCTTAGGAATGTAGGCGAGCAGCCAATGTACTAAGAATAGTACTTGATGAAACACTGCCGACTCGGCGGATATCTTGCCAAGATTGGTGTAAAAATTAACTCGACATGCAGATTTTGCACCTCGATTCACCTTCTTACGAAATGTGAATCTGTTTCGGAAAACGTTTCCTCTTGGAAGAGATTACTCCTCTCAATCCAACGTCAGTCTTGAGATTGCTCACTTAATCTACTGGAGATGTTTTAAGCTCAGAAAGGGGAAGCGCAGTAATCAGTGTTGATTCCGTGCTACACGCCGTAAATTGTACCTCTCTATTAACTGTTTAAGTAACAAGGAATGTAAAGACGTATTAACATTTGAGGTATAGGTAGGCAGTTACAGGCTGAGGCGAAAATGTTGTTAATGGATACATTGCATGCAATCTTATTAGTTTTGACGCCGCTCACAGGTTAATTTCCTGGGGTACAATTAACACGTTGGATATTAACAAACAAAAATGTAAATAATGACTTTTAGTAGAATTGCAAAATTTATACAATTTCAAACTTGAAGGTCATTTGGATGAGGACTGTGAGGACTGTCTCAATTCCAAATTGCTCGCTTATTTGCAGCCGCCTATTCCAAATCAGCTCAAACTGCAATTACCAAAAGGGCTTTCCTAAAAACTGGAATCTGGTTAGTTAATCACGACATTTTCCCATATTATTTATTTGCGCCGCCGCCGTCAGAAACTACAAATGTTGCAGTAGATGATAATATACGTGATGAACACAATGGCAATACTGAAAATAATATTAATGTCAACAATATGATTGAAACTTTCTTAACGGTTAACATATGGGACCACAAAAAATTAAACATCAAAAGACGGAGAACAAAAGGCAGCTGGATCTTCAGAGTGTAATCGAAAGTCTACAAGAAAGTCTTGTTTGTTTTCTGTTCAAGAAATTTCCCCGGTTCCTTAATCAACTTCAATTCCTAATAGAAAATGTGAGGCCAATAAATCTGAAGAGTTTACAGGCACTCTGAATATGGAAAAAATGAAAGCAAAACGATGGCAAAAATTGAATTACAAAGGTCCAAGGATACGGCGCATGAAAATACAAATTAAGAAGAGGATGTTTTCGTCTGACTTAGAAGGTTCGCTATCCAAGAGCGGGGAGAAGTGGATTAAATGCATAAAGTACAGTAATGGGGCCCATTGCGAGTGTGCTGGTGCAAATTTTTTGTTTGATTTTCAAATCCTTTGGTTTTCTATGTTTATGCGTTTTTATTTACTTTTATTGGTCTTTTTGAGAAATTTTACACGTAAGTAATTTAACCGCACAGTAGCCTAAAATGACAGTAATGCTGTATTTAAAAAAATATGAATGTAATAAGGTTTTCTTCTTACAATCGTGGACAAAAAATTTGCTATCAAATTATCAAATTATTTTTATTTTTTGGTGGAAAATGCTTAGGGTATGTCATTTTAGGCGCATTTCCCTTCGAACTGGTAGAAAACGTGTAAAGAAAGTTTTGTGAATTACTATACTTCAAAATGTATGGTTATTATCCACCACGTCAATGTCATCAAGATCAACTACTGGGTGAAGTTAATGAAACGGCACTATTGGGAAGAAGAAATGTGTCTGCTTTAATATTTTTACAGAAAATAGTGTTAGGTCAAATTAGTTGTAGAAAATTGCTTAGACAAATACGTTTCAATGTTCCTCTCAATAGCTCGCTAATTTACTGTCAGGATACTGATATATGGGATCCATATTAAATAAATAATGTGGTGCTAACGTGTAGTCATTAGCCCATCATGATAAACTTTATTAAAAACTAAAAGATGTGGATTGTAACTAGTTTCGGTCGAAACCTTAAGTTTCACTTTAAAAAATTCGTGAAAGAATAAAATACGAGATATCAGGTAGTTTATTAAGCCGTAGGTACCTATAATTGCACGAAATCTCTTGCTAACCTACATCATATATGAATTCGGACAATTGGTGCAAAGATAGAAGATATCATTGTTGAGTTTTGTGGCACGGCGTTTTTGGGTCTCAAAAATAAGTGATATATCGCTACATTTGTACAAGTTAGGCATTTCGTCCAAATATTGATGTAATTCAGTACCCAAAACTGCCCAGACCTCGTTCAGTTCAAATTTTCTGCGAAAATATGTGACGAAATATAGATTTGTTTGTAAGTCATATGATATAACATTCGTTATGGAAAATCATGGGGTTAGTCACTGGTTACATACATTGTTATTTTCGATGATATATCAAAATAATTCAGAAATTATTTTTAAGAGACACTTTAATTGTAATACAAAGAACAAGTTCAATAGGTCATTCTTTAAAACTACTGACGTAAAAACCAAAACTTGATTTATACGCGTATCGATGAAATTACTTTAAATAAAATATTATTTAGTTTGTGTTGTGATTTTGGGGAGGTAGGACGCTAACAAGGTAGGAATTTTATTTATTCTAATTTGAAACGAAGAAGCTAAATTGATTATAATTACAAGAACAGCAGAGGGTTTGAATATAAAACGCTTTTTTAATTTCACTCTATTTTTAAAATTTCAATCAAGTTTAATACAAAAATGGGTTTTTTGCAACTTTAAGGGTTACTTGTTAAGGTACATTTTGATTTTGCAGGTGTTCAGTAAGGTAAGAGATTTTTTGTTTTATTTATGTTTTTTTCTTCAATACGACTTCAAACCCAAATTAACTAATCGGGAGCTTATCGTTATTTAAGCGCGTCGTGAAAAAAAAGTGTAGTGGGTCGCAGTGTATTCGTTTAGAATTATTTTTTAAATACTTCCCATTACAAAAATATCTAGTTATGTTAGATAATATATTTCAAATACGGTAAGCAAGCATTTTTATTTCGTCAAGTATATAATTCTTATTTCCACAGATTTTTAACGCGGTTAAACTTCTATATCAGCGTGTCATTGACATGGAATTTATTATCAGTTCGTTACAAATATTCCAAAATATTAACTTCTCTTTTCATTAGTACCCAACACATTCATTCATTAGCTGCCACAGTACGTTTTCAGAAAACGTAACATAAAACATCAAAAACAAGACCATTTAATTTCTACCTTACGTTCTTTTACGGAAGAGAGTAATACATTTTATTGCTGTTATCTCTGCTAGCAAATAACTAATAATTCAGTTTTTAGATTTTTTTAAGAAAGTGAGGCTTTTATGATGTAACGCTACGTTAACAATGCAATTTGGTTTTAACAATGGAATATATCTGCTTTAAAGTGCCCCAGCATAAGAGCCATTTTTTTATATTCCTCTCTAACTTGTCCAATGCTTTTAATTATTGCTCTCTTTCCTCAAAGAACGGAGTATAATTTTATTTTATTAGGTTACATTCAAATTTTTTTTTAATGTTTAATTTATTCTTATGTCATTTGCAATGACTCAGTTCCATTGCGTAAAATCTCACTAATGACCATTCCAATTGGATCGTTTGAAAAGATTTTGAATTAACTATAATACATTAATATTCTGGCGCAATCGATTAAATATCTATAATTATACTAAAATTATAAGGCAACTCCCTTTACTTGTGTATAACAAAATTTAAGTTACTGCTAAAATTTGAAAAAGTAAAGTAAAATATGCGTATTGGTCTATTAAGATAACTTGACACATTTAAACGCAGCAAATTATAAATTAACTTTTTGGGTTGCATCGGTTTTGGGACTTGTTAATGGTATTCCAGCTTGTTGGTGTGTGTAACGCTTGGAATTAATCAACAAACCATTTCTATTAGTATTGCTGATCTCAACTGAAAACGAAGTGGAGTCCCCAAAGATTATCAAGCATTGACAATTCAAAAGAAAATCTGTGATTACTGCAGTAAGTCGACATCCAGAAACAAAAATAAAATATTGTAGTTTACGCTTGAGCTGCCAATAGTACAGAATTCTGATTTCGCAAGCTTGAAGATACTATGGATTGTTGGCATGTTTACGTCTTGGTGGTTTTTCTAAGCCTTGAAGCAGATGCTTTGCCAATCCACAATTGCACACGGTTTCGTCAGCACACTTTACAGGTTTATACTGATCTTAAGGTACTGGGGCACTCACATCACAACACAAAAGAATGATGTAATGTACAATACGAACAAATAAATGGATTCAAAGAGACTGCTACAGTTTACAACGGTAAGTTCACATCCAGGAATATAAACAAAATCTTATTGTTTTTGTTGATTACGACTGAGCTGCTAATGATACTGTGTGTTGATTTCGTAAGTTTGAAGACTCTTAGATTCAAAGGGACTACTTGAGTTTACTGAGGTAAGCCAACGCCCTGAAACAAACTTCGTTGTTTTCGTTGTTTACAAATGAGCTACTAATGATACTGTGTGTTGATTTAGTAAGCTTGAAGACTCTTTTATAGCTTCACGAGACCACTTGAGTTTACTGCGGTAAACCGACGTCCAGAAACGTCCAAATAGTTATTGTTTTCGTTGTTTACGCCTGAGCTGCTAATGATACTGTGCGTTGATTTAGTAAGTTTGAAGACTCTTAAATTCAAAGAGACCATTTGAGTTTACTGAGGTAAGCCAACGTCCAGAAACAAGCTTCGTTGTTTTCATTGTTTACACATGAGCTGCTAATAATACTGTGTGTTGATTTAGTAAGTTTGAAAACTCTATAGATTTCAAAAGAACCACTTGAGTTTACTGCGGTAAGTCAACGTCCAGACACATAGAGAAAATTTAGTTGTTTTCGTTGTTTTTACTTAAACTGCTAATGATACTGTGTGTTGATTTAGTAATCTTAAAGACTCTATACATTCAAAGGAACGATTTGAGTTTACTGCTGTAAGTCAACGTCCAGAAACATAGACAAAATTTTGTTGTTTTTGTTGTGTATACTTAAGCTGCTAATGATACTGGGTGTTGATTTAGTAAGCTTGAAAACTGTTCTATAGCTTCACGGGACCACTTGAGTTTACTGCGGTAAGCCAACGTCCAGAAAGATCAACATAATTTGGTTGTTCTTGTTGTTGACGCCTGAGCTTGTAATGATACCGCGTGTTGATTAAAGACTCCATTCATTCAAAGGGACCACTTGAGTTTACTGCAGTAAGCCAACGCGCTGAAACATCAACAAAGTTTGGTTGTTCTCCTTGTTTACGTCTGAGCTGCTAATAATACTGTGTGTTGATTTGGTGAGCTTGCAGATTCTTTAGGTTCAAACGGAGCAGTTGAGTTTACAGTAATAAACGCGCCCATAAACAAAAATAAAATTTGTTTGCGGCTTTCTGTAAAATGTTAACGATTGCGAAAGGTTTCAAAATACTATCAGTAAAATACTACTATTTTTAATCAATCAATAAATTTAATGAAATGTTAGTTGCTTTATTTTCAATGAATTAGCACACATTTTGTTTACAGACTTTGATGTATTAATTTCAAAAATTGTCATTTACGTAATTTAAAAACTGTAAAATTGAATTATACGTTAAATAATATAATAAACAGTAAATATAAAATTAAAAACAAAAAATTGTGATTTTTTTTATTTATTGATATCGTCGTCAAATTCAAAGTTCTTATTTTGTAAACGTTGGAAGTGCGCGAGAAGAAGTTATACGTAATTTAATTCATGAAGCACGTTAATTTCTCTCATGTATGTTGCCATCCCTTTGGGTTGGTGGTTCTTCTAGTATGGTGCAGTAGGCAATACTGCCTGGATGAACAAAAAAATCGTATCTCCATTTTTAGGTGTAAGCATTTAAAGACAAATATTTTAGGCCACTCTAAAATGAGTAAGAAAAAACATCAATACAAGCCTCTTGATCGACTTATGTTCTCTTTTATGATGAGCATTTAATACATCAAAACTAGCTAGGAATAAACAGACAGCTCCGACTCATTCTACAAAAAAATACAGTTAAGGCTTTTTTGCTTAGCACGGCAGAATATTTCTTCTTTTATTGTGACGATTCTCTTTTTAGGTATCCCAATTGATATCACCCAGGGCGGTTAAATAATAAGATTTTTTGCTTTGTTTTTATACGTAGGAGGTGATGTGTTCAAATTTTTTGAAAGACTGTGATTCAATAGTCTTATACTAATAGTACGTCGAGTTTCGTTGGTAAAATGTAAACACCTCTGAAGGACTTGACTAAATTGAAATTTATCGTGATCTGGTAGTTTTGATACCAAAACTTTATGCATTTCACCAGATAGCTGAAACAAAATAAGAAAAACAGGTACTATTATCTTTCCATGCTCTATATCCTTTAAATTAATTAAACATGCTTCCTAATACACCTCCTAGTAGAGGACCTAGAATGAGCGAAAGGAAAACAACTATCACCTTGTAGTACCAGTAATTGCCTTATATTTTTTATTGATTCCCTCTTTTATCCTGATCGTTTCTCTCGACGAGAGAAACGGTGTTTTTCAAAACTTAATAGCGGTACTTTTCCTATTAACGCATTTAGGATACACTCACAAATTCAGTGAATTTGTTTACCGTTAATACATTTAAGTAAGGAAGAGCCTAACTTTGGCAGAGTTCGAAGCAGTTCCCAGTTTCTAATAACCGCCTTAGACATCATGCTTTAATTATATCAACTTCACCGATACATCCATTTTTAAATAGTTTCTAAGGTATTGTAATGATCCATACATCTACTACTCCTAAATATACGCAACCCAAATTACGCCTGTTATCTGAACCTTAAAAATTTAAATTTACCGCCAAAATACTCGCATAGTACGTGATCGTCAGAAAACTGCATATCCTTAACTTGTATAGATCTGCTTCGGCGTTGACCTGGAGCGCCTCCCTGTTGTGGACACCTCAATCTCTTACATGTTATCTACCTAAGTTATAATAAGGAACAGAAAAACATGGTTAGCATCTTGAACTAAATAAAAGACTTATCTGAGCCTTTAGCAAAATAATTACTTTATTTCTTTAACAATACTAACGGTGGAGAGAAGTCACTTTTAGAAAATTAAGAGTAGAAAACCTCTCAAAACTCTTAGTAATTTACGTGAAGCTAAATCCTGTTGTCGAGACACACACCGAAAGTATTCAAAAACGGAAAAATGATATAAAACGTATTTCATTTACGTCATTTAAAGAATGGTTAATTGAGTAGTTGTTTTCGAGGAAAACGACAGGTCCAAACACAATAGATCTGAACTGATCTGTGCGGGAATCAGCAAACACCTGATACCTAAGAAAGAAAACAAACGTTTATACCGCTATGCAACCTGGTTTGACTCTTTCCCTGTTCAGAACATGGTTTACTTACGAATCCACATATAAATCAAACATGTAAATGATAAAAGAACTTAAATCATGTAGACTTCGGTTTTGGAAACATCCACAGGTACAAAATATAACATGTCATCAAAAAATTTATAGGGAGTAAACACATACTTGTTAGAGTTTGGTTGCAGTGGCTGTATAGAGTACACGTCTGTTTCGTCATAGTATTATTTCAATTTAGGTTTTGTACATATAGGCAGTGGGTTTAGCTATCAATGCAATAATTTACTGCTGGTAAAAGTACATTACTTTATTACAGTAACTTCAATAGCAATTCTTACATGCTGAAATGAGTATAAATAATAAATTAGTCTTGGCTGCACAATGACTTTTATTGTCACGTAACACACATTACTGTAAACTTAAACAAACAGCGTGGCATGAACTGAACAATCAAGCTATTGTTCTTTAAATCAAATCGGATGTCTGAGCATGGTGAGCAATACAGAAGACTCCCAGTCTATATGCTTCTGACAAACTGTAAACGAGCAAGAAAACCTATCTCGTGCACACACCACTCGTAACACCTGCAAACTCAAATATAAAACATAATCATTCAATTACAGTTTGTTCCACCATATGATGGGCCTTCTTATAGGAGTATTTTTTGGAGTGGAGTTTTAATAGTCCACTCCAAAAATACTCCTATAAGAAGGCTCATCATTTGGTGGAACAAACTGTAATCAATTAAGACAGAAGATTTCATTTACTGAATAATCATTCAACGCGCCAGCGTGTAGACCTTTGGTATAGAAGTCTACCATAACAGTCACTCGCCCAAATCAGTGATCTATCCTCAAATGTCGCCTCTCCAGCCAGGATATTTCGCCTGTGGTGCGTATGCTAGCGACAACATCTCGCTTATTCTGTCTTTATGGGTAAGCAAAATTATTTGTTATTTCATGTAGCTTATAAAATGTAAAGAAACTCAAAAAGACTGTTAGCGGATGTGATCATTCGCCCGTCACCAAAGACAGCCATACCTGGACGTGAAGTCGTTTCCACATCGGAATTGAACTCGCCCAACAAATAGACAACTTATGCTTTGTACCTTAACACAAATCATCTATGGCCTCGGGTTTTACTGGTGGTCATCACCCTGAATAATAACCGCGAATTATGCAGAAATACCAATGATATCACTAATTTGTAAACACCCTATGAATTACAAAAAGAAACACCCTTATTTAGTACTTCAATAACACTTTTGTTAGACCGTTTTGTCAAACACAAACAGCGACAAAAAGTCCTGAAAAAAAATTTTTTGCCTTGAATAAGCCCCGATCTGATTAAAACGGAACGATTTTGATAACATACAAGAAGTGTCATCAGTTCCTGAGACAAGCCGAAGATGAAACGTATCTTGCAATTAAGATAATCGCACTTTTTGTTTAAAGGTAAATTCTATCTTAGCTTTTATTTGTTTCAGACCGTTACAATAGTTAGGATTGCAGGAGTTGAAGAACCAGTGCAATTTACAAAAATACAACCACGTGACATATTTGACTGTAGAATATATATCTACAAATCAAGATTTCCAAATCAAAAAATGATATGCCAAGAAGTTTTATGATCATCAAAAGTCTTGAAAAAGAAATTGATTATTTAGAGATTTTTAGAAAGTATTAGGAAATTGGTAAGAAGTTGGGAGTGGCTATCAATCAAATTGATATACGGGACACTGCTTTAGACGATCGTCGGCGGAGGTTTGGAGATTTGAAGAGGCATGGGGCATGTAAGTCGTCTAATGTGGCGGAAGAATTCGCAGCTGATTCTGCAAAGAAGAAGACCACCATTGTGATATCCAAATGCCTTCTACTTCCAAAGTCCCAAACGCATTGGCAAACAGCACCATCTCTGTCCTCTTCTAGAAGTTTCAAGAATGAGAGTGAAGTGAAGTTAAAAACTTTTATTTTAAGCAAGTTTTTCTATTTTTCTTCATTTTATGGTAAAAAAATTTTCAGATACTGCACTTTATACTTTGACAAAAAGAAGTAATCGGAAAAAACTTTAATTTATTCAAACATTTATTTCTTTAAGTGGATAAGTTATCATCACAAAGCGGTAAAAATCACGTGTGATGGTGCGAACAAATTACATTTCAATTATTTCTTATGTGAGGCTTCAGGTTGTGATGTGATGGAAATGCCCAAATTAGATTTTAGGGAATTAAAAAAAAAAGGCAAATATCAATAACAAACCATTCCATTTATAAAAAAGATGAACTTTATTACCATTTTTCTATTATAATATCTACTACCAATACTAGCTCTCTGAAAACGCAACCTTTTCGTACAGAGTGCACTGAAAAACTTCATTGGGATTTTTACATTGACAATATAAAAATTAAATGGGGTCTGAAAAAAATACGTTCTTGAAAACTTTTTTCGAACGATCACTTATGCAATTAATTACTCTCGAGTGTCTCATGAAGAATTATGATAATTATGATTTGAATGAACTTATACTTTAGGACGTATAGAAAACAAGTTGAAAATGCAAGGCATTGTCGCAACGAACTTCGTATTATCCAAATATGGAAATAATGACAAAGTTATAATTAGCGCCAATAGACCGTCATTGCTAACTTTCTATTATCCAAATATGTGCCACACATTGATTTTGGACATATTTGGATTTTTGAAATAAACTTAATTTCCGAGGGCATCGGGTATCTGTGGCCTGATTTTATGGGGGATAGGATATTTCAACTCAGCTATGCCAGAGGAGTCTAAATATATGCCACACATTGATTTTGGACGTATTTGAAATTTTAATTTTTCGACGGAATATCGCGGGGGCTCGGCGTCCCCGTTGCCCGATTTTAATGCACATCAAAACTTAAGCTTTGGACACCAAGCTGAATCGATTGATGTATCACACAATAATGTCCGACCATTAGAAAGACCTCGGACGGACGCACACACGGACGCACGGACGACAAATCGATTTCATAAACGAACGAAGTTCGTTGAAAATACAACAAACAATAATGATGTATTGTTGGTTACTTTAAAGAGGGTCATTTAATATGTCACTTTTGGTACTTTATAGGTACCGACGTTTCGGTCAGATTTTCTGAACTTTATCAAGGCTATACAAAATTGGAGCTAAAATTGCTAAATTATTGTAAATATTTTTCTTAAATCGAACTTAAGACAAACTTACTCTAAGACTTAAACAAAGAATGCAAATAATTATGATGTTTTCCATAAAATTTTCAGATTTCTAGCCTTAAGTTGATCTTAGATAAAATTTACAAAAAAATGATGTGCACAATTCTGCTTCTAATCCCACCAAAAGTCATATTTGGCTAAGATAAATTTAAGACTTAAGTCCTTGCTCGACTATAAATACGGACATTAAATTCAATTGTTTAAACCAAAGCAACAATTGTTTTTAACATTGCTTAAGTTTTTAAGTCCTGTTGGTGCAACCGGCCACAAAAGTAATTAAAACCTTAAGTAATTAAATTAAAAGACACACTTGAACTTGAACTTGAACTAACAACATGTATCTTTACACGTTGTAAGTTCTTACACGATGTTAGTTCAAGTTAAAGTATATCTATTTATTTAATTACTTAAGGATTTTAATTACTGACTCTTAAACTTTACTATTGTGACACACATTCAAATGAAATTTTTTTAAGTTTTGGTCCTGATGAAACTCCTTACGAAGAAGATTGAAATTTTGGTACTTTTAATCCCGAAGCCGATAGTAGTGTTTGCTTGATATTCAAAATGCAACCCATCGTACATGATAATGTTCGTAAGGTACCAAAGCCTTAAACAATCGCTTAAATCACAAAGTATTTGAATTTGAATTATTTGTTCCTTCTGCTTCATCACTTTATTGATATATTAAATATTGCACCAATATTGTTTGGGATTGTAAATACGAAAAACTTGATTGGATGAGAGATTTAAAAAATATTACCAATTGTATGAGATGTCATTTAAAAATCAATCAAATATCACAAAAATATTATCATAAGTTGTTGATTCATGGTTCTTCTATTGTAAGTTCTTTACTGTATTTCATGATTCTCTACATTGAGTAATTTTTATATTACATACTTTATATAATTATTATTTAAATGTAATTTTTATTATCTAAAACTATGTACATATTGCAACAGCTTAAAACGTAAATGATTCCGCATAACGCCATCTATCAGTGACTGAAGGAAACACTAACACGTATAGAGAATATAGTGCTTGTATCTATGAAACGTTCTACATTCCGGGGATATAAACAATGAAAAATATTTTAAGTAAAACTGTTAAATGTTAATTATAAAGTATCATCCAATAGTAGACATCATCACAATTAAAAACTAATTAAACGATTTGTTTTGTAAATTGCAAGATAAAAAAAGTTATCCTTTGAATGAATGAGACTGTATAGTGTGGATAAGCTTTCGTGGGTACTTTCATGCTTCAAACTTGGGTCATCCTCAGTTGTGAAGACCATTTTCTAAGCGATTTTAACACTAGAGTATCTAATTATAATATGACAACTAGTGAGAAACTCCTGTAACTTTGTTGACAGATATGTAAGCAGTTACATAATCGATTCTTTAATTATTTATCGCCAGCTGAATTCAAGCAATCTTGAATCGACAGCTAGATTGCACGAGCGCCAGTAGATGTCGTAACATGTGGTTGTTAATATATACTCATGTTAGAATTCACATATCTAAGACTTACGCTCTAATTTGATAGTTTTAATTAACAAATTAAAGTTTGTCTGCTAGAATAGTATTTTGGGTGAACCTCTAGGTTTCTAATATATCGCCGGTGTCCATTGATAATTAAACACCATACTATGCAAATAAAAGTTGTCTGAGAAATTTCGTTTAGTATTTTTTCGTAAATAAAAAGGAGGGTACACCTGACTTTTATATAAGAAAATTTTTAATTATATTAATTTTACAAGATAAATTATATTTTCTACAAACTTGTATTCCAAACTCTGTTTTCTTAAGTACCTAATTACTAATTAGAATTAGTGAAACTGTTGAAAGCTAAATATGTAATAACATTCTAAAGAAAACTCAACAAGGAAACTAAAGATGTAGTAATTATACTGATACTAATTTTATCTGGTAGACATTTTCACAAAATTTCGTAGTTAGATTGTTTATATAATAACTATTTTCAAATCTAGTGAGCAAGTGTATTTAACCACAAGTCCAGAAGTTGGGCGCCCGAGCCGTAGGCGAAGGCCCAATCTAGATGAGTTAATAGATGAGTATTAAATTTGATTTTTTTCACGATTATAAAAAACAAAATCATTTATTCCTAAGGTACTATTTCCAAACTTTATTGAACTACATTAGATCTAGGCAATGATCAATATAAAATGACAAGAATGGATTCATTTCTTTTGCAAATGCGTGTAACCTTACTCTGAATGTCAGTTTGTCTGAACATATTTAAGTTAAAAAAATTTGTTTTGTTCTGCATCAGGATCTCGAGTACAATCTATATTTTTTACAATTTGATGTTAAGTTGAATGGTTTATTCGTTTTATTTATCCCGACTGATCGATTAATCAAGCGCACACTTGTGTATGGCTATCCTTTTTTATATTTTTAATACAACTTATACATTATTATTTCAAGAGTGTCGTTTTGTTTGTCTCTTATTAACTCAAGTTACTCAATGCTCAAGTAATTAACAAGGATAATAAATTTCGTTTCTTTGTATAAACAGTATTGATACTAACTTAACGTACATGTCAATGACATTTGTGTATAAAATACCAAAATAAACGTACGTAACATTAACCGACAAATAACAAAATATTTAACGCCATCTATGAACCAATATAATAATGATTGCTATCCCTCACTAGTGAAGGAAATTGTTTGGATCACTAGTGACTCGGTCACTATTTTTTGTTGAGCAAAATTTATCAAAATTTAATGATCATTAAGTTTTTCCATTTTAATTCTTCTTAACCATTTGAAAAATATTTTTTGTATACAATTTTCGTTCAAATAAGGATAGTTATTTGATAACTTACTTTTGAGGAATTGATAACAAAAAAATTTGACCATAAGATTTAATCTTTATTTATACCTACTATGTTTTCTATACCTTTATTTTATTCAATTTATACCTAAAAACTAACATATGTAGACTTGTCTGCCAAGTTATTTGGCGACGATTTCCAAATCAAAAATTGTATTTTTTTAAAAACAATCTTTGTTAATATCGGTAACACTGCGTCAACAAAACGTGTTTACAGAAAAGTTGTGCAAATAAAAATAACTGATTTTAAAAAAAATATGGATAACATTATTGGATTTTTAAAATTCATAAGTATTCTAAAAACAATAAAAATGACTATACAAAAAACCCATAAATAACGAGAGTAATAAAAATAGATCAACTGTCTTTAAGATATCGTGTTTATATGTTGCATAGCTCTAACTCTTCATCTGGCGTATAAGATGAGTATTCAAAATTGTTGTAATGTACATTTTCTACAACTTTTAACTTTCTTGTAACGTATCTATTGTTTTATTTCACTTCACCAATACAGAAACTGAACTGAATTTTTCAACAAATTTTTATTCAATAAATTTACCAAATACTATTAAAAGACGGTTATTATCAAATCAGATGCAGTTTTTCTCTGGTATTCTGTTACGGTTTATTGTTAACGAAGTATGAAATTAAACGACAGTGTCAAAAACCTGGCCTGCAGCTCTACTAGTCAAAGAGGGCTTGTAGGCGTGTTCGATAGTACTTAAGTCAAAGGTTTGCACACTGCAAAAGAATACTAAATAGGGCGCCACCTAGCAAAATGTGTAGTAACTGCTCTAGATCCATTAGGAACTGTAGACACAAAACAAACCTTAACGGTAATCTGTAGAGATAAAATTTTTATAAAACGACTAAACCAGTTATATACACAAAAACAAATATATAATACACAAAAAATGCGAGTAGGAAGCTGCATAGTACTGGTTGTTTTAGAAATAATCAATTAGAAATGTTAAATTTAGGAAAATCCGTTCTGCACGATACGCCACTGAGTGGGCGTTGTCGCCAAATAGTTTTTATAATCCAACGAACAAAACAGATAATACAATTTTGAAGAGATCACTTAAATAAACGTAGCTTTATTAACATTAATCATAAAATTTACGTTGCGTACCGGTGATCGACGATAAATTTAAAAGTGAACAAAGGCGCAAGCATACGATTCTAATTTTTGAAAAATCTTTTAAATCACATAGATAAATTACAAAGCGCAAGAATTATGTTGGTAAATTTACGTCCGAATACAAATACTGTCGCGTTTTAAATAAATTAATAACTAAGAAAATGCAGAATTTTCTTTTGACTTATCTGGTTTATTGAAGATTACGCTGAAGAGTAGTTGGTACTTAATTCCAAAACGGATGAAGAGTAGTACATACAGGTTAAAAGACAGAAGTAGTGATAAAGATGTCCTCGGCTGGATATAAAGATAAGTCTTACGTTCGGTGAACACCTTGACTGGACAAATAGCCAGGCAACAAGTAGATGAGTATTCAATGGTCTTGAGCAGTAATGGTGATATTATCTGGTTATCTCTCAATTAAGCAACCATAATAAAACACATTGTTTCGTAGTTATTCAGTACAATCACACATTAGCGCGTGGAAGTTGACGTGGATGAAATTAATAAAGCCCCCCAATAATATTAATAACTTGGCATGGGGTTGATTTCAGTTCCTATTTAATTAATAATGGAACTTCATTAAAATTTTTCCAATTTTTAGAACGGGAGGTTTATAGCATTCCACGTCAAGGCACCATTGAAGAAGAGAAAGGAAAAAGTAACGTTTCGTTTGGGAAAGTAATTAAACAGTAACTTCAAAAAGTTCAGTCTCCCTTGATTCAAATGAAATGATTCCGGCACCGAAACGCTTGAAAGCTACTCAAATTGCCTACCTACCAGGGTAAAATCATCCACAAAGTAAATAAAATTCAGATATTGCCTGTACCGAAAGAAAAACAATCTCATGTGTTGCCATTTTTCTGAACCTAATCATTACAAATGAAAAACAAAACGCCCCAAAAAATACCTAAACAATGAATCAATTTTCATTCAATTAAGTTTTATTTGTATATGGGATTTTTTAAATTTTAGCTAAAACTTATATAGAGTTTCTCTTTTGCCATTAATATTCTCTTTTGGCGTTAATAGTTGGTTTCATTTCTATGAATGTCAAGTGTTGAAAATAATGTAAAATAAGCGCATCGAAAGTATGCATCGACATAACACATTTCGCTCGAAAAATAAAATAAACGTCTAAGGGAGTATCGAAAGTGCGTATCAACTTACAAAATTTTGATACTAAAAACCGAAACAATAAATACACCTAACTGTTTTAGTAACGCAAAACGGATCCAGGTACCTGGTTGTTCAAAACCGCGCGCCCTCGCTTTCTTTAAACTTTTTAAGACGGGTTAAAACTTATGATTTTGCTGTAAAAAGAGGAAAATGAAAACCGGATTTTCTTTTATAACTTTTTTTGTATAGGTATTATACTAAGTCATAGTTTTGGAAATACTGTCACGTGATTTTCATATCTCGGTAAATTTATCGGTTCAAAATATATTATTGGAATAGAAAATGTGTAAAATGAATATTTTGTAAATATTTGAAAATCTATTAACTTAACGACCCTTTTAGTTCGACAGACTATGTCCAAATTCTAACTAGATCTGGGGTCCTATAAATAACACCTATATCTCTAGTTTAATAATTAATATCTTTAATAAGGTTATTCAATGAAAGTTGTTTTAAATTACATTATCTATAACTTCTATGTAAAGATTTTTTTAACTCGTCGTTTTCTTTTTCATTGTTTTGAGGGGTCTAACAAATTAACACTTAATTAACAATATTATTGTGAATATTAATTACACATATAAAGTTATGAAAGAAAAGTTTATGGACTCTTTATTATCTACAATTTTTATTTGAATTACTTTTTTTTTCTAAAAAGCAACGTTTTTCACCTTTTAACCAAAATTAAGGTCTACTTACTATACGCTCTTAAGATGTTTATTACTTTCTGCAAGAAACGCTTGTTTTATTGTTATTTTTACGTGTTCTGAACATGGAAATATTTTCGGCGTTGTGTCCACATAAACCTTTTCGGCGTTTTGTTCACAGAAACGTTTTCGACACTTTTTTTACAAAAATATTTTCGACAACTTATCTAGAGTAACATAATCGGAGATTTGTCGACAAAAACAATTTTGGCGTTTTGCCCACGCAAACATTTTCGGCGATTTGTACACAGAATAATTTTCGACGTTTTGTTCACACAGATTCAGTTGGAGTTCGGGGATGACGCAAAGTTACGATTGGTAAGGCGTTGGTTGCAATTGCCGACGTTTTGCTTACCATCGTGTGGGCTATACCAAGGTGTTTTTAAATAATATTTCCATAAATTCTTAATCATGATATGATCCTGTAAATACCTTTGTTTGTATAGCTAAAAGTGTTAACACTTCTTATGTTTGTATTTATGCTATTTTATATCCGTATATCTGGTTAATTAGATAACAATTTCAATATGTTGATTAGCCAATTATTATTGGAAAAATAAAGTAAAAATCGTGATGCTATCTATTTTTTCTTGTTTGTTATACAGTGTGTGCCAAAATATTTTTTATAGGTTGTCCTAATAGCCATGGGCCACCATTTCTATCTTAGTAACTTACAGAACTACCAAGTTGGTCAAATTAGACAAAATGTGCAGTTTTTGGGGGATATTGAAAATCTGGTTTCAGATTAAAAAAAATTGCTTAAAATTATTTTATTAAATATTTCAAGAAGTGTAATTTTTATAGAAAATTCGTCAAGAAAAAATTTTTTGGATTTTTGACGTTCTCCAATTTGGTATTTTTTTAAGAACATTTCCACGTCTAATTAGGGGAGACCGGGGTTAGTTTGGACGATTTTAATTCAAATGTGATTTTTACAAAGTAATGTACTACATTTACCACAATTTCCAAATTGCTTTCAGTTTGATCATGATTGTTTTCTAAGAGGTGTTGTTTTGGTTCACATGGATTAGGTTGCTCTGTTACCATAAATGGCTCAAAAACTTCTTTTTCCAAGGCAAGGTGATTTAATGGCTATAGGAGTATTAAAACCGGAGATGATATTCTTTGGAGTAAATCCTGATAAGAATGCCAATCCACAGAGAGATGCAAGGTTAACAATAGAAATAGCTCTTCCAGAGTGTGTTCGCATCCAGTCAGCCATAGTCACCTTCATTATTCCTTGAAGGGACCAAATACTGCAACATTCAATGGCTGTAATCTATAAAAGCAGTGGGAAGGAAATAAGACAAGACTTATGCCAACCTTTCTAACAAAATTTGTCGTTTCTAGACTTATGTGGGTTTTGTGGTTGTCCATTAAGATCAGTAAACGACGATCACCTGAACAAGCAAAATCATTGGCAATATGCTTCAAAACATCAACGCTAGTCATGTATCCAGTCTTATGGGCTAATCCCAAACTTCCAGCTGGCGCATCATCTAAAAATCGTGAACTCGTAGAAAAATTAAAGCAGGTGGTACCGCAATACCAGTTGCTGTGACAACGGCGCACAGTAACGCTTTCACCTCATTCAAAGGTCTTGAAACATTTGAAATGACTGTTGTCTAATCAGAAACATAATTTTCAAGTTGCAAAATTTTAAGGGGTTAATTTGGACAGTGTCTACATTAGCCCCAAGGCCAAGGAACACACTTGACCCAGATGCACATTTCACACTTCAACGTTCTTAACCTCAATTTCATTCTTCATTATTTTTTCATTTGAACTGTCAATAAAGTCCATGCCATCAAGTGGCGTTATGAGATATTTGAAAATATAACTTACCTTTCCAAGAATGAATTTGAACCTTTAAAATATACCAATTCAGCACCAACAAACACAAAGTGAATTATTGCTAGCTGAAAAACACAAGTGAATGCCGCCAACTTTACTAAACCGGTAGATAAGACCGAAAGACAGAGAATATTTGTAAATGGCGCGAATTTCGAATTGTTATTTACTAAAAAATTGCTAGTAACCGCTCTCACCCCACGTCCACTCTGACCCCGGTCTCCCCTATTGAGATATATCCATCAACTTCTTTTTTAAATGCGGACCTGAATTTTTATTTCCATTTTAAAATAAAACTTTTTTTTTTGATTTTAACGATGTATTATATGTCCATATTTATTTGTATTTTAATGGTAAACAAATTTATTAAATTTTTTAAAAACAATTTTTCTTTTAAATCAGAAAGCAGATTTTTGATGTCTCCTAAAAACTGCACATTTTATGTATTTTTACGAACCTTGTAGTCCTTTTAGTTACCGAGATAGCAATAGTGGCCCATGACAACCTGTATAAATGGAGAAAAGTTTATCTTACATTTCACAAAAAAATGCTCTGAGTGATTTTTTAAACATTGGCACATTTAAACACAATTTCCGAAACATTGGCTGGGATACAGGAAAAGTAAAAAAATATTGTTTTTGAGGGTGTACATACGTTGAAACTGTTCATTAAAATTGTTAATAAGAATCTAAAAGTATGCACTTTTATACATTACAATATTTCCAAATAAAAATTTAAAAAGATATTATAATAAACAAATCATTGTAAGATAATTTATTTTATTATTGATAACCTTTCTTATTAACTTATCAACAATGAATAATATTCAATTAATAAATTTATAATAGAATGAGTAAAATTACTTAAATACCAGGAACTTCAATGCATCCACCGTCTCTTTACAAAGAAGTAATTGTTTATTGATTAAACTCTTTTGTAACACTTTTATTACATCTGTAATTATAGCTTCACATGTTTCTTTGATGATTCACGATTATCAAGATTTTTAAATGGGAATATCAATAATCTACAAATCAGCATAATTTTTAGCTACTTATTAACAATTTCAATAAAATTTTTGAAATTTTTCTTTCAGCCAATGTTGAAATCGTGTACCTAATTATTTTACATAGACACACTGTATACTCGTATTAATTATAATATTTTACTACCAATTGTAACAGAATAAGTAATAATAATAATAAGTAGATACAACATTTGTTTAGCGTAAATTCAAAAAACGAACTTAATTTTGATAAACGTAGACACATTTTTTGAATATAAAAAATATAATGAAAAGTAAACATATAGTTATAACTTTTAACGTATCACTTTTTTTATAAGAGGGGAAGCTCATAAATGTTACTGACATCCCCACTAAAATGATTAAACGTTCACTTACATAGAAATTTAACGGTAGGCAGGCAGATAGGTATTAAAATTGTAATTTAAAACGTATGTAACACTTTTTAGCGACCTTTAAATCATGTAAAGTGTCTGTTGACCATGCACCGAAGGAAGGGTTACGCAGACCACCCCAGGGTTTGACCACTGGTCGCAGGTATGGAATCACTGTCGTACTTGACCTACCTTACATAATTTTAAGACCCCTTTTAATTTTTTTTTTAATTCATAGGTAACTGTCCACCTTTTTCGAATGTCTACCAACTTATTTATTTCCTTGTGAAACTTCAGAAAAAAAAGATAGTGGGGTTGAATTGAATTATCTCAAAATATATATGTTAAGTTAGTGCGATCAAGAAGTAAAAAATTTGTCCGTACCACTAAAAAGATTAATTGTTGATAATACTTGGTGACAAATCTCATTGGCGTTGCTCATATAAACAGTTGGTTTATTAAATCTGGTTTTAAAACGAAAATAATAGAAAAAAAGTAAATATGTACACAGAAATAATTCAGTTTAGTCAATATAATATTTTATGTATTTTTGTAAGAATTTTTGTAAAAAGAATTGCTAACTATTTTCTACTTTATGATCTCCTTGTATATAAAACAATAGAAAATCATTGCAAAGTTTAGGTTCTAATAAAACTCACAATATTGCTCATATTAATAAGTTTAATTAAATTGTTATAAGTTATAGAGTAAGAATAAAATAAAACCCATATGCATACCTATATTTAAGTGGAATTAGTAACATTAAAAGTAGATGTCAAACTGATAAATGACACATGACCAAGGGATCATACTACAATATGACAGTTTAATAAACTTGAAACAAATTCGAGTGTTTAAATTACCCCTACTTGTTATACAAAATTTACCATATAACATGTTTAGGTTTGCGCTGTACTATTTCCTGTTGACCCTGAATTTCAGGATTTTCTGCTTATGCACATACTTGACTTGTAAGTGAGCTTGTGCCATATTTTTTTAAACACTTTCCAGCAAGTCATTTTTTATAGGTAGAATTTGGTGAAAAGCATTTTTAAATTATTATTATTATTACATATCATGTGTAACGTTGATTTAACGAAATAAGCAAAAGAAACTATGCCAATCGCAGTTAGAAAGAGAAAACGAACACTTCAATAACAATAGCGAGGTAATAGTACAAAAGGTGAAATCATCCCCTATTTCAATCATATCTCAAATCAGAGAGAATCTCACGGATTCTCTACCGGCATTTATCCGAAAGTAGAACGCATCCCCTATCGAATGTCATGTACGGTTATCTATCATTTTGTCCCCTATATAACACTATTCACGGATGCAAGAACGTTATGCACCCTGATTTAGAACCTGCACGGCTCGCGTTACGTGCACCTGATACAATTTTTAAATAGGGTGGAAGTGAATAAAATTATATCCAAACTTTCTACATAGATTTCAATAAAATGCATGTTTTTGTAAACTTCTAAATTTACTTAGGTAAAATCTTACTCAATCTTTATAAAACGGTTATGATTTTACGAATATAACCGATTCAAGATTTTTAGAGAAAAATTACACGAATTTCAAATAAGATGTCTGAAGATGACATCAAAAGCTGCTAGTGCAATTTTAATGAAACTTAGTAATCATATGTATTTTAGAAAATATTTTTAGGTATACATGTTTTAATTCAAATAAAAGTTGTTATTATCATAATTTAAAGCAGATTTTGTTTGATGAAACAAAACGGCTTTCAAAACTCAACCGCCTCAGGCTTGAAAAATTGAAAAACTGAAAACATGAAAAACGATAATTTTTGAGGTTTACCTTAATTTGTCAGAATCTGCACTGAAAGAAGACCGGGTAATTAGGGAAATGATTCAGAGTGATTCGGAAAAAGAATTGAGGTTAACAATAGCACTCTATGAAGGTGAAAGTTTGAAACTGCAAGTAATTGGCAATCTTAGAGAAATTTTAAAGATAAGATAAATGCGGTTAATGAGTTCCATATTTTTTTACTTACAAAAAAAAATTATGCGTGATTTTGTCAACGTTTATTTTGTGAAAATACAGTGTGTCTACGGATGGGGGTATCCTATAGGGAGAAAATTCTTTTAATTTTAGTTTTAGCAAAAATGTCGTTCTTGATGAAAAGTTTATTTTATGGGGTTTCAGAACAAGCAAAACCCATTTTAATAAACTTTGTTAATAACCCTTATTTTATACGCTTCAGAAAAAAAAGACCATCACTCTAAGGTTTACAACGGCTGTAAATTCAAAGTCACACAGCTTACACAACCAACTTTTTTTATCCGGATTTTGTGCCAAAGTGAATAATTCCATCTTGACTTAGTTGACCTTGGTTTACTTCTTTTCTTATAATGTAGATCCTGCTGTTTCTTTGTTTTTAAAGTTCTTAGTATCGTTTCTTTCCAGAACTCCTTAGTGACCTTTACGGCATTATAATTTAAAGCTTTCTTTCGTACTCTGGTTTTCTTTGATGTTTCGGTATTTAAAGTTATCAATATTTATGAAAATGCAGTCTTAGTATTCTGCTTTTGGGAGATCCACTCTGTACATTTTCCATAGTGACCTTTAGACTCTTTCTGTTGTTAATTGCATTTTGTGTGTTGTTTTTGCAGTTGGCATCTAGTTTTGGTTGTTGTGTTGGGAAAGCGTAGTCGCCCAAAAACTGTAGACATCGGTCTTTCTCAAACATGAGTGAATGTGTCTGAAAATGTTTCTTTGTTTAAATGGTTTTACCAATCTGGAAAAGTTTTCCGTCCCGGAACTATTCGAAGAATCTAAATACAGTCTTATCCATAAGTTGTAATTCAGCGTTGTGTTACTAGGAAGCACTACAAGTAGACACCTTCTGTCGTCATACCTCCCTTAATGTCATATAAATTGTCCAATAAGCAGAAAATCCATCCGAAAAAGTTGGTTTCATTTTTGACCTTTAAACAAAATCGCTTGATCCATATTTTCTACATGCTACAAAACTAGCAATGCAGAAATAATACAAATAATCTTCCACAATAGGTATGTTTAACTCCTGAACCATTCTTTTCCTGCCAACTTATTATTTTAGAAAATTGCTCTTTTATCAACATCGCTTTAAAGATTTTGAGTCAAAGAAAACCCTCGTTCTACTAATTGGATAATTTTGTATCCAGTTCAGTTTCTAAATCTACTGTCACAAGTGATTTTCTTCCAAGTGATCTTGTAGATATTTCATTATTCAGATGATTTCTTAATGTACCAAGGATGTTGGCAATATTTTTCATTGTATTGCTGCGCATCGCTTCGCCAAGCATCTGTAATGCCTCTCGCACATTTTCTCCAGTCCATTGCTTAAGAAATGTTTTGACCATGATAAGAAATAAAGTCCAGTCATTGTTTTGGTTGACCTTATTATCTTGTTTGTCACAATCTAATTTTGAGGTTATTACATATCCACATTCATACACGAGACTATTAACTTTATATGAAAATAGCGATAAGATGTGTATTGATAAGTATCTGTAATTATGTAGCACGTGGCTGAAAAGTTTTTAAGATGTATGTTCAGAAAAACAAAGAAAATCTTATTATCTCATCAATGGACATTTAGCAGAAACATTTTTTGCATTTACATTCAGCAACTGGCGTTTCATAAAGGCGGGAACGCGTTGAGTATTGATCCTTATTTTATAAGTTCAATAGATGGCTGTACTAAAGTTATAGTTTGAATAACATAAAAAAAATGGCTGTTGGGGGTTATTATCTGATGGGTCTTATTAGCCACACTTATTTGATTTGATGATTTCCTACCACGTCCAACTTCAAAAGTGTTCTTTCTTAACGGAAGCGTTACGCTAGTATATTGGAATGATACAAATTGCTTGCCAACAAAATATTCCATTTCTAAACTGTTTAATATTGGGCAAACCAAGGATAGGTACCACTATTTTACAGTAAAAGTATCAACTGGGATTGTTTCAAAGAAAAACGAGGTGAAATTGACACATAATTACAGTAGATCATAATGATCTTTAAACAGGAAAAGTGAGATAACATCATACAGGATAATAAGAAAATGTTATTAAAGGTCCTACAAAAACTGAAACAATTAAAAACAACCGTAGACGAACAATAACTAATACTCGTTCCCTAGTTTGAGTTCAAAAACGCACACGGGACCACAAAACAAATTCTCAGAATTAGCAATAATATGGAAGAAAAAATATGCTACTTCGTCGCTTTTATCGATAGTTAAGTTAATTAATATAAAACGAGGCATTTAAAATTACTACTACTAAAATTCCAAGAACCTTATAAAGAACTGTACCTTATACGATACTATGCCAGGAATGTAGGGAAAAAAGTTTCCGGCTTCTAGTAGACGCTACGTTTCGCAGCCTAAAGTGGGTGCTTTTTCCAGCTCAGTTTTATTGTACAAACAGTGTTAATTGCTAGTTTCATTGATCAAAGACAATGATGAAACCCGCCCGAAACCATAAGAATGTTGCACCTGCAACTTCATATGCAAAGCTCTTTTAATCTGGTTACTGGCGTGGAAGAAGTATCCACTTTAGGATGCAAAACGTCGCGTCTACTAGAACCGCAAGTTTTCTTTTGGAACATTCGCATCTTCCATAAGGGATCCAGGTGTCTTTGATATGTTTATGGCAAAAATCTTTAGTGTTACAGTGGGGCAGAACGAAATCAATTTATACCATAGTTTACATTTTATACAATATGTTGTTCCGTAAGCTGGCGCATTATATTCACTTGAAGGCATGCTCGAAACTAATGCAAGGGACATATGCGGACGATACAATGATGGTAGTCTCGTAGTTTTATGATCACATAGGTGCAACCAGAAACCTTCAAACTATCTGAAGTATTGGCTAAAACATTGAAGAATGAACTTGCAGGGTCCATATCATCACAAAAAGAACTCAATTAAAATAAATTAACTAGACGATTGGATGAAGATCGACGGGATGAGGGATGAGATTTTGCATGTAACTGAAATCTAGAGTTTAACATAACGTTTTACAAGCAATAATAAACTATGAAAGGTTCATAAAGTACATCCCGGCGTAATGGAACCCATCTGCCAAGATATTTTAAAAGCAGCACAACTTCTAAATTATAGAAGAACACAATTACAGTGATTCTGATGTACATAATAATTGTAGGTAATGTATCCGACTATTTCAAACTAAGGTAAAAAAAGTCTACAAGACTGCAAGAGTGAATACAATTTTTTCCGTAACTTCGTTGCAAAAAAGATGTAGTTATTTTTATTCTTATTGGAATTTGAACTTGCTTTACAAAAAAAATTAGATATGTGCAAAATTGTATTTTACATACTAGGGTCAAGCTAATTTCCATTACTATTTATTAATTATTTTATTATTATTTGATTAACCTACATTAACGGCCAGTATTAGAGTTATGGGTTAACTTAAATTTTTAGGTTTTCTGTCATGGTAATAATTGTTGTCACAATTGTCTCCTTGGAAGTTAATCAAAAATGTAACATGAAGCAAACAGTAAAATACTGGGCGTAATAAAAAAAATCATCAACATTTTTATTTGTTCAGCAGTTGACTGGATGTTGACTGGGCCATTACTTAACTTGTTGACACTATGTCAATAATTACAACAGTGAGTTTTTTCAGAATGCCAATGATTAAAAAAGATACACCAGGTTATAGAAAATATATTCTGAGAAAGACATGAAAATTGCTTTAAATGCCATAATATCGTCTAAATTATATTGTGGCCATAGACAATATAGCTGTTTCTCCGTCTAAAAATATAAGTACTATCAACGAACAATATTTACAGGAAACAGGTATGTATTTTTAATTACACTCTTATGGTGCCCATTTATTTACAGTAAACCTACAGTTCTGATCTTTCAGGACTGCAGTTCAATTAGAACCATACACACAAAGGTTATTGACAGTGCGTCAAAACTGATCAAAGACTGTGTATATATGTTTGTTCAATTCAATTTCAATTTATTTGTCTATTTATATTAACAAAAGATTCGGTTTTTTTCTTAACATAAGAATAAAAGCAACAACAACAAAAATAAAAAAAATATTTTTTTTTCTTTGGCTCTTTTCTTCATTATATTCTTATTACTAATCTTTTTCTTTCTTCCATCCATTTTCTTTTTTCCGCCATCTTCCTCATCCACCCAATTTATTCCCCTCTCTCTCCCAACAACACTTTTCTCACTTCTTTTGTCAACTCTTACTTCACTACACTCTAATTTCAAATAGTCTACATTTTCCCTCCTCCGTACACATTCTACACTTCCACCAGTGCTTATTTTAATTTCTTTGTTTCCTACTCTAAATCTTGCATTTAGTCTTTTATCTTCTAATGCAATTCTTCCGGTTATGTAATTTGGTTATGTTATTAATTCTTCATACTTCGTGTTGTATTTTCCTTCTCTAATTCTTGCTCTTTTTTCTTGTGCCTGTGTGTCTCTATGTCTCTGTACTGTTTTTTCTTCCATACTTCTTCCCCCATCTCTTATCTTTTTTATTTCTTCCCTTGCATACCCTCCCCTTTCATAATATCTTCTTCTAGCATCTTCACCATATTTTATCTTTTGCCCCTCTACTTCCTTTCGACATTCATGTAGTATCATATTTTCTTTCTTGCTTTCTATCTTTTCTTCATACCATGTGCCCTTTTTCCTGTCTGTATTCTTATTTTTCCAGTTTACATTCTTCTTCAACTATATAACCTGGTGTTTCCTTCTCCAAACCTAGTGTCCACTTCCAATACCTTTCCTGTATATTCTCCAGTTTCTCCCATTCTCTCCATCCCCACCTCTGCTCCATACATCAACACACCTTTAACTATTTTCTCAAATATCCATCTTCTTTTCCCCAAGTCTTTCGCAAATATTCTTTCTCCTAGTTCCTTAGTTTAGTCTTCGTCCTTGTTATCGTACCTCACCATATACTTATTTATACTTTCATTTTCCTCTTTTTTATTCTATCTTTTTCCTTTTTAAACTCCATAAGTTTTGTTTTTTTTCTATGTTTAATTCTAATTTCTTTCTTTTCAAATATCTATTTACTTTTTTATCATTCTTTCATTTCCTCCTCGGTTTTTGCCAAGATCACCATATCATCTGCGTAGGCTAAAACCCACATTTTCTTCCACCACTATCCCTCCTACCTGCTGTCCTTTAATTTCTTTCTCCAAGTTTCTTAGTATGTATGTTTGTTAATCGCCACCCACGCCTGCAGTTCAGAACTTTCAGCGAAGTTAAAAATTTGTGCGAAATGAATGACCAGGCAACAATTACTGAATTTATTGATTTATATCGGCAATTGTTCGCTTTGTGAAAAATCAATTCCAAAGTGTATAGTAATAAAAAAGAAAAATCTAAAGCTTATGAGACGATGGTGACTTTTTTGAGGAAAACTGACAAAACAGCTACTGTAGATACAGTTAAAAAAAATTAATAGTATTCGTTGGGCATTTCGTAAAGGGCACAAGAAGGTTGAAAAGGAGCGGAAAAGGCACCGATAATATTTATAAACCTACTTTGCGATATTACAAATCCCTGCTTTTATTGCAACCCAGAAGGAACCACCTCAAACAATTTCAACCGACAATATAACCTTAGGAACAGAATGAGGAGGAAATAACTAGCAATGAAGTAAGTAAATATACTGTACCTATTATTTCATACAATTAAAAATTTTGCCAATGAATGACTACGGAAATATCGTCTCTAGATAACACACAATCTAAAAGTATTCATGTCATAAACGCCTACATTTTTAATAACCCAAACAGCTTTTGTAACATTCTTTGAGTGACGCCTTAAGTAATTGGGCAAAGCACAGCTGGCCAATACAATTTTGCCAACTTTTTGAGGCTGCATATTAATAGATGTATGAAATACTTGAACCCGATTTACAAATATTCCAAAAGCATTCTCCACTGTGCGACGAACTTTGCTCTATAATTGAAAATAGTTTCTCCAGAGGATATTTTTTTTCCTGGAAAGGGTTTCCAAATATTTTTATATAACGCAAAGACATCATCCGCGGCAAACACAAAATTCTAATTTTCTTTTGTCTCATCGTTTGATGGTATTTTTAATTTCTGTTCTTGAAGTTTGTCAGAAAACTATACTCTATAACTCCTCCATCCGATACTCGTCCGTTGTACCCAACATTTACATATATAAATTCATAATCGGCATTAACGAGAGCCATGAGCACAATACTGTGATACTCCTTATCATTGAAAAAATATGATACAATCTACGTCGTATGAACAATCACCAAAAATTGATTGCTGAACAAATCATCAACAATGTATTATTTGATGGCATAAAAAATCGTCTGAGTGACAAAAGACATGTATCTCTTGGTTTAGGCAGTGAACGCCAGAATTCAGTAATGCTTCTACCGTTCTTGATCTGATGGTTGATAATCTGTTAAATGAATTTTAACCTAACTTCATATATTCCGTTTTAGAACCTCGTATATTAATGAATTATAAAAGTCTTCTACAATGAGAAGGACCTTCAATAGAATAGAAACTAAAACAACAGGTCTATTTTGCCAACGTTTTGGCTACTTTAGGGTGGGTTTCTTTAGGGCAATTAATCTAATACAACTAAAAAAACACACATTAGGTACTTTAAATGCCCTGAAAAAGTTCACCCCAAAGTAGGCAAAACGTTGGCAAAAAAAGACCTGTTGTTTTTGTTTCTACTCCTACTAAAGGTTCTTCTCATTGTAGTAGACTTTTATCATTTATTAATAAAGATAAAGGAGAAATTATTTACTAACTTAACCTCATATATGTAGTAGCATGTTTCGGGAATTATTGTTTCAAGTGCTTGAGGAGAAATGATGAAAACTTTAAATCGTCAAAAGAACGGCCAGTCGCTAAATAACGTAATGTTACAACTAATCTTTCGCACGCACTTATTGCTCTTCTTGTTCTTGTGTTTTGTCTTTGTATTTGTGGCTTAATCATTATTAATAATTTATCAAAACATTTTTCATTCATTCTGAGGTAATTTTTTAAATCTTCATTGCAAGCGTTTCAAAAGCTTCATATGCGAGAACTTTTTGCGTTTCATCAGCCAATTCTTAACCCAAATCGTTTTCGATTTTTGCTATGTTCAGTCTGCGGTAGTGCCAGTGAAGTTTTGATTCCGCTTATGGTATATAAAGCCAAGAATATTTCTGAAAACTGGTGCAACGGCGGCCCACCAGGGATTGTTTACAAAAAGTGACTGGTTTGCGCTACCTTATTCGAAGTATGGTTTAACAAAATTTTACTTTCACATGTCTTAGCATCAAGAGAACCTGGACATGATCCTCGTAGGACACAACTTGGCCAGCCATTTTGCTCCAAGTGTTGTACAGGCAACACAAGAAAATGACACATATATGTGACCATTTCCTTCCAATGTAACACATATAATGCAACCATTAGATGTAGTGGTATTTGGGCCAATGAAAAAGAAAGTCGATATCCTGGGTCGATTCCAAAAAAACATTTTCCCATTTTACTGAACAGACTTTGGGTACACATTCATAATACAGTATCGCAAAATTTGATTTCGGGATTTCGCACCACCGGCTTATATCCATGTAACCCACAAGAGGTTTTAAGAAAACTTCCCAATGCTGCTAATCAGGAAAAAGAAATTGGGAGAATATTAGACAAAAGTTTAGTTGAGTTGTTAAAAGAACATATGGGAGTTAATCCCGAGAAGAAAAAGAAACGAGGAAAGAAAATAGAAGCAAGGCAAAATGTTTCTGTTTCGGTCATCGTAAGGAGTAAAGTTAAAGACAATCAACACGAATAAAAGATGAATCAAACAAATGTAACATCTGTAAGTGTTTTTGGGAAAGTACAGACATCCAGTTGAATAGATAAAATGCTGCAAATGCTAGAAATGGATTTGTGGCATCTGTAATAATGACAGTAAAGATCCCTATTTTATTTGTGTTGCATGTGAAGACAGTTCAGAAGAGGATGTCTACTGTACAGACGAAGAGGACGAATATATGCCTGATTAACTCTAAACTATTGATTAGTCTCAGTTGTGTTTTCACTATTTGTTTGATGAATTTATGTTGTTTTTTATGTTATTTTAACATTAAGAATTGGGTATCACAGTTTCTGTTTCTTAATACGTCAAATGCGACAATACCAAAATGTATTTATGTTTGTTTTCTATTCATTAATGTGTATCTGCGTTTTATTTAGTTGAAATAAATATTTTGCATATTTTCAATAAGGCAGTATAGTTTATTTTTACTGATTTTCATCATTTTACCATTAAAAAAATGCCTACCTAGCGACCTACTCCAAAAATGTTTAGGCCATATCTGGGGCTACTCAGTCAGTATAACGTTGTTTTAGAGATTTTACGGTTATTTAGAACTTTGTGACAAAGTAGCCCCAAACATGAAGCTACTTTGCCACCTAATAAATACATATATTTTATTGAATCGCTTATTATAACAAATTTTAGCATAGTTCTTAGTTGTAGAGGACGACTTTGTCGGTGTACTAATAATTAATGCACACCCAAACTCCGAAGGATATCAGAGTTATAAGTAAAAGTATGTTCAAAACTGACAAAGTAACCCTGTCTGCCATTTGAAGGATATGTTACACCAAAATCATTTAGACAATTCAGAAGTAGATAATTTTATTTAATTAGCAAAATTATGTATGAGTACTTCCAAATTAACAATAATATTTATCAACAAAACCATGGTACAACAATGGGTAACAGCTTATCTCCGTTTATTGCTAACCTGTTCATGGGTAAATTTAAAACTGATTTAAAAAATAATTTAGATTATTACATTTCCCATTGTCAAAACAAAATTTTGATATAGAACTGCGAACTACTAAGCAGATTGCATTATACAATGGTTTTCAGAAATTAATTGTCACAAACATAATTAGAAAACATAAACATAAGTTAAACATTAGAAACATTACAACGTTAGGAACTAGTGATAGCAAAATAGATAAGAAATATGTCAAATTACCAAATTATCCCACATACATTAACGGTTTTCAAAGAATATTTTTAAAATTTGATTATAAAACAGTAATTTCTAGTAGTAACAACTTGCAAAATTATTAGAGATATTTATTTACATTAATTGTTAGTTTATTTTGTGTTTGTTTAATATCTATGTGGTTTTATACTTATTCAAGTGGCAGACCATTTTTTTGTTTTAAATAAGTCGAGTCAATCACCTATAATTAGATTAATGTATTAAGGATATGATGTACTATCTTTAAATGTATTCCTTTTAATAAACAGAGGCCTGAAGAAGTGCACATTCTGTTGCACGAAACGTTGCCTAAAAAAACGACATAGTGGTTTTTTGGAGCTCCTTTTCAACGAAGAACAAATCATTTAAAGAAAACTTATAAAAGGAAATATTTACCTTTTAACTTGCAAAATCTTTTAGCCAATCCGAAAGACCCAATAGAAATGTGTGATAAATCGGGAATATATAAAATAAATTGTAAATACTATAACCAAGTATATACAGGGTCACTGGTAATTAAATACATTCCTTTGGAGATCTGATAGAACAAGAGGTAAGGAGTAAATTTAACCCTAATATGTATTGTACTAAACTCAATGGATTTTGAGATATTTCGATTTTCAATTTTTCTTAAAAAAGTTGTTAAATGTAATTTTCAAAAAAATTTACGCCAACTTTGTGAAACATTTTTGATGGAATACTTGCCCAACACTATGGTCTTCCGTATGGAATAAAAATATCCTTTAGCATTTCCATCATGTGATAATTTCAAAGAAAAACTTGTACAAAATAATTTTTCAAAATCAGATGTGATAATTCTTTGAGGTTTTTTCAAATAATTCTCAACGCTTTTTGCGTACAAGTTGTGTTAAAACTTCCTTGTTGCAATAGCTATCGAACAAGCTGTGAATCTTACAACAAACCTTTAACAGTTCCAAAAAAAATAGTAAAAATGAAGCAGTCGACGGAATTTATTTAACTGCTGTCCACCATTAGACCTTATACGTTTTCCATGTGAAGTGGGCGGATAAACAACTGAAGGTAGAATATGACGTTTCACTCGTATAACTTTTGACAGTCTTAAGTTCATATTTGAAGATTCTTTGTTATAACTAGTTTTATTAAGTTCTTTAAGTTCGGTTTTGCAGATTTTTGTTGTTATTGTTGTTTAACTGAAATGGCCGCTTATAACAATGCAGAATACGCCGACATCTTATTTGTATACGGATATTGCGATGGGAATGCTGTAGAAGCTCGTCGGGAGTATGAACGTCGCTTTCCAAACCGTCGCACACCGAATGTTCGTGTGTTCGAAATGTCGCAGAAAATGGTTCAGTAAAACGTCGGCGAGTGGAGGCCGGTGCTCCTCGCGTATATCAACCAGATGATGAGGAAGAAATATTAATCCATTTTGAGGATGACCCAAGCACTTCAACTGTTAAAGTGGTTCGGCAAACTGGTGCTTCACAATGGAAACTCTGGTCTACGATACGCGGAGTTGGATGCCATCCTTACCATTATACCCCTGTCCAGGGCTTAGATAAACGTGATCCTGGAAGGAGATTAGAATTCTGCCGCTTTATGTTAAATTCAGATGCAGAAGTTGAAAACTTCTTAACCAACATTTTATGGACGGACGAATCTAAATTTAATCGCGAGGGCATAACCCATTTTCATAACATGCACTATTGGGCGGAAGAAAATCCACATTTAATAAGGGAAACTAGTTTCCAAAGGAAGTTTTCAGAAAATGTATGGATGGGAGTTGTTGGCCGCTATTTAATAGGGCCTTACTTTTCACCTCAACATTTAAACGGAGAGATCTATGAAGATTTTCTAGAAAATCACCTGCAGGAGCTTCTAGAAGATGTTCCTTTAGCCGCCAGAGCGCGAATGATTTTTCAGCACGACGGTTGTCCAGCGCATTATAGGCTGACGGTACGGAATTTGCTGAATGAACGTTTCCCTAACCGTTGGATTGGAAGAGCAGGCCCAATAGTTTGGCCAGCGCGAAGTCCAGATTTAACTCCTCTGGATTACTTTGTATGGGGTCGTATGAAAGATATAGTATACGCAACCCCAGTCAATACAAGGCTTGACCTTAGACAAAGGATAGTCGACGCTGCCGCATCCATACGAAATACATTGACCACCAAAGTGGCAAAAACAGAAATAAGAAGACGCTGCCGTACATGTATACGTAATACGGGCTCCCATTTTGAACAAGATTTATAAAAATTAAGTACTAATGTACTTATTGTTAATTTAATTTACAGCTGACTTCTATGTATAGGGTCTAATGGTGGAAAGCAGTTAAATAAATTCCGTCGACTGCTTCATTTTTACTATTTTTTTGGAACTGTTAAGGGTTTGTTGTAAGATTCGCAGCTTGTTCGATAGCTATTGCAACAAGGAAGTTTAAACACAATTTGTACGCAAGAAGCGTTGAGAATTATTTGAAAAACCTCAAAGAATTATCACATCTGATTTTGAAAAATTCTTTTGTACAAGTTTTTCTTTGAATTATCACATGATGGAAATGCTAAGGGATATTTTTTATTCCATACGGAAAACCATAGTGTTGGGCAAGTATTCCATCAAAAAAGTTCCACAAAGTTGGCGTAAATTTTTTGAAAATTACATTTTAACATATTAACATCAACTTTTTTAAGAAAAATTGAAAATCGAAATTGCTCAAAACCATTGAGTTTTGTATAATACATATTAAGGTTAAATTTACTCCTTACCTCTTGTTCTGTCAGATCTCTAAAGGAATGTATCCAATTACCAGTGACCCTGTATAGGGCAAACTAAGAGACCTATTAAAACTCGTTTTAAAGAGCACTTAAGTCATCTAAAATATCATCGCTCAGACAAATTTAGTGTTGCCATGTCTATGCTTGAAAATAATCACAGAGTAGATGACATTGAATTAATTAAGAAAGTAGAAAATAAAAACAAATTTGATTCTTATGAAAGTTTGGAAATTTTCAAAAACAAACTTTTGCTTATGAATTATGATGACCATTAGGTTTTAAGGAAATATTCAAGCTTATAGAAGAATCAATTAGGTGTAACGATGCGTGACACGCAGATATTTTTAGTATCGGTTTTGCTGATGATGATAGCTGATGATAGTTTTTTTGTGCAGTTTTTTGGTGTGTTTCCTTTTGTTACAGTTAAACGGCAGTTCGCTGACTGTAAGATCAAATCTGCAGCCCGTGCCTGTTAACTAGGACTCAGTAATATGGGGCTTGTTTCAGTCCTGGTCTTCAGTTTAGAACTGACAGTTTCAGGACTGTAGGATAACTGTAAGTGAATGGGTACCATTACTCATTATTAAAAGAGTTAAAGAAAAAGAGACAGAGTGTATGTCAAGAACTCTCACCAATGTGTCAATAATTGTGTTTAATATGTCAATTTCGCTAAAACAATAATTTAGAAATCATCGGCACAATCAAACATTTAAAGTGGGAGAAGTTAACTCAAACACAACAATACAATTTTATCACACTGACGTTTGAACTGTTTTAAAATAATTATTTAACCAAAAAGAATAATCTCTTGTTGTCAATAACTGTAGTACTTGTTACCCTACCAAAATTATAAAATAATTAAATTCACATTCAAAGAAGAAAATCAAAGAGGTTTTTACTTAGTTTCTACTTATAGGTGCTTTGACATTGGTTTGCTGAACAAAAATGTAACACAGGACAAAATATAAATTTGTGAATGTGTGACTATCCGATACTAAGACTTTTTATCGTTCTAATTCGCATTACGTGCTTACGTGTAACTTTAATTACTGGATCATTGAGTAAGAATCAAGTTACACCCATCTTTTTTATGTTATAGTTTATTTAGAAGAGAGTGAAGGTGAACGTGGAAAAAATAAATCACAAAGTGTAAAACTCGTTAAAATACCACACAAAATTTGAACTATTGCCCTTGAGACAGTAAACGTGTCTCGCGTCTTAATAAAAATAATAAGGAATAACGAACTTTTAAAAATGTGTATTCAAAGGAGCATTGACAAAATACCGGATATTAAAAGTGTCCTTATTAATTCTAGTATGTAGTATAGTAACCGTATGTTTTCAGTCACAAAAAATAACTCAGGTACAATATAGTAAAGTGTGTCGAAATTTAAATCATATAGCACGTGGTCCCTAAACGACTCTAAATTAAATAAGCAGAATAAATGTATTCGAAAACCTTTTTTTTGTATTATCCGGTTTATGAATTGACTGTATACTATTAATACACTATTTTTAAATAATATTTATTCGGAAACTGCAGAATTTGAAATGCACTTATGGGGTATTTAATCCAAATTTTTAAAATAAAAGCACAAGTGTTACAAAAGTTTAATTCATAATTATTGTACTTGTATTGATTACGTCACCACAGATGAGAAAAAAAAATTTTTTTACTAAATCACTTTTTTCGTTTATGGATTCAACATTAATGTAAAGTAATTACATTTTTGTTTAAATTACTATTCTCTTGCGCCCACTGAAAATTTCGGTTAAATCAAGAAATGTTATTTTTGCAAAGTTCAGGTACAATCACAATACGGAAGATTTTAATAACAAAAAAAAATATAATAAAACAGTGTACCTGGACAATCGGAAGTGTCCAGTGCTTGATTAGGGTCGAATTAAAGGTAAAGTGGGAGCAATTGTTAACGACTGGTCAGAAGCAGTATAGCTACTGTAACCCTTCTCAAGATCTTCAGTTTAATTTTTATTTAATGCTAGTATTGTGTCCACTACTACCGGGTTCTTCCCATGACTTCTTTCTTTACGCACAATGCAATTTTAAAATCGGTAACCATTTGTTTCGTATGGGAATTAAATAGTAATATAACGAAATATTACATTTCCTTCGTTCTTCGTAAGCAGGTTATTTGTAATATTAAACGCAACGTTACTATTAGTATTACTAAATATCATTATAATATCATGCTAATATAAAGATATGATCGAAAACAACTAACCGGTCAACCCAATGTCCACCCTAATAGTAGGTATTTGTCTAATTGATTTAAGGGTAGATTAGGTTAAAGTACTACTATGAGAACAAATTTGTTAATTGTTAATATTTGCCAATGTTCGATAACAAACTCCGCGACAATTACTACATATTTCCTAGCGAGTGAGTTTAAAACTGAATCTTTTAAATTAATTTCGATATTTATAAATTTACTCAGCAAAAGGGTGAACGATCCCTCAGCAATAAAATTGATCTATTACGCAAATCGAAGGGGTGACAAATCTGAATAAATCACATATCTAAATCCGAATACAATAAGAAATTTTCATACTCTATTTTTAAAAGCAACCCCAACGTTGCTTATAAATCTTAAGCAGTAAAGGGTCACATGTTGTAATCTTCATCGGTAACCCTTTTACTACAGTCCATTGTTAAAGAAATACGTTATCCTTGCCGGACTTTGTCTATTGGAATCAAATTTAGCGTATGTTGTAACGAATTTATAACCCTTTAGGGAAACTGTCCAGGTACACTCAAATTTTTTTATCCACGGGCCACTTACGTTATCTGTCATCTAATGAAATGTTATAGTTTTCATTTCGTACTGAAAATAAAACTGATTCAAAATTGTAATATATACTTTACTGCATATACGATATTCTTGAGAAGTTTTCGGTTTCGCATTGTCTTGTAACTAAATTCGTCGAAAAGGTTATGAAATTAATGATAGGGTGTATCCGACGCGTGGTCACGTGATAGATGACCACTGTCCCTGGATTAGAGATGACAGTTTAATTACGACCAGTTGACTTAAGACTCACAATGCACGCTTTGAAATAATGAATTTCACATAAAGTACATAAAGAGCTTAATCTGCGTTATAGAATATTTTTAAATATTAGTTAACTATGAAATTAAATCTCTCTAAATTTTAATATGCCACGACATCGGTTTTGATTTTCTTTCATTACTGTTTTTTTTATTTAATAATTGATAATAGTTATACGTTTTTTATTGGTTCAAAGTTAAGATAACTTATATGCTTTAAAACATATAATATTTCTCCCCATCACTTTTGTCTACCGTCCCCAACACGCTAGTAGCATTCTCTCTAATATGTTGGCGTTTACCTAGAAGTACACCAGATTTGTTTTTGATTATATTACCAAGATTTTTCACTAATGTTTTGCAGCTGAACCCCATGGGTTCCACATGTCTCAAACAGCAAATGGTAAAAATTTGTAGTAGGTATTTGTGATGTTTTAAACGTTCAGCTCTACTAGCGGCAGCTCTAGGATATAGACAACTATTATCCAAATGAGTTGGTACCACAATGTCCACATAAATGACTTCCCATACTAACGAACGACTCTCTTTCCAAGGAATTGGTGTCATGCCATCTGGACGCTTACCATCATTTCGGTGTAAACCGCATAGTTCCAGTATACAAGAAAAAATCCGCAGATACAAAGCACTAACAAAACTTTTCTGACGAGAGAGATCGTGACGGCCTAACCGATCAACAAGATCAACAAGGGGTTGGTAAATTTCTGAGACAACGCAATTTATTAGACGTGTTTGTCTAAAATAGTTCCTAGTTGGGCATCTAACCATGCAGAAGCTTCATGTTCGGATACGGCAAGTAGAATGGCTTTGTATGGTGATTTAAAACCAGATAAAAGATGTTTGATTTTTTTTCATGAGTGGAAAATCGGGAACCTTTAAATCAGGGTGTTCTGTTCCTCAGAGATTGAATGCTCCTGCCTTGTATTGGACCTCAAAATCTGTCATAGACGGATTAAGAATAGTTCCGATGAGATCTGACGTACAATGTTTGGAAGCCAAAAAAAGCAGGTGAAGACAAATTCGATATGGAGTGAATTTCAAATCCACCCAAAGAAATAAAGTCTGCCAGAAAAGGCAACATCTTAAATAAAAGTATAGTTTTTGTATCCATAAACAGTTACGAAGAAGGAAGAAAGCCATCTGTGAGTTTATATAAGACAAGTTCTTGGACAACGATCTAAATTTTTCCATGATATTCGTTGCAAGTTGATGGATAGCTTTTTCAGTTAATTGAAAACTAAAAGGAAATAATTTGTTAATTGGTGTATCAGGAATAGAAGATTCAAATCGTGAATGCTTTTTCCTTACTTATTTTTGTAAAAATATAATTGGGAAAGTTTAGAGACAATCCAATATTTTTGAATTTATGTGTAATGGTAGAAATAACAAAAAAAATTGTCAGAGAAACCTCCTAAAGTGCCATCATCAAGAAACCAGACACCAGTTTTGAAGAAAGTTTCATGATGGTAGGTTGGATTGACAAACCATAGCTGGACCGAAGGAATCTCCCTGCTCACAACCACTTTGCACTCTAACATCGATTTAAAAACTTTTAATTATTTGAGAGAATATCAGTGGAGAAGTGATATCTAATTTGAGACAAACCGGCGAAATGTTCTACCAATAGCAATGGGACGAATGCCACAATTTTTCTTAGATAAAGCAATTAAATTCTTTCCATATAAAAAAAAGTGTCTCTTTGTTATTTACTTTTCCAGATAACATGAAACTGCATAAATGCTAATTTGGGATAGTATTCTTGTCCTGCTTCCCTGCTTTTCCAATTAAATCCTTGGGGTGTTGTGGTCTTAAACCATTAAAACTAGCTCAAAGGAATGGAACACTAAACTGCAGCGTTTTTTTAACAAACAGTTAACAAGCAGTTTTTGGTGTTTTTCTGTTTATTAAAACTAGCAGTTAGGAAATTACATAATTGATCTGTAATTGTTGGAGGTGAAGGATGATGAAGAATACGAGGAGTTGAAGTTTTTTATTTAGTTGACCTACTGTACTAGAGTTTCTAACTGCAAATTTATCTTCTGATGTTAAAACTGAAATAGTTTCGCGTATATCACTTTGTAGGATGACTTATGTATCTATATCTTTTATGATTCAAATTTAAGGGTGTTTTCTTTTACCTTGCATGTTAAGGTAAATGTGGCTGATTTTGATGAAATATGTAAAATACGAAAGGAAAATAATAAACAATTTTACCATGTTTCAAAATTATTGTAAGAAATGCAAGATTTAATGACTGAAACTAATTTCGTTGGTATGGAACCCCGGATATGTTTACCTTATCTTTTCCTTGTAAATCAGCAGTTGGATTTTGAATCTACTTCCATGTCAGCGACATTTACTCCTGGGTGACAGCAGGACATATAAATTTTAAGACCAGTGTAGTGTTCGCGGTATTTATTGTGCTGTTAATAATGCCTTTAGATCCTGTTGTTGTAGCAAGAATTGTAGCGTTGATACAAGATGGCCGAGGACAACGTGAAACTGCAAGAATTGTTGGTAAGAGCCTTTGTGCTGTACAAAAGGTGTACCAACGCTATGAGGAGACTGGTCTGATAACCAGGATCTAGGCGAAAAGAGTCACCACCCAAAGAGATGACCGGTTTTTGGTGTCCGCTAGCTTACGGAATAGAACAGCTTCTGCAGTTTTGCTACGAAATCAACTCCAAGAAGTTAGAAATGTAAATGCTAGTGAATGGACCTTAAGGAGAAGACTTTGTGCTGCTGGCTTGTCTTGTAGAAGGATGGCTACATGTCCCCAATTGCAGCGTCGGCATCGAGTTGCAAGATTGACTTTTGCGCGGAATCACGCTGCGTGGAATAATGAGGACTGGAGCAAGGTACTGTTTGCAGACGAGTCGCGTTTTTGCCTCACTGGGTCGGACGGACGTCGGCGAGTATGGAGAAGACCTGGAGAAAGATACGCTCAAGTTTGTATTGACGAGAGACGTCCATTTGGCGGTGGATCTGTTATGGTTTGGGCAGGAATCAGTTTCCAAGCACGCACGGAGTTGGTTTTCATACAGAATGGTTCTCTGACAGCTCACAGGTACATTACCGAAGTTCTAGAAGATCATGTTATACCTTTCATGACTACTATGGGTGAACGTGGCATTTTTATGCACGATAATGCTAGGCCTCACACAGTTAGAGTTGTCGAAGAATATCTCAATGAGGTGGGAATTATACGGTTCGATTGGCCAGCCCTCAGTCCGGACATGAATCCCATCGAACACGTCTGGGATGAGTTGGGACGTCGTATTCAAAAGCATACACCAATAACTCTCCAGGAGTTGAAGGAGTTACTATTGGAAGAATGGAATAACATCGACCAGAATGTAACACTTAACTTAGTTCAAGGTATGCCTCGTCGACTTCAAGCAGTCATTAACGCAAGAGGAGCTAATACACGTTATTAGTGATTATTTGTTTTAATTTTTTATTCTCATATTGGTCCTAATAAGAAACTATCAAATTTCGTTTAAAATGTAAATCAGTTGCTCTTTGAAAATAAATCGTAAAAACTAAAAAACATGCTTTGCGATTCAACATACAATTTTTAGTTTAGCCTACAAACCATAGTACAATGGTTTACAACTGTCCAATATAAATTTAAAACAGAAAATTCTACAAAGATATCACAACATTTTTTGCTTGCTAGAAAAAAAAATTTAAAATTAGATTGATGGTAAAAACTCTTTAATTTTTTATTGTAGGTTAGTGTCCTAACTATTTGGGCTTTCTTTGGAGTTAAGGTAATCGTGTCAATGAAACACTGTACCTATTTCACTCGACGTCTCGACTGATATGTGTTCAGTCTTTTTAAGGGTTCAGAGGATTAGTACTTCAAGGACTATAATAAAACTTTAGTCTTTCTATTACTTTTCAGCAGCACTTAGCAGTAAAAATGCATTGTTTAAAACTTGGGTCACTTTTTCTCCGAAATCTCAAAAAATTTCGATTTTTCGAGGTCGATGATCATGACCAAAAATATCGTGCGCAAAAAAAGGATTTAAAAGAGTCACCGTGTAAAGTTTTTGGCGGTTTTGTTGGCGATAAACGCGACTTTGAATAAATGGAGGAGTATTGGTCCACGTGTATAAAAGTACCAATTTCTCGAATTTGTGAGAAAACCAAAAAAATCGCACACAATTTTGGCCTTTCGTTGTTTTATTGCGGTCCAATTAATTTGCGGAATAAGGCCAAAATGTGAAGCGTCATAAACTAAACTGAATTAGTGTCTTTCAGATACTCCATTGCAGATAATCCACTTGTTTCTGAAAAAACCATTTTTGAGGTTATATCTCCAAAAATAACAATTCTGTGAGTTTGGTCGAGAGGACTAAAATTGTAATGCACAAAATCTCTCGCAAAATTATCACTTTGATTCGAACACGGCATCTTAAGTTATAGTTGATCACTGAGATTTAACCGATTTTGCCATTATGTGGGGCGGGAGGGAGAAGGGGAGTCGCGATTTCAACTCAGATGTTTGCGTGATTATTTCCCACTTACGCCATTTTTCAGGATAATTTCCCCGGGATACTAGTATAATATTTTTTTCTAAACTATTCATTATTATCAAACGACAGTTATGCGTTTTGTGAGCATTTCCACGTTTTAGCTTAATATACAGGGTGTTTGTAAATTCATGCGACAAAATTCACTATTTTGGAAAGGGTCGACTGAGGAAATTTTGTTATAGGAAAGACCCATCTTAATTTCATACGAGCAATCACCTCCTGAATTTTGTCGCATGAATTTAGAAACGCTCTGTATATCTAGGGTACTCGATAAACATTGGTTTCAAGGCCTGGTCTTAAATATTTAGAGTGGATAAGGGTTAGTATGTTTAGATTTTTGGTTTTCCTAAGCCTCGAAGCACATGCTTTGTCAAGACAAACCAATTCACCACTGCACGTGGTTTTATTACCACGTTATACTACTTGTATTACGTAACTACATAATGGTTTGTATTAACCATACGAAATAAATAAATAGATATACGATATTTTGTCAATATAAAATTAAAACGCAAAGTATGTTGCCGATTATATCGTCGCTGTTGCAAACTAAACTGAAAATCCTTTACTTCTCGGTGCATCAGAATTGCTTTCAATTACTTATGTATATACAGAGTGTTAATTGCGTGTACAAACTTTAAATGGTAACAGTATATATCTAACATTATCTAAGAAAATATTCAATCTACTGGCATAGAGACAAGTTTTTCACCTGATTCTCATGGCACGAAGAGTCATCTGCGTGTCTGTGCCACTAACGTACAATTTGGCCAAAATCCTTAAGTGCTCAAATATGGCTAATTTTATATGCAATCTTTCATGATACAACTTGACAGTGACAAGAAAAACCTTGTAATATTTCTTGATTTACAGAAGGTGCTTGCATTATCAACCATGACCTCATACTGCAAAAATGGAAAATATTAGATTTAGAGATATTGTTCGTACAGTTTTCTCTTCATACTGAATGAATTTTTTTGGGTTGTAGTTGGAAGTAAGTATTCAAAAATGTCAACACAGGAATGGTTGGCATAAAATCTAGATTTACCAGTAAATCTATAGCACTACCCTTCTTCTTAATTAATATAGGATAACCCGCTGATCACCCATCTAATCATTCATGAGACAATTGCAATTGTAAACTTCTTAAGTTGGGGTTTACTACGTAACTAGGATTATGGTAGAATGGCATCTACGATGAGAATATCACATCACTTTGTCGACAGAAGTGTAAGGAGTTACATATGTCAATTCTTTGATTATTATAGCCAATAAGCGCTGGGTTTAATGGAAATTAAGCTGAGGATGGGTTTATGGCTTTGGTGCAATCGGTTATTAATTATGGCTGTGACCACTGTATTGATATTATTTTATAAAAAATAATTAAAATTGGCTTTAAAAATCAATTTATTATTCTACAGCTACAATATATCTTAAATTGAAAAAATATTTCTAATTAAATTTATCGAAAAGTACTTTAAATACTACCCCAAACCGCTACTCATCAACCCCATGCTTGAAGACAAACTAAAAGGTTTCTAGAACAACTAAGAGCTAACACATCTTTGGCTGTGGTAGAAAATTGTTGAGGAAAATGATTTGAAAAATGAAGTACGCCCTTTAATAGAAGAAGTATTATAATAAAATCTGATAACTCATATCTCTTCAAAACAAAAATAATTTAAAATATTTATTCATTAATAATAATTTCCAATTGTGAAACGCTAATTGTTAGTACATACGTAAGAATTGCTTAAAGTGAACAAAAATTTCAATAAAAATTATTTTTTATTTTATTTTGTGCAGTTTTTTTAAAGTATCTGGTTTATCAGAAAATAATTATTAATTACAACATGGGCAACATCAAAATCTCCCACGGTTGCCGATACATCCCTCGGGCTTCGCCCTCGTGATGTAATAAGCAACTATTAGTCTTTTTGGCATCTATTTACATATAATTTTTATTGCTTTCGAGCAGTAACAACTATTTCTTTATTAAATTAAATATTTTGTGTACTATTAATTAAGTTTTAGTTTTCTCAAAATTCTGGAGCATGTATTTTATACGTGCCGACGTTTCGGTCAGGCTTATCTGACCTTTATTAAGACTATAAAGAATTACAGCCAAAATCTATAACTTACAGTAAACTCTTTTTTTTTTAATTCAGGTTATAACGAAGTAAAACAGTTAAGTAATTAAATAAATAGACAAACTTTAACTTGAACTAACAACGAGTAAACAGAGGGCTATGGCTCTAATTCTTTACAGCTTTGATAAAAGTCAGAGACGTTGGCACATGTAAAGTACATGGAGTCTTAATTGATCCTGCCACATACTCCTACCAGAAGGTCTCAGAATTTGGGAAAACTAAAACTTATTTAATTTATCATTTGTCAAGTCTAGATTTAATAATAATTAAAGAAAAACTTAAAGGTGTTGAACAAACAAGATGTGGATCCAGTTTTCAAAATTTGACTTGAACTAACAACGAGTAAACAGAGGGCTATGGCTCTAATTCTTTACAGCTTTGATAAAAGTCAGAGACGTTGGCACATATAAAGTACATGGAGTCTTAATTGATCCTACCACATACTCCTACCAGAAGGTCTCAAAATTTGGGAAAACTAAAACTTATTTAATTTTATCATTTGTCAAGTCTAGACTTAATAATAATTGAAGAAAAACTTTAAAGGTGTTGAACAAACAAGATGTGGATCCAGTTTTCAAAATTTGCCCACAAACATAATGATTTTTGTGTGTAAAATATTTCCGAGAAAAAATTCGCACGATATATTTGTGATTTAGGTCGAAAAATGGATCACTACGAACACTTTTAAAGTAAGATTTGTTTTCAGCGCAAAACAGTTTATAAGAATCAAACTCAGCCATTTATGAAACGGAGAAAAGTGCAATTTCGCAAGTGTGTTATCTATTCCGATTACTGTGTACTGTATTTTCTCCCACGCGAGAATCAGTCACATTCAGTATTTCTATAAATAACGGTAACGTTTTTTATACAATTGTTCCAAAATCAAAGATGAATATAAGTTCAAATTAGAAAAAATATTAAGGTTTAATTTAATTTTGAATGAGATATACATAAGTATGGTGCTCTCTATGAAAAAATGGAAAGGAAAACTTGCCGTAGTAACAGGAGCAAGTTTTGGAATAGGAGCTGCTGTTGTAAAAGCACTATTAGATGAAGGAGTTGTTGTAAGTAGATCTACAAATATTGCATACTTCTTATCGTACATATTTTACTTAATTAAATAAAAAATTGTCAACACTTGAGAATTATCAGTATCTTAATTTTACAGTGTGTCGTAATATTTGATCAATAGCATAAACAAAAAATAACCGTATTTATATAGGGTGTCCTAACTATCTGAATATATTCAATGGTGTGCTTACTACTAAACATTTCAAAAACATGTTTGTAGTGTTGTACACTATTCTTGACCACAATCTTCTAAAAATTTTAATTGTTATATATAGGTTGTTCCCAAGTGAATTGGCGACTCAAACTTATGTATTTTTAATAAAACATTCTATATATTTTATTATTTTTGGATGGAATTTTAACAGCTGATCACGATGATGTAAAGTTTAATGGGTCTAAAATTGGTAATTTCTGGTTTATAGCTTTTATGTCAAAAAGAAAAAGTTATTAATTCATGTCTTGTATGAAACTTTCCATTTCCAAAATTAACGATTGTTTTCAAAATTATACCTGGTGTTCTGAATTTGCAAAATTGGATTCCAAATTTTTTTCGAGTAGCACATTGAACTAGCTTTTTAATGATGTAAGATTGTATGGCACTTTTGATAAAGTTAGGGTGTGTTAAACTTAAACTCTCATTATTTCAATCGTATTCGTAACAATTTTGAAAATAAAAAAGTCTGAGGTGAACATCCCTTTAGTAATTTTACCCGATTATCTTCCCCCATGCACGTTTTAATGGGTCTGGAAAAACTTTCTGCATTTTGAAGCATTCTAGGTGATATCGTTGCAAAGCTATACGAATTCTGTTTTTCTTGTCTTCTTTGTTGGTTGGATTTTCATGGTAAGCTTGCGCTTTAACATAATCAAACATGAAGTAGTCGGATGGGGTTAGATCTGGAGATCTTGGTGGCCAAAATATTTCCACTTCTCTTTCAATCCATAACAATAATTGATGTACTCTCAAACTCGTCGGTGATAATGCGAAAGTTCGACATCATGTTTGTACCACATGTTGATAAGTTCAAATAAGTTTAAATTTTTGAGAAGAACGGGCAATTTCATTCTTAGAAAATTTAAATATTTTTTTCCACTGAGAGGTTTTGAAAAGTACGGCTTTCAAGTGGTAAAGCCTTACTTTTGCTTACTTCCTCAAATTGATTAATTTGTCTTCTGCTTAACTGAGGGTTTTCTTGGATAGCAAGAAGAACTTCTAATTTATTATCAGATTTGTAGCAGTGCAATTTGTTATTAGCTTTTTCAGATACGAGACACTTAATTTCTCAAATGATTTTACTTGGGGCTGTCCTACAGATTTTTTTGACTATATTTTTCCAGGCTCAAAATACTCGCTTGCATTTTTTCATATATCAAATGTAGCTAAACTTAGCACATTTTGTTCTATTAATGTTAAAAAAAACAGTAGGTACATTTTTCCTGAATGCTGGTAAAGCGATAACATGATTTGTTATTAGATGTACAGAGCATGGTTTATGTGATTGGAGCACAAGTAAACCCATTTTTAGAAATAGGACACGAATTAGTCAGTCTTGAAGGTCAAATTAGAAGGGACAGTCATACAGTATTTATACATTGCAATTGCACAGAACGTTAGAAAAATGTTCCATATTAAGAAGTCGGATGTGCAAGAAGTTGATACCTATAATATTGTCAAAATTGACTCTATAAATTCAACTATTTGAATGGTGGACCGCTTATTCACTTTTTGGTTCCACGAATAGTTTTAAATCTTTCCAACACTACTTCAATAACATTTTCTTGAAATTTATTAAAACAAAGTTCAGAATAGATATAGTCCGGGATTCGTACTAGGCGTTTTTTATCAAGGGAGAGACAAGAAGCGACAGAGAAAGTGGTGATCAAGTTAAAGTTGCATCAAATGTAAATTTGCCTAAAAACTGGTCAACCTTTCTGCGCTTTCTAAACAAAATTATTCAAGTTTCTTTCGAAACCGACCGTTTCCACCCTTCGCGATTTCTAAATTACAAATGGAGAGATTTCGTCAGTCAAGTTGGTCCTAAGAAGAAAATGTATTGCATGCTCTAACAGAAGGAGCAGCAAAGGTTCTAATAGAAACAGTTGATTCAAATGTTATCGTAATTTTATTTCATTATTTTAATAGATTCGAAGAGTTAAGAGAAAATTGAAGATTGTAGGAAAGAACATGAGATTGCTTAATATCGGACAAATTAAACAAATTGTTTGACTGCAGTGAAGTCTTGCTCTTTACCTTTGGGTAACCCTTACCGGTTGTGATTCAACATCTTCTTAGAGGACACTCTAAGACCTAACGGGAGCCCGATAGGGGTCTACGCTTGCGTGGAAAAAAAATTGGGGTCTACAACTCGTTAACGGGGGTCTATAAAAATGTATTAGGTGACCCGACTTGACTTCTCCTATGAATAAGGGAGACAATAAATATATAGGCAGACAATATTATAAGAATCTTGACTTCTCCTATGAATATAGGAAGACAATATTATAAGAAGCTCAGCAATTGTTTTTGTAAGAACTTGCATATTCCATATTCAGAAAGAGCGTGTCAAGACTCGCCGATGCCGCGCCGCCCGCCCGCCTAGTTAAAGTCGTGTCTGAACTTGCATGAACTTGTTGGATTTTGCTTTAATATAAATACGAATGCGAATGATAAACATTACTCAGTTGTTTCCGGAATTTCAAAAAAGAAAGTGTACCTATATAAGTGTTCACCAGTGACGGAAGTAGTTTTCAGACTTTTGAAAATTAAAGTGAATTGATATTATTGTTTGCCAGTGTTGGAAAAGTAAGTACCTACCTATCTATTTGTTAGCAACTTGTATCTTAAAAAGCCACTTCTATTATGTTTGTTAAATCATTTTAAGATTACTTAACAAACTTTTTTTTCATATTTGTGTCGACAGTACAGTGTTGAATATTTGAAATTTGGTTTTCATCCATCAAATACAGACAAGCGATTGCCCATGTGTCTTTTATGCAACAAAGTCTTGAGCAATGACTCTATGAAACCATCGAAGCTGGAAGATCATCTAAGAAGGTGTCATCCTGACAAAATAGGTAAGGATTTGAAATAATTCCAAACATTGAAGGAAAAGTATGAAAAGAGACCCACCGTGCATAGTATGTTCGCTTCAACGTCTGAAAGCAACGACGATGGCTTGCGGGCATCTTACAATATCTCATTACTTATAGCAAAATCTGGGAAACCGCATACCATTGGAGAGGAGTTAATTTTGCCTGCTGTTGAAGAGGTCTTAAAAACTGTCCTGCACAAATCTTCATTTGACATACTTAAAAGAATTCCTTTGAGTAACAACACTGTACAAAGACGTATTGATGAAATGAGCTCTGATGTTGAAAGTTTCTTGTGTAATTATCTGCAAACAACTCATTTTTCTATTCAACTGGACGAGTCAACTTTACCTGGCAATGAAGCATTATTATTGGCATATGTTCGATTTATCAAAGGCGAACAAATGTTTGAAGAGTTACTATTCGCGAAAACTTTGAAGACTGACACTAAAGGTGAATCAATTTTAATGTTCTGAATGATTTTTTACGGAAAAATCAATTGCATTCACAAACATTATTTCGGTGGCAACAGATGGAGCTCCTGCCATGGTCGGGCGATATCGTGGGTTTATAAGTCATCTTAAAAGGATTATACCAGAGGTAATTGCAATTCACTGTGTCATCCACCGACAACATCTAGTAGCGAAAAATTGAGTGATAGATTGCACCAAGCGCTTCAATTTGTGATTAATGCAGTTAACAAAATAAGAAGCAATGCATTAAATACGCGCTTATTTGCACAGTTGTGCGAAGAAAATGATGAGGACTTCCAACGATTGCTGCTACATACCGAAGTACGCTGGTTGTCGAAAGGTGCATGTCTATCAAGATTCTATTTGCTTTTCGACTCTGTTTTAGAGTTTCTGAACACTAAAGATCCTGTTTTAAAGAAAACCTCATGAATTTCAAAGCAGACATTGCGTATTTGACAGATTTGTTCAAAAATTCAATGACCTCAACCTACAGTTACAAGGGGACAGCCTCAATTTGATAAAAACAAAGAGTGAAATTTCAGCTTTTCTTGGTAAACTGAAACTTATGAAGCAAAATATTGGTCGACGTGAATTTTCCCAGTTTCCAAATTTATCGCAGGTAGAATGCCTCGACGAAGATATTCAGACGTATGTTCAACATTTGATTGCCCTGTATGATGATTTTAAAATCAGATTTGAAGACATTCTGTCGATGGATATACCACCATGGATAATAAATCCATATGATGAAACTGAAGTGGAAAATGTGGTACTGCAAGAAGAGCTACTCGAGCTTAGCACTAATGAGGAGCTCAAAGTAGCATTCAAAAGAGGGTATCAATCATTTTGGCTGCAGGCACAAATACCTGAAAAATATCCAGGACTGTGGGGAATTGTGCAAAAATTTCTCATAGCGTTTCCTTCGTCATATCTTGTCGAACGCAGTTTTAGTGCCGTAACAAACTTGTTGACAAAAAACGGAGCAGATTAAATATTACAGAGCGAGGAGATTTACGGTTATACTTAACTAAACTCAAGCCAAATATTGATAATTTGCTGTCAATTCACCAAGTACATCCCTCCCATTAAAATTATAACTTTTATCTCAGATTACAATGGTAATCTAAGATAAAGTTAACATCAAACTAATAATGATTATTATTTTAAAAACAGTCGCAATATAATCAAAGTTTTGATTATATTGCGACTGTTTTTAAAATAATAATCATTATTAGTTTTGATGTTAAAATTTGATTCTACTAAGACTGTTATAACAACATAATTAAAAGTGTAGTAATTTTTGTGTTTGAATAAATAGCTACAAAACAAGAAAATATTTATTTTTACTTTTACCACTCCGAAGTGGGAGATTATTGGTTTCTTGTACTGTGAGTCAATCTTAGAATACAAAAAGTAAAGTAGGAATCCAACTGTTGGATGAAGACGCTTTTAAACTGGCTTTGAAACTTAGCTTGAATGACAATACTCACAGCATAATCAAAGCAATATAAATTCTCACCTTTTTTTCGAAAACTTTCAACTCATAGTTGATTGAAAAATAGCCACAACACAGATTTACATAGACATATACTTTTTTCGGGTTTTGGAAGTAAGTTAGTAAATGTAATAGCTGCAGGGGGTCCACCAGATCCAGCAAAATGTTTAAAGTGGTCTATGAGAAAAAAAAAGTATGGGAACCACTGCTCTAAGAGAACGGCATTTAGTGCCTGCAAAAAATTGGCAGAAACAGTAACCCTGGCATTGGTCCAACTAGTGCAAACGACATTTATTGAAATTAATTTAGGATCTACGAAATTTACTGCGTTAGAAGCATCCTTCATCAAACTGTATGAAGATGGAACAGACTGCATCAACAAACTGCGCAAACAAACATTTTAGCATAAAAACCAAAACCCAGAAATGATGCCTTCTACCATAAGCTGTGTACCAAGCCAGCATCTGGGACTCTGTTCATAAGTCGGAAATAAAGGCTCCAGATCCAACTAATCATGGTTGGCATAAAGATGACGTGAATAGGAAATTGCTTCCCATCTAGATTACCATTCGACAGGTAGGTTATTCTACGGCTTTCGTTATTATTTGTGCACTCTTACTTTTGCACACAAAATAGTTAACAATAAGTACTTCTTCCTATACAAAAACATGTGGTGACAGATGCAGCTGGAAGAAAAATTTTCTAAAGTGCACGTTTCTCTGCGAGTATACAGGGATAAGTCTTCACTTTATAATTTTTTAAATTATACTGTACGGGTGTCCTGTTTTCGACACTTTTTGCAGGGTATCTCCGTTATTATTGCAGTTCGAGTTTTGGGGTTTTCGCGAACCTGTATCACTTTTTTGTAAAACAAACGATGGCGCAGACAGATTTATCATCGCTCTCTTCGTTTTTGAAATACAGAGTGAAGTTGAAAAGTGTGCATTTTCAGACACCCTCTGTAATTCAGGTATCTGATAAGTTATCGATTAGGTAAAAACGGAATCTTACACATTTTTTTATGCAGAATCCAGTGACGTGCTTAGTTTTTTTCTAGGTGTCCCCATTTTTGAGAAAGTTACCAAAGTTAGGATTGTTTAAATGAGTCACCCTGTATGTTAATTTGTATTTACATTCCACTCATTAAGAGCTTTCCAGAAATGTATAATAGTCGGCACTTTGTTCCCAATCGAAGGTTAGAATCTCTTTTTTTAAATAAGCCTAGAAACTAAAAGCCAAATAGATTTATTTTATTAAACTTATAGTAAAAACCAATAACCAATAACGAGTATATATATTTAAAGGTCACCCCATAATAATTTTAAATGCCTTGAACAAAATTTCGCAAAAGTGCCAATTTTGCATTAGGAAAATGGCAACCATTTTGAACAACACCTATAAATATATATACGCGTTATTGGTTATTGGTTTTACTATAAGTTTAATAAAAATAAATCTGTTTGACTTTAGTTTCTAGGCTTATTTAAAAAAAGAAGATTCTAACCTTCGATTAAGAACAAAGTGCCGACTATTATACATTTCTGGAAAGCTCTTAATGAGTGGAATCTAAATACAAATTGACATATAGGGTGTCTCATTTAAAAATCCTAACTTTGGTAACTTTCACAAATGATGACACCTAGAAAAAAACTAAGCACGTCACTATTTGCATAAAAAAATGTGTAGATTCCGTTTTTACGTAGTAGCACACTTTTCAATTTCACTCTGTATTTCAAAAACGAAGAGGGCTATAATAAATCTGTCTGCGCTATCGTTTGTTTTGCAAAAAAGTGACACAGGTTCGCGAAAACCCCAAAACTCGAACTGCAATAATAACGGAGATACCCTGCAAAAGTGTCGAAAACAGGACACCCTGTACAATTCAGATATGACTATAAAGTTACTGAAATATAACTCGTATTTTTCGTATTTCTTTCATACTTTTAACTAGATTTATGGTATACGAGATTTCATTTTAGCATTCATAGAATAAAATGTGTAAACTTTTTGTATAATTTTCTTATTTAAGTCTAATATTTTTAAAAAGCTCAAATTTGACCACTTTAGGTACTTAAAAAAATCCGTGTAGAATCTTATGCTGAGCATTTTGAACTCTTATACATTCGATTTGAACAAACGGTTAGAGAGATATCGGCTAATTTCTTTCGGCAGCCATTTTTAAGAATGCGAACTGTATTCTTGTATGGACGCCCTAGTAACTCCCAATATACCATTCATACGTATTATGATTGGAACACTCTGTATATATTTGGAAAGATTAATACATGTTTAATTAAATTGAAAATTTTTTAAAATAAATTCAAAATTATATTAAAGTAAATTATTTCGAATAAAGGTTATGGTTTCCTCCAAAAACTGTACATATTTAGAATATTGTGCGAAGACCAAGAAAATATCCAATACTATATTCTAAATATATGTAAATATTTTGTTTTCAGTAATTTTTTCTACAAGAATCGTTTTAATTAGAAAGATTAAAAAACCCATCATTGGACAATAAACAGAAAATTAACAAATATTTTTATTAAAAGTGAATTTCAAAAATTTAATTCTTAATTTAGGAGTAATACAGTTCACAAACTATTATTATAAATTACAGGTTGCAGGCCTTGCTAGAAGTACAGAAAAAATTAAAAAACTGAGCCCATCGACATCATTGCACGCTATTAAAGTAGATTTAAAAAATGAAGATGAAATTATAAAAGCTTTTGAATGGATAACAACTAATTTGGGACCAATAAGTATATTGGTAAATTGTGCAGGAATTGGTCGTTTAACAAATATTCTTAATGGAGACTCGCAAATGTGGAGGGATACCATTGATGTAAATTTTTTGTCTATATGTTTAACTGTAAGAAGAGACCGTGAAGAATATGAGAGCTAATAACATTGATGGGCATATAAGTCAATATAAATGGTATTGGAGGGCACAAAGTAATTTATTATTCAATGTGCAACGTACAACCATGTTCTAAATACGCACTCACAGCATTGGCAGAAATTTTAAGGCAGGAATTAAATACAATGAAAACTAAAATTAAAATATCGGTCAATATTTTTCGTATTTATTTTGTTTTAGTAGTTGTCAAGCGTTAATTTTTAGGACATTAGTCCAGGCCTTGTTTCGACAAACATATTTAAAGCTATGGCTTACGAAAGTGGTGGCACAGAGGAGGTATACGAAGCACTAAAAAATAGTTTTGAATCATATCCAGCATTAGAAGCAAATGATCTTGCAAGTGCTGTACTGTACGTTTTATCAACACCACCTCATTGTCAGGTATTGATTTAACTTTTTTCAATTTTGATAATAATATCAATTTATTTAGGTACACGAACTGATCATCAAACCCGTTGGTGAAACATTTTTAACGTGTATAAAAAATAAATGGTTTTATTAGTATGCGTTTCTGATTGTTAAAAAACATCTGGATTAAAATTAAGTTATATAATCAAGATTTCCATTAGTGCTTCAAGGATAAGATTAAATAGAAATAAAAAGTACACCCATTCCTTGAATGTTGAAAATATATGTTTATTGACAACTACCGGTTTCAACGGCACGTGCCGTCATTATCAAGTTGATAAACTATAATCTAAAATTAAAATTGCTAAAAAACATTTTGAAAATCTACAATAAATACAAATTAGTTCAATTAGGATATGTCACTACTTGCATATCCTAATTGAACTAATTTGTATTTATTGTAGATTTTCAAAATGTTTTTAGCAATTTAATTATAGATTATAGTTTATCGTCGATAATAGACGGCACGTGCACGTTGAAACCGGTAGTTGTCAATAAACATATATTTTCAACATTCAAGGAATGGGTGTACTTTTTATTTCTATTTAAAATTAAGTTATTTAGATAGTTGCTATATGTATATTGGTTATTTGGATCATCCTGTATATGGCGAAAATAATTTTAAAATGTACCTAGTATAACATTAAAAGAGATTTGGAATAGTATATGTTAGCGCCACCAGTAGCTGACACTTCTAGAACAAATTTGCGTGAAGAAGTATTTTTCCATGGTTTTAAACATAACATGTCACAGTTAATTTAACTATATTATTGAAATATATCATACTAGATTAAAAGCCCGTCGATTGACGGGCAAATTTTACTGCATGAATTTAAAAATGCTAGGCCTATGGCGGACGCAGACGCCCCTGGCCCCACCCCTGAATGGAAATTTTCGGTTTTCCCGTTGGTTTGAAAGCAAGACCCATCAGCATGCCGAATTTCAAGTCTTTACGACGTCTGGAGTACCCGTTTAATTTCGGAGACAGACGTGAAAAAAATAGGCGCTTTATTATATAGATTCAAAACTTTTATTTACCAAATTGATGTTTTTTTCTTTTTTTTTATAATTAAATACCCTTGTACAAAAAAATGTTTTGCTTCTAAAGCTAACAGCAATACACTTTCTACTTTATACGGGGTGGGCCAATGCCGACGAAATAGAAGCAACTGCAACCACGTCAATAATTAAAAAAAAAACAACTCAGACCTCACAATTTTATTTCTGAGAGGGACATCTTTTCAACGTGTCGGCATTCCAGTATTACCTCTGGTTTTAACGGACATGACGTCACATCAAACTTTTTAAATGCCAACTCACAGTTTCTTGTGCAAAGTCGGATAGACGACAAAAAATGCTTTTTTAAAAACCCCACTAGTTGCTAGTTTTCTTTGTCCGTTCGGCTGGAACAACCGTTCAAAAACCCTTAGAGGGCCGTCATATGGTTTGCGGATATGGATAACCAAAGATATTGCAGTAACAATTTAATGTCCCTCTCAGAAATAAAATTGACGGGTCTGAGTTTTTTTTCGATGTGGATGCAATTGGCTTTGTTTCGTCGGCGTTGGCCCATTGCTCATACAAAAATAGTGAAATAAACTCAATAAAGACGTAACCTTTCTTGTTGTTAACTTTTGTTTCAAATTTTGCATTTAGACATGGTTTTAGATTTTAAACAACTTTTTTCAAGTAAAATTTTACCCTACAATGATGAACTTCTCTCTTGAAGTATTTTCTTAGTTTATTAACACTGCGTTAATCTGATCTTGGATTCAAACATTGCAAATACACTTTTTCGACAAGCAGAAATTTTTATAAAGAATGATTTTTTTTTTCTCGTAACATCAATAATAATAAAAAAATTTCTTCTCTTTTGAACTCAATCTGCGGACACACCGTATATAATATAAATGTAGTTTTACCACCTGACGATAGATTCAATTTTACAGACCTACAGGACATAGAAACCATTGTTTTCATTATTGTTTAAGACATTTAATAATATCAGTTCAGCTTTAGGAGCACTGTCAGCCACTGGTGCCGCTACCTTAAGTACTTTCCTTCACGACCTATATAGAATTTCACAATTCTGAAATCAAAATTACCCCACATTTGTAAATAAGAGTTATGCGGGCATTGCAAATTAAAAATTTTAACAACCTCTTTTTTTATTTTTTCGGCGAATTAGTGTTAGTACCTAAGATAAAAAATTCAAAGTCTGACTTCTTTCAGTCTAGAATCTAGCTTGGTTGACAATTAATTAGCTGACTTTCAGTAATCTATCTTAAACTCTTGTTTGTTTGTTTCTTGCTCTTATAATAGGTGCCAAAACGTTGGCAACTACGTTATCATTTTGACACGATCTAATCCCGGAAGACGTTTTTGTTTTAACAATGACTCAGACCGTAAAAGCCTCAATTTTTATTGTTATTTACAACATTGTTAAGGAAAATGGTTTGAAAAATGAAGTACGCCCTTTAATAGAAGAAGTATTATAATAAAATCTGAATACTCATATCTCTTCAAAACAAAAAATAATTTAAAATATTTATTCATTAATAATAATTTCCAATTGTGAAACGCTAATTGTTGGTACATACGTAAAATTGCTTAAAAGTGAACAAAAATTTCAATAAAAATTATTTTTATTTTATTTTTGCAGTTTTTCTAAAGTATCTGGTTTATCAGAAAATAATTATTGATTACAACACGGGCAATATCAAAATCTCCCACGGTTGCCGATACATCCTCGGGCTTCGCCCTCGTGATGTAACAAGCAACTTTGGAAAATATTTTATCCATATTGCACTAGTTATAATAATAGTTATAAGGAAATATATTCCATTTAGCAAAATCGGGAAGTAATCGGCGTGGTTAAAGCTTACACAACCCGACTGGGAGATGGCCCGTTTCCAATGGAATGAACCAATGATATCGGCGATCAGCTCCACAACGAGGTTATGGAATCAGGTTAACAACAAAACGTAAACGACGTTGTGAATGGTTAGACCTTGCTTTATTGAAATACACGGTTAACGGATACACATTATTGTGCCTTACCAAGCTCGACATTTTGGATACTTTACCAGAAATTAAGATAAGCAATAGATATAGTTTGCGAGAAGAAAAAAATAATTGTTTCCCGTTTAGCGTATTCGAACTACAAGGAAATGCTCAGCTGTATATTGGTAAAATTATAGAACTATTAGATATTCCCATTAAATGGAATAGAGTAGGCAAGGAGCGAGAATCGGCCATCACTATTTCGTAATATTATTAAGTAAGCAGTTACATAAGTCGATTCTTTGATTATTATAGCAAATTAAGCGTTGGGTTATAAAAATTACAATAGTACGAACTGAGGATGGGTTTATGGCTTAGTATTTGATTTTTAGATTTTTTTCAAAATAAGATTATTAGTCTTTTCGGCATCTATCTACAGATAATTTTTATTGCTGTCGAGCAGTAACAACTATCAATTTTAGTGTACTTTTAATTAAGTTTTAGTTTTCTCAAAATTCTGGGGCTTTCCGTAGGATTATGTATTTTATAAGTGCCGACGTTTCGGTTAGGTTTATCTGACCTTTAACAAGACCATAAAGAATTACAGTAAATTTTTTTATTTGAATTTAGCTCATATCAGAGTAAAACAGTCAATAATTAAAATTGTTAAGTAATTAAATAAAAAGAAAAACTAACTACAACTAACAACGAGTAAACAGAGGGCTTTGGTTCGAATTCTTTACAATCCTCTCAAAGTAAGATTTATTTTCAGCGCAAAACAATTTACAAGAATCAACCTCACACTTTCGAAACTGAGAAAAGTGCAATTTTGCAAGTGTGTTATCTATTGCGATTACTGTGTACTGTATTTTGTCCCACGCGCTATAAAATAAAGTTTGATACATTTAGTCACATTCAGCAGTTCTATAAATAACGGTAAGGTTTTATATACAATTTTTCCAAAATCAAAGATGCATATAAGTTCAATTTAGAAAGAATATTAAGGTTTAATTTAATTTTGATTGAGATATACATAAGTATGGTGCTCTCTATGGAAAAATGGAAAGGAAAACTTGCCGTAGTAACAGGAGCAAGTTTTGGAATAGGAGCTGCTGTTGTAAAAGCACTATTAGATGAAGGAGTTGTTGTAAGTAGATTTACAATTATTGCATACTTCCTATCGTACATATTTTACTTAATTTAATAAAAAATTGTCAACACTTGAGAATTATCAGTATCTTAATTTTACAGTGTGTCGTAATATTTGATCAATAGCATAAACAAAAAATAACCGTATTTATATAGGGTATCTAACCATCTGAATATATTCAATGGCGTGCTTACTATTAAACATATCAAAAACATTTTTGTAGTGTTGTACACTATTCTTCACCACATCTTCTAAAAATTTTAATTGTTATAATATAGGTTGTTCCAAAAGTGAATTGCGACTCAAACTTATGTTTTTAAATAAAACACTCTATATATTTTATTATTTTTGGATATAATTTTAACAGCTGATACTGTAAAGTTTAATGGGTCTAAAATTGGTAATTTCTGATTTATAGCTTTATGTCAAAACAAAAGAGTTATTAATTCTTAGGATACATCTTGTATAAAACTTTTCAAAATTATACCTGGTGATCTAAATTTGCAAAAACTTCTGTAAAGTCTGTATACTACTGGCACGGAGTAATAAATAATAATTGCTTGAAATAATTCTTTATTTTCTTGTGAAAGCGGTACTTCTACGGTTAAGTAAAACCAATAAATTCTAACCAAAATACGATCATTGTGCCGCTCTTGCAGCATATCGACCCATCTAGGGTCTGAGAACAATAGTTTAATCTGTGTAAACACGTTGCCATCAGCCCAGGTACTGACGAAACGAGAATCATAGCCGTAGATGTGGGTATTATACCAAGATACAAAAATAATGGTATATAATACGTAAGAAGTAAAATTTGTAATGTGATCTACTATACAAATAAAATAAATAACATATAAATAATATATGACATAAATATAAAATAAAATAGTAATGCAGATATCGTCAGTACATTTATTACAATTACAATTAATTTGCGGGGACCGATTTTTAGGCATCAAAAGTAAATTTGGCTCAATTATAAAATTATGTGGTTGTCATGGAAACTTATCAAAATGAATAGATAAAAGTAACAGGCATAAAAATGTTCATTTAAATAACAAGACATTAGTAGGTAAAATAGGTATATTTAAAAATAACTGACAATACTCACTCATGGTTACAATAAATGGTGTTTAGAGAGTAGAACACTGTTTCAGGCACATTACGCTTGGTCATTTAACTTTCTTCCTCGTCTGAAATTTCCATTTCGGAATCAGAATCGCTGTCTTGTGTGTTTACTGATATAATAATTGGCTCCAATGTTATCTCTACTAAATTATCCAGTTGCCAACATTTGTCTTCTTCCTTAACGACATGAGATACACAGTTCTTCCATCTTTCAGGTGTTACTTTGTTTAATGCATTTTCCAGAAGTTTTTCACGTCGTCGAGTTTAAAAGTGGTATTGTTACGAGCGACGTCACCTTTACTTGAGCCCAAACCAACTCTATAGGATTCAGCTCACAATGGTAAGGTGGTAAACGCAGTACTTCAATGCCCCGATTCTTTGCCATTTCGTCAATAACATGACGTATATACTTATTCTTATGAACTTTAACAATATCCAATAATTCTCTTTTCACCATGTCATCCTCAAAAGTTATATTCTTAACAGATAACCAATCTATAATTTCTGCTTTCCTCCAAGCGCTGGTAGGTAAATTTTCGTATCTTCGTGAGTGGTAGCTGGCGTTGTCCATAACTATTATAGATCCTTGGGGTATCAAATCTAGCATCTGCTCAAAATATTCTTCAAACACATTAGCATTCATGTCTTCGTGGTAGTCGCCAGTTTTCTTTGATTCGAATTCTAACAAACCACCATCTACAAAGCCATCTTCATTGCCAATATGAGTAATAATTAACCGTGTTCCTTTCCCAGAAGGCGGTCGAAATCCTGTCGATAGCCCTTCTATAAATCCTTGTCGAGCACTCGTAACGGTATTATCATGCCATGTTTTTTACGGTATGTCCTGCATTGATCCAGGTTTCATCCAAATAGAATATACGCCTGCCTTCACGCCTATATTTTCTTATTTCCCGAAGATAATTTCTCCTCCATGTAATAATCTCTTGTTTTCAATTAAAACGGATCTTCTATTTATCTTCTCCCAAGTAAACTTCAACTTGCGAAGAAGTTTCCACAGTGTTCTACGACTCATTTGGGGTAGATTTTCATCCTCATTTACTGCTAGTAAAATCTTATCGATTGTAGGAATCTCTTTCCGTAAGTAGAACGAGTGAACCTTTCTACGGACAGAATTCCTCATTGCATCATCTAATTCCATCGGGCGCCGACCAGGAGATGGAAGTGGGTGAAGCACTTGTCCCAAATTTTTCTTTCCCTCACTAGTTTATAAATGGTGGATTTTGATATTCCCGTCATTGCAGAACATAATCCTACAATATCATCGACACTTTTGCAGGGTGTTGACATCGAACAGCGTCATGCACATTTAAAATTATAATTTTTCATTAGCAGATAACGCACCACTTTTAACACGTTTTGCTGGTGAAAAGTTTTCCATTTCAAAATTATTTGCACTAACACACAAACAAACAAACAAGCCGATTCATTGCTAATAACAAACTAAACATATTTTCATTTAGAAAGTATACGAAGCCCTTCGGTCAAACAACTAATTATCTGTAATCTTTCGCAGAAATTACAACCCGTCTGCCGTAATGACTGCGCTAACGACCCCACTTTACCTGATGATAGATAATCCAACACACATTTTGACGCTAAAGAATAATTGTTTTAAAATTACTTTATTTAGCTATATCGATTCTTAATTGTAATAATAAGAAACAAACCACATAATAGTAAATAATTTTTTTTGAAATATTCCACAGTTTAATAAGATACAAATAGATTCATAACTTTTGTAAAACTCAGTATACGTACCTATATAAAATTAAAATTTAAAATAGACAAATTGAGAAACGACACATTTGTCATTTATCGATTTTAGAGTTTAATTTTATATTCAAATACTGTGTTTTACAAAAGTTTTGTATCTATTTATATCTTATTAAACGGTGGAATATTGCTGAATTAAATTATTTACTATGAAAAATAGATTCCACAAAGTAAGGATTGAAACAATAAAAGAAACCACATAATAATTCATATCAAGGTAGATTTTACTATTATAATATATTTACCTACTAAAAATATGATTTTCCAAACGTATCAGGTACCTACGCCACTGCAATACGGGAGATTCGATAATTCTGACAGGTTTATTACTCCGCGCCAATAGTATACTGAGTATAACTTTTTTCAAATTGCATTCCCAATTTTTTCGAGTAGCACATTAAACTAGCTTTTTAATGATGTAAGATTGTTTGGCATTTTTAATGAAGTTATGATGTGTTAAATTTAAAATTTTTATTATTTTAATCGTATTCGTAGCAATTTTGAAAATTAAAAAGTCTGAGCTGAACATCTCTTTAGTAATTTTACCCGATTATCTTCTCCCAAGCATGTTTCAATGCGTCTGGAAAAACTTTCTGCAACATTTTGAAGCATTCTAGGTGAAATCGTTGCAAAGCTATACGAATTCTGTTTTTCTTGTCTTCTTTGTTGGTTGGATTTTCATGGTAAGCTTGCGCTTTAACATAATCAAACATGAAGTAGTCGGATGGGGTTAGATCTGGAGATCTTAGTGGCCAAAATATTTGACTTTTTCTTAACAATAACAATGATTGAGGTACTCTCAAACTCGTCGGTGATAATGGACAAGTGCGCCATCATGTTGGTACCACATGTTGATAAGTTCAAGTAAGTTTAAATTCTCGAGAAGACGGGGCAATTCTCTTCTCAAAAAATTCGAATAATTTTCTCAACTAAGAGGCTTTTCGAAAAAGTACGGCTTTACCACTTGTGTTCCTAAAACACCACTCCAAACATTTATTGACCATCTATTCTGGTCGATTTACCTAATCCAGTGAGGAAGGATTATGTGCATAATAATGCATGTTGTGTTTGTTTACCTATAACCGTTACTTTTAAAGGCAGCTTCATCACTAAAGAATAACCATTAAAAGAAATTTGGATACAGTGGTGCGGTCTATCATAATCGTACAAAAGTTTCTTCTAAGATTAAAATCATGGCCATACAGTTCTTGATGTAACTCCATGTAGTAAAGGATGATAACGATACTTTTTTAAAATTTTGTTCACGGAAGTGTGCACCTTTAGCACACGAAACATTGCCGGAATGAACACTTGAATGGTTTATAGTGCTCCTTCTTCAAGAAGTCCAATTACCAATAATTAATTATATTAAGGAGGAAATAATTAACTAAATTCGTTATACTACGGTTTGTTAGTATTTCTGTACCCTTATTTTGCACACAAAATAGTTAATAACAAGTATTAATTTTTATAGATCAGTATTGCTTCCAGTACGAAAACATATGGTTGCAAATGCAGCTGTAAGAAAAATTATCTAAAGTGCACGTTTCTCTACAAGTATACAGTGATTAATATTGACTTTAATTTTTTTAAATTATACGTAATTCAGATATCACTATAAAGTTAATAATAATTCGTATTTTTCGTATTTTTTCTGAAATTTTAACTACATTTGTGATATACGAGATTTCATTTTAGCATTCGTAGAATAAAATTGTGAACTTCTTGCATAATTTTCTTATTTAAGTCTAATATTTTTAAAAAGGTTAGATTTGGCCACTCTAGGTACATGAAAAAATTTGTGTAGAATCTTATGCTGAGCATTTTGAATTCTTATACGTTCGATTTGGACAAACGGTTAGAGAGATATCGGCTGGTTTCTATCGGCGGCCATTTTTAAGAGTGCGACCTGTCAGGTTGGCCTTTATCCTAAATATATTTGTTGTGACATAAACTGTATTCTTGTATGGACGCCCAAACTTTTGCAACCCTGGTAACTCCCAATGTACCATTCATACGTATTATGGTTGGGACACACTGTATATATTTGAAAAGGTTAATACAGGTTTAAATTAAATTGAAAATTTTTAAAATAAATTTAAAACTATATTAAAGTAAATTATTTAGAGTAAAGGTCATGGTTTCCTCCAAAAACTGTACATATTTAGAATATTGGACGAAGACCAAGAAAATGTCCGATACCATATTCTAGATATATGTAAATATTTCCTTTTCACTAATTTTTTTCTACAAGGATCGT
>JALBCR010000719.1:230000-275124 GCA_030710515.1 Abscondita cerata
TGAGAGCTGACAGGTGCTAGAGGGCGTTTGTTACTGCATGGGTTATTCTTACCAAGATGCAGTGCAACACACTTGTTGAGATTTAACGGTAATAACCAGTTGTCACTACATTTGCCAATAGCATCTAGGTTCTGCTGTATTATTCGGTAGTTGGTTGAGGGATTACCATAAATTTTTATGTCGTCTTATTGAAAATTTAGTAATAGACGTCAATCATTTTGCCCTTGCCTGTCAACGACTTAAAAAAAACTGGTTCGCTTGATGCTAAAGACAATATTGTTAATGTCGAAGAAAATGTTGCAATGTTGGATAACCTCACATTTAGCAGTAGACGCATCGGTCGTCATGTAGAGGTTTGTACATGGTTGTTAGAAAATATAGACAGATGAGGCCCAATTTACTAGACATAGCATTAATAATCCAGTCATCCTGGAAAATTTTGTACAGCAAAAAAATCCAAAAATTCCAATAGACTTTTTCAACGTATAAGAGGGTATTTTGGTGCGCTAAACACAATGGTATGGTTTAAATTGAGCTACCGGATACGGAACATGCCGTTGATTTATAGTCATTTTTTGGACATTTTTGAGTTTTTCGAAGATATAACAAAATCTATGCATTTTTATGAAAATAATCAAGAGAGCAAAGTTGTAGTGCTTATTAACACTTATTATCTGGTTTAAACGAAATAGCACTAGCTTTCTTAAAACTCAATATATGGCCATTTAAATGTGACGAAAATAATCATTTTTGCGTTTTTGAGTTTCAATAACTGCTAGCGCCATCTAATTTAAACCAGATTACGGGTATTTCTAACTACTATAACTTTGCTCTTCTGACTATTTTTATAAAACTGCATAGATTTGGCCCTATCTTCGAAAAACCAAAAATGGCCATATTTTGAGTTCTAAGAAGGCTAGTGCTATCAAGCTAACCATATAATCAGTGTTGATAAGCACTACAACTTTGCTCTATTCACTATTTTCATAAAAATGAGTAGATTTTGTTATATCTTCGAAAAGCCCGAAAATGGCAAAAAAATAGTCAGAAATCGGCGATTTGCGGCATGTTCCGTATCCGGTAGCTCAATTTGGACCATACTATCGTGTTTAGCGCACCAAGATACCCCCTTATACGTTGAGAAAGTAAATTAGAATTTTTTTGACCCAAATTATTGCCAGGATGACTGGACTATAATACTACTCGTAATTACAATTTATGGAGTAATTTCAATACCGTTTTAGTGTGAATATTTGGGGTGATATCTTTAACGGAAAACTGCTGGAAGCAGAAGTTTTATCACACAGACATTTTCTAACTTTTTAGATGAGATGAGAAGATTCCCCTCCTGCATCAACAATAAATTTGGTTTCAACATGATAGCGCGTCAGCTCATTCAAACGTCGAAAATTGGATTTAGTCGTGGAAGTTCTGTTACTTGTCTACCAAGATCTTCCGACTTAAATTCCTTAGATTTTTTTCTTTAGGACCATTTGATATAACAGGTGTACAGTATTAAAATAAACAGATATGAACAATTACTTGACCAAATAACAATTAGATTTAATTTGTCAACATCGTGTAACAATAGCGCGCCTTTACGACTCAATGGTTCGCAGATGTCAAGCTTTCATTCCAGCTCAAATACAATATTTTTAGCTTAAAATTATTTCTCGAATAAGATAGCAAAGTTTATTATAGCTATTATAAATCACCCTGTATACGGGCTAAATAAAATTAAACAAACACGCAATCGATAAAGAATGTTTTCATCTGGTGCGCTGTATGCCTTAATACCAATTTATCAATATGGTCCAGAATATGATATTTCTAAATAATATCTTTCGGATTATTATACATTCATATCCATTCATTTATTTAAACTCTGAACCTAATAGATAGTTGAGAACAGATTGGTTACCTATATTGTATATGATTCTGGCATTAACATTATTTACATACTGTTAGTGATTGGTTAGTGAGTTGTTAATTGATATGCTGAGATTTGTACGATTGATAAAATCGGTAATGTAGTTGGATACTAGAAATCGTTATACGTAATGACATTGTGTGTTTATCTTCTTCCACGTGCGTTAAAATTGAGCGTTGTTACATTTAACCATTATTTACCACTTCTTGAAATAACGGTAAGATTTTCTACAATCAACAATGAAAATAAATTAAATTTACGAAAGTATTTAGGTTTAACTTAAGCAATACAAGTATGGTGCTCTCTATGGAAAAATGGAAAGGAAAACTTGCCGTAGTAACAGGAGCAAGTTATGGAATAGGAGCTGCTGTTTTAAATGCACTATTAGATGAAGGAATTGTTGTAAGTAGACCTACATACTTTTTATCGTACATGTTTAACCTAATTTAATTTTTTATTGCGTTTATTATGAATTTCATCAATGTTTTAAAAAGATGATAAAAAATAGTGAATACTTGAGAATTATCAGTATCTTAATTTTCAAGTGTGTCGAAATATTTGATCAGTAACATAAACAAACTATAACATTTTCTAAAACTGTATTTATTGTGATTATACAGGGTGCGTCAATTAGAAATATCTCGGGAACCAATGGCAACAATCATTTAAAATTTTGATAGTGTGCTTACAAGATTAAGGGACACTCCGGATATACCGCAAGTAGACTTCTTTATTTCAAATGGGAAACCCTGTATATTATTACATTTTAAGATTCTGTTGATTTTGTTGATACAGACAGTTCGAAAAAGATGTACAAAATTCAATATGAAAAAACGCCTGAAACTTGCGTTTTTCAAATAGAAACCCCCGTATTTTTATAACTTAAACTAATTTATTATTTATAAATAAGAATAAATTGTGTGATGTCGTTTATTTCAAAAATCGTTATTTGTCAAAATGTTATCAATTTTCTACTTTTCCATTAAAATAGTGAATGTTTCATTTCATATTAGTTGAGTACGATGACGTTTATGTATTGAATGCTTTACTATTACAATGTGAAAATTGTATATCAACAAAAATAGCCAAATAAAAAAAATCATTGCGAGAAAAAGTTGATCTATTGCAGACTTTTATGAGATAGGCACAAAGAATCCTAATACAGGTCGATAGTAGAAAGGAATTAAATTAATTAAAAACAAATGACATTGATTTGACGTCTGTGTGACAGTTGCATTGTAGACGTCATCGTAGCCAACTAATGTGAGATAAAACAGCCACTATTTTAATAGAAAAGTAAAAAAATTGGTAATATTTCAAAAAATAATCATTTTTGGAATAAACAATCCCACACAATTTTTTCCTATTTCTTAATGATAAATTAGTTCAAGTAATAAAATAGGTGGTTTCCATTTGAAAACGCAAAGTTCAGCATTTTTTTCATATTGTATATCTTTTTCGAACACTCTCTAACAATAAATTCAATTATTTCATTCACAAGCTATTCGAGTACATCGTCTTCTACGAGAAAAAAATTCAAAGAAAATAATTAATTGTTGTATATGCGAAAAAGTACCATTACACAACTACACAAAAAAATATTTTTTGGGTTTAGAGGTCAAACCATGTTTACAATATGTTTTCAGAGTCGCTGAATTTGAAGCTACGGTCCAAAAACCTCAACACGCCAGGGTTCTGACATAACCTCAAAAACCTCATACAAAATTTTATTCGTGTCCGGGGGTCAGACCATGTTTTTTTTGGTCGCTGAATCAGAATTTAAAGTCCAAAAAACCCTAGCATGTTAGGTAACCTTTAAATTATCCCGTTATCTAAGCTATTTAACTTATCAACGTTATGACTTAGTAAAAAAAATTAGTCAACCCAACCCCATATCCACAAACAAAGGTATATAGAACCGTCGGCATCAGCGCTACCCGATGTACACCGCGAGAAGGTTGCACGATTGGATTTTGTAGATCATATAGCCCTTATAAAGGCCTTTGGCAAGAAAAATTTGAATTTGTGGAATGATTACCAAGAATAATTAAATAATTAGATAAATGAATTGTATACGAGGATATATTGAAAAATTCTTAGCCTACTATAGAACCAAACAAAATTTCAATGTCAAAATATTTTATTACATTGGATACATTTATTACAGCGAACCTGCAACGTCTCTAGGCCTTTAAAAAAAATGTTTCTTCTGCTCTGCAAACCAGACCTCCACAGCTTCTATTACCTCCTTGTTGGAAGAAAATGTACGACCTTTTAAACTTTTTTTCAGTTGAGGAAAAGGTGATAGTCGGACGGAGCCAAATCGGGCGAATAAGGGGGTGTTCTAGTAATTCAAACCCTAAATCACGAATTTTTGCATGGCAACATGAGATTTGTGTGCAGGGGCGTTGTCCTGCAAAAACAAAACACCTTTGGATAGCTTTCCGCGTCTTTTCTCTTTAATATTTTCCCGTAGAGTGGTCAGTAATGTCGAATAGTAATCTCAAGTTATTGTTCTACCCTTATCCAAAAAATCAATCATGATTACTCCATGGCAATCCCAAAAAACTGAAGCAAGAACTTTTCCAGCAGATTTTTGGACACGAAACTTCTTAGGTCTTGGAGAACCAGAGTGTCGCCATTCCATCGATTGTTGCTTTGTTTCTGAATCGTAGAAATGTACCCAAGTCTCATCCATAGTAACAATTCGGTTTAAGAAGTCTACATCGTTTTCAAATCGAGCACAGATCGAACGCGATGCTTCTACCCTTGCACGCTTTTGGTCAACATTCAAACATTTGGGGATCCATTTTGCAGCAATTTTCTCATGTCCAAATTGACGTGAACCATATGATGAACGCGTTCGTATGAAATATTCAGTGCTTCAGATATCCGTTTTAGCCCAATTCGACGGTCTGATAAAATCATGTCATGAACTGCATCGATATTTTCGGGGACTGACACAGAAACTGGCCTTTCCGATCGGTCATCATCTTCAATGGAAAATTTACCTCTTTTGAAGCTTGCATTCCAATTTTGACGGTCGCATACGAAGGACATTGATCACCAAGGGTATTAAGCATATCTTCGTAAATCTGCTTACCTCTTAACCCTTTTAAATACAGGTACTTGATGATGGCTCGATACTTCAATTTTTCGATTTTCACAATTTCGGTGGACATCTTTTTTCATTTAATTTATTGCGTGACTCTGGTTTACTTTTTTGACGTCAAACTTTACACTGACACTTCTAATAAGTTATTGTTCGTTGCTATGGTAACGCAATATTTTGTTTATGCAAGGAACTGGTCTAGGCTAACTAGATATCAATACATCCTCGTACATCTACAATATGAAAAATAATGTGTAGAATTCTTAACTACTAGAATAAATGACTAGTTACATGACTACAATAGGAATCGAATGTATTAAGTATACGAACTCAAAAATTAAACAATTGGAATAAACGATCTAAAAACCAGACCCATACATCAAATGTCAGACTTTTTTTTGCTACTATAGTTGGTTCTTATTTCATTAAAAGATCTATGCAGCGATTTACGCTATCTATCTTCTTTCGGTGTATCTCGCTTCAACATCCAACAGAAATCTGCCATCATATTTTCATTCCACCTTCCTTGAAATCGAGTTTCCATGATTTTTATATCTTGGTAAAAGCGTTCGTCTTGCTATTCACTAAAATTCACCTAGATTTATTTGGAAACTTGTCTAGATGTGCATGCAAAAAATTTAATTTCAAATTCATCAGGCATCCTAGCTTTCTAAAATTTACAACCATTTTTCCAACAATCTTTTTATACTTCGGACTTTTGTTATTTCCTAAAAAGTTCTGTGACACATCTTTAAAACTAAGCCAGGTTTCTTTCTCAAGTCGATTTGTTGTACCAGTAAAATTTATATCTTTGAACATAGTTCGAATTTGTGGTCCGTCGAATACTCCTTCTTTCAACTTAGTCTCAAAAAGTTTCAGAAATTTGAATTAAAGGTTATTGAAAACATGCCCCTGATTTATCAAGGGCTTTGACAAATTATTTCATGAGACCAAGCTTTATATGCAACGGAGGAATGAGAATTTTTGATGGATTCACAAGAGACTCATTGATAATGTTATTAGCACCTGGAGTTAGCGATGATTTTACTGGCAATTGTTTCGTCTTGCTGTAGTGATTTTCTCTATTTCTACTATCCCACAAACACAAATAGCAAGGATATTTAGCGAATCTTGCCTGTTGTCCAAGCAGCATGGTTACTATTTTCAAATCTCCGCATATTAGCCATAAATGCTTTTCATATTGAATTTTCTGTAAAAGTATTTGCATATTTTCATATTTCTCTTCCGTGACAATAGAATGAGCAATCGGTACAGGAGCATCAACGTTTGTGTTGTGAAGTAAGACCGCCTTTATACTTTGTTTCAAAGAGTCTATAAAGAGTCGCTAATCAGAAGCTTTGTAAAGAATTCTCTTTCAGCTGAATAGAGACCTCACACCATACAAATAAAGATGAATCTTCCTCCTTCGTAAAAAATGTACGGAATTTGAAGTCTCGGTATCGATAAGTAGGAACTTTTGTTTTAGGTTTTAGAAGATTTTTCTTTTTCAGAAATAAAGCTAAAAGCTCAGAACCATCTTTGGTAAACCTAACTCTCTAACAAGATCATTTAACCCAAACTGCGATACCAATGAAGGAGTTGAAGGTACTTTTTGATTTGACGTGTACTCTGAGCCTCTGCTATCGTTGTCGTCGCTCGAAAAATCACTTTTTTCATCTAGTTCTTTGGATTCATTTGATACCTTCTGTAACACAATCAATATTGGATTGGCATTTAACTTGATCAACTATAACGGGAGCCGTCATTGATGGAGCATTGTTATATACAATTTTTGTTTGTTTTTTATGTTGATGCATTTAAGATTATTTAAGCAAAAGTAACAGTCTCTGCTCTACTAGGTTTTCTCCAAATTGCTGGAATGATGAATTTAATGTTCTCTTTATTTTTGTCCGCCTTCCATCAATACAACATCTTTCTGCACATGTTATAAATGACATGCAGGAACCAGTTATTATGTTGATATATCGTTGAATTGAAAATGAGAAGAAAAAAAAAAAGAGAGGAAAAAAAAGAGAGAAGGGAAAAAAGGAAGAGGAGGAGGAAGAAGAGAGAGAAGGAAAAAAAAAAAAAGAAGGGAAGAAGGGGGAAGGGAGGAAAAGGGGAAGAAAAAAAAAAAGGGGGGGAAAAAAGGGAAAAAAAAAAAAAAGGAAAGGGGGAAGAAAGAAAAAAAAAAAAAAAAAGAGGGAAAAAAAAGAGGAAAAAAAAAAAGAGGAAAAAAAAAAAAAAGAAAAAAAAAAAAAAAAAAAAAAAAAAAAAAAAAAAAAAAAAGAAAAAGAGGAAGAAAAAAAAAAAAAAAAAAAAAAAAGGAGGAAAAAGAAAGGGAAAAAAAAAGAGAAAAAAAAGAAAAGAAAAAAAAAAAAAAAAAAAAAAAAAAAAAAAAAAAAAGGAAAAAAAAAAGAAAAAAAAAAGGAGGAGGAAAAAGAAGAAGAAAAAGAGGGGAAAAAAAAAAAAAAAAAAAAAAAAGAAAGGAGGAAAAAGGGAAAAAAAGGAGGGAAAAAAAAAGGAAAAGGGGGGGAAAAAAAGAGGAGGAAAAGGGAGAAAAAAAAAAAAAAGGGAAAAAAGGAAGGAAGGAAAAAAAAAAAAAAAGAAAAAAGAAGGAAGAAAGGAAGAAGGAAAAAAAGGAGAAAGAAAAGAAAAAGGAGGAGGGGGGGGGGGAGGGGGGAGAGAAAAGAGGGAAAAAAAAGGGGGGAGAGAGGGAAAAAGGAAAAAAAAAAAAGGAAGGAAAAAGGGAAGGAAAAAAAAAAAAGAAAAAAAAAGGAGAAGGGGAGAAAAAAAAAGGGAAAGGAAAAAGGAGGGAAGAAGGGGGAAGAGGAAGAAAAGGAGAAGAAAGGGGAAAAGAAAAAAAGAAAAAAAGAAAAAGGGGAAAAAAAAAAAAAAAGAAAGGAGGAGGGGGGAGGAAAAAAAAAAAAAGAGAAGGAAGGAGAAAGGGGGGAGGGGAAAAGGGGGGAGAAAAAAGAAGGGAGAAAAAGGGGGGGGGGAAGGGGAAAAAGGGGGAGGGGGAGAGGAGGGGGGGGGGTTCTTTGTATGAGTTGCAAATATTATCGTCAATCGTTTTTTACAAAGATGTCACCTCATATTTGGAACAAACGTAACAAAAATTGTTATGATTCGCATGACAATCATGTGACTGCAAAATTTCGAGCCGTTTGTAGTATTAAATTCCACATTAGCGAAGTCACCAACTCATCAACTAATGTGAAACTGCGGTCGCTTGATGATGACGCTTTTTTTTGTGGTTGTGTTTGTTTGTGTGTGTGGTTGGTTTGGGTGGGGTTTTTTTTTGTGGGGGGTGTTTTGTTTGGTTGTTGGTGTTTTTGTTTTTTTATATATTTTTTTTTTAAATTTATATTTTTATTTTTTTTTTGAAGTTATGTCAAAACCCTGACATGTTGGGGTTTTTTAGACCTCGGATTCGGATTCAGCGACCAAAAAAACATATAATAAACATGGTCTGACCCCGGACTCAAATAAAATTTTGTAAGAGGTATTTTGAGGTTATGTCAGAAACCTGATGTGCTGGGGTTTTTGGACACTGGATTCGGATTTAGCAATTCCGAAAACATATAGTATACATGGTCTGACCTCCAAACCCAAAAAATTATTTTTTTGTGCGGCTATGTTATTTTCTAGTCCGAATACTTAAATTTTGGCAAAAAGTTCAAATATCTGAAGAACTGTTGGATTTAAGTGTATAATGTTATTCACATAAAGTATTTATAATTTTATACAAAATCTGAAAATATAATCATATACAAGGTTTCACATCTTGAAAATATTTTAGCTGAGCGTCCCCTAATCTTGTAAGAACAGTACTAAATTTTCAAATTTTTGGTATCATTGGTTCTCGAGATATTTCTAATTGGCGGTTTATTTGTTAATTAAATTTAATTTTTGTCGTAGAGTCTGAAGATTACATTTTATATTACAACGTCGAAACTAGTCACGTTTTTCTAAAAATAAAAATAAAAATTAGTATTGGAATATGACAAGTGCTTTTCTTTCTTTCTTTCTCTTTAATTTATTAATTTCAATACTTTGAGATATGGATCTTCACTTCGTTTATAAAATTTAATTATTAACTCAGGAATGCACTTATAGAAATTTTATGTACAGGTTGCAGGTCTTGCTAGATCTACAGAAAAAATTAAAGAATTAAGCTCATCGGCATCATTGCACGCTATTAAAGTAGATTTAAAAAATGAAGATGAAATTATAAAAGCTTTTGAATGGATAACCACTAATTTGGGGCCAATAAGTATATTAGTAAATTGTGCTGGAATTGGTCGTTTAACGAACATTCTTAATGGAAACTCGCAAATGTGGAGAGATACCATGGATGTAAATTTTATGTCTATATGTTTAACTGTCAGGGAAACCGTGAAGAATATGAGAGCTAATAACATTGATGGACATATAGTCAATATAAATAGTATTGGAGGGCACAAAGTAATTTATCATGCAAAGTGCAACGTCCAACCTTGTTCTAAATACGCACTTACAGCATTGGCAGAAATTTTAAGGCAGGAATTAAATGCAATGGAAACTAAAATCAAAATATCGGTAAATATTTTTCGTATTTATTTTGTTTTAGATGCCAAGCGTTCATTTTCAGGACATTAGTCCAGGTTTTGTTTCGACAAATATATTTAAAGCTATGGTTTACGAAAGTGGTGGCACAGAGGAGGCATACGTAGCACTGAAAGATAGATTGGAATCATATCCAGCCATAGAAGCAAAAGACGTTGCAGATGCTGTACTGTATGTTTTATCAACACCACCGCATTGTCAGGTATTTATTTAAAAAATTTTAAATTTTAATAAAAATGTTAATTTATTTAGGTACACGAACTGATCATCAAACCAGTAGGCGAAACAATGTGATTATTTAAATTATTCATAACAAAAATTATTTTATTAGTATGTTTCTTTATTTAATTTTAAAACTACAAAAGTGTATAATTATTTCTTTACTAAGAGTAATACATGGTTAATAATAAACTTCCTTACTTACTTAAATACTTAGACGGTATTAAAACAGACAAGTGTTGGTTTATTATTAAATAATATAAAACCGAGTACAACCAAACTACACTCTGATTTTACCATGCTCTACGTTAATTGTGTCCCAACGTTAGTATTGTGAATGTGGCTCATGCTTTAAAAAAATTAACGTATTAAAAATGGTGTACCACTAATTACATTAAATTTTCTATGTACTTGTATTATCGTAACGATTTCTTGTCGCTGAGTTCTGTATATACAGAACTTACAGCAGTCGGGTTACAGTTATTTTAACTATTTCTTTCTTTAAAGATTCACGTGCTCTTTTCATTCAATTATTATACAGGGTGATTCAGCTAACACGTTCATTAGAAATTTATGGACTTCCCGTTGAAATATATGTTTAAATATTTGGAATAGGGGATTGCTCAAAAAGTCTATTTAATTAAAATATTTCAGCTCTTCTAGCACTTCCGGTTACACCGGAAGTGAATAGCAACTTTCTTATTTTAAATGGAATGATATATTTTTGTATACTTAGATTCTACGCTAAAATCTGAGTTACTTTCATGTAGCACAACCTATATGAAAAATCAATAGTTTTTGAGATATTCTCATTTTTGAGAAAAATTCGTTTTGTAGTATTGTTTTCAAACGCTTGTTAATGATTGAAAATAAAGTTATAGTAACAAAATTTGGGCTATACATAGGAGGACTGTTAAGTTTTAAATGATGTAATTGACATCTCATTATTTACAGGGTGTCAAAATGTTGGCTAAATCTGACTAACTTCAACTGCCCAAAGTCAATTTTAAATGGAACACCCTGTACCTGTTGCTCTATGTAATGGAGAATAAGTGGTTTTCAATCTCATAAGAGTTCTTACCTATCTGTTACCATTTTCCTGCTATCGATGTATTTACTTCGATCACACAATATTTTCTATTTTATTAAATAATTTCTGACTGTGGCCTGTGGAAATAAAACAATGTGCCTTATTTATCAAACTTGTAAACGTCGACGTGACACATATACACAATATGGAAATCCACCAAGAATATTGAATGAAGACATACCAAATTTATTTTTATCATAGAAAATGTTACAAAATTATTGAAAGAACTTGCCGTTTGTTTAACGAGAGATATCCACACTTGCTGCCTCTAAATAAAACTACGTTTAAGAGAATAGAAGAAAATTTTAAACAATTTGGAATTCAATGTACTAGAACACGCCCCAAGGTAGTCACCGGTGATGAAGACAACGAAATAAATCTATTGGCATATTTTAATGCAAATCGACATGCATCGATCAGAGCTGCGTCTGAAGATTTGGGACTGTTCTACTCGTCGATACAGAGAATTTTGGCACAACGTAAAATGCATGCTTTTCTATTATAAAACTACAAGCTTTCCGCCCAGGTGACGAAATACGTCGTGTAGCATTTTGTGAAAGCATTTTATTGAAAACGCAGGAAGACCCACATTTTTTTGAAAAAAATTATTTGGACCGATGAGTCAAAATTTAGTAGAGAAGGAATCATTAATAGGAAAAATTGGCATTATTGAGCAGAACAAAATCCTCGGATGGTGCGCGAAGGTAACTTTCAAGATACATTTAGTTTTAATGTTTTTTGTTTAATTATGGATAATCGTGTTTGTTTTGAAGTGTATGACAAAAATTTAAATTCTCGCAAATATTTAGAAATGCTTAGAGGAGTGGTTTCAAATTTTTTAGAAAATTTACCCTTAAATCTTCTAAATTCATGTTGATACCAAATGGATGGTGCTCCAGCCCATTCAACCCATGAGGTTTATCAAGAATTATGCCATATGTTCGAAGATCGTTGGTTTGGACGCAATGGTTCATCTCTATGGCCTTCCAGATCACCTGACCTAACACCCCTGAATATTTTTTATGGGGGTATGTCAAGACTAAAGTCTATTCAAGGCCAGTCTATAACAGAGATGACTTATTACATCGGGTTCAAACTGCCTTCGCTGAAGTAGATGTGCAAATGGTTCAAAAAATCCACAATAGCTGAAGTTAACAGAAGAGTTTTATTGTGCTTAGAAAACCAAGGACGGCATATCGAACAGTTGCTAAATTAATAATTAAATTAATTTGCTTCTATTTTTTGCAATGTAATTTTATTTAGAGGCCATAAATGTAGATATGTCTCGTTAAGTTCTCGGCAAGTTCTTTCAATAATTTTGTAACATTCTCCATGAATAAAAAATAAATTTAGTATGTCTTCATTGGAATATTCTTGGTGGATTTCCATATCGTGTATAATGTGTCACGTCGACGTTTACAAGTTTGATAAATAAGGCACATTGTTTTAATTTCCACAGGCCATTAGTCAGAAATTATTTAATAAAATAGAGAAATATTGTGTGTCGAATGTAAATACATCGATAGCAGGAAAATGGTAACAGATAGGTATAGAGAACCCTTATGAAGATTGAAAGACCACTTAATTCTCCATCACATAGAGCAAGATACAGAGTGTTCTATTTAAAAAATTGACTTTTTGGGCAGTTGAAGTTCAAGGCTTCTCAATAGCGTTCCTAAAACAAATGAAACTCGTGGCTTTGCTTGTGAAATTACATTTATCACTTTGTTTTAAATACTACCTCCTTTTATTTTAGAATTTATTTAAGATTGTAGCACTACAAAAACTATACTTCAACAAGTAAGAAGCTGAAGTACAGGGTGGGCCGAACGGCAGAGCGGAATTTGGAATGTAAGTATCTTGTTTGTTAACGTTTTTTTTTCTTTACTTTTTAGGTGCAGATCATAAAAGGATTTTTGGAGATTAAGCATGATGAATTACACAAAGGAAGAACGACTAAAAATAGTAGAATTTTGTTTTCAAAATAACAGGCCCATTATTCTAACGCAAAGAGGTTATCGCAACCATTTCCATGTCAGACAAGGACCTCAGCGACGTTGATCCGGAGACTAATGGCACGCTTAGATGACAAGGGTTCTGTGATGAACCTTGCACCTACCGGCAGACCACGTTCGGCTTTCACTGAAGAAAACATTGATAGAGTTAGAGCCATTGTCGAAGAAGAACCAGAAGCATCAAGACGTTCTACTTCAGCGTTTTACATATTTTGATAAAGAATTAATTTTTTTGTCGGAGCATTCGTACTACTTGTAGAGCAAAGATTAATAATACGTACGTTTTTAATAGTATTATTGAAAAATGTCTAGATAAATTTAGATTTCCAAAACGTTTCTATTAATTATAAATTACCTGAGTGAAATGTCTATGGCAAAAGTTTTAAAATGACGCAGGTTTGCGCATACATAACATCAAAGTTTATAATCATCTCTAAAAACTCTTGCAAATGAGACAAAATGGTACGTTCAAGTTTGGGGCGATACTTCCTTCCAGGATATATCGCTAAATCTAAATTCAGAATCAGAAGATTTTATTGAAATTTTTGAGAAGTAGTATATTAATTCAAAATTAGGTCGGCTTTACCAAATTATTTTTTTTAAATGAAAAGACCTAAAAATTCACTTTGTCAAATTGTCATCAAAAAATAAAATTTTATGAAACATTCATAAATCCTAACTATAGTTTTTAAAACAAAATTGAAAAATCTAGTACCAACATATTAAAACGAATTCCTGGTAGAGCCAGAACAGTTATAGCTCAAATATTTTTGTGTGTTTCTAAAAATACTTAAGAAGTTTGACAGGTTTCTTCTTATTTTCTTTTCAAATTTTTTATGTTCCTCTAAAAATTATGAACAAGAAATCTTTAACATTTAGAATGTCTAAAATAGCTAAAGTTAAACTAGGTGATAGTGATTTAAAATTTGCCATTCGTGTGTTCACTTCAAGAGAAAACTTGACAGATGATAATTTCAAAACTTTCGAACAATTAAGGAAAAACATCTGCTCCCTTCTCGAATTCTATTTCTTTCTCCTCCATCAACTGACGCCGACTTAGTCACTCAATATCACTGACAAAGATGTTCTTCAAGGTATTACGTTTTTACGAATGGATCAGCTGCTGATTTCAACGGCTTGAAGCCTCAACATTTAAAAGATTTAGTAGGAAGTCGTTTGGAGGTAATGGTACACAATTGCTATCTGGCACAATTGTATGTTATTTAGAAATGTAAACAATCTTTAGTCTTGCCATTCATCTCTCTATAAAAAACTTAATGTTCGGTTCAGTGTTTTGTTGATCGGATTTTAGGAGGATGTTATCTTAACGTTTTTTAAAGATTTTCAAAAGAATTATTAATAATTTTAAAGATATTGGTTTGTTTCTGAATTTTACTGAATGCTAGATATATTTTTTGTCAAAAATATTCTAAAGATAAAATCGAATAATTCATAAGAAATTCCAGTTTCTGGCTTCCAACATACACATTACTTCTACCAGAGTTTTACATCCTAGGTTGACCGTTAACTGAAGAAGAAATTGTTGTTGTTGTTTTCAAACTTTTAGGTACATTTTCTTGCCTTAATATTAATCCACGTATGGTTTTGGTTTTTGAATTCCCTAACTTTACCAATTTCAATGTCGTTGTCTGTTTTGGAAATTCCCAATAATATACCACTGTTTTAATAATAAAATTAAAAATACCTTGCAATTGCGTCTTATATTTAACTTACTGATATCATTCAAATTTTGTCGGAATAATTCTTTACGCAAACGTTGAGATTCAGTATTGTTTTAAATTTTTGGACAACAGAACATTTTGAGACAACTTTACCTACAATACCAAACCTTCAAAAAAGTTATGGATTCTCTTATCCTGCAAGAATAATTTAAACAAATTTTATTTGATTTGCACTTTCCACATACCGGTGCTTTACTACGACCGAAAGCCTGGTTAAATGTTTTACCATCAACTTCACTTGGCCTTACAATCCTTACAGTTTCTTTAAGAATTGGTACATACATTTGATATCCACATTCATGTATTTGTGGTTCTAAAGTCGACTCTCTTAGACATCATGGACTATCTTACCCTACACTTTGTGGTCTCTTTCTATTGGATGGTAAACGCCCAGACAGGGTGAGTTTAATTTCCTACAAAATGAGCTGCAACACATACTCAAAAAAAACTGTTTACATGCAGGTACTGCTGCGGCTATTACAGCTTCATTGAACAACGACAAATACAAAGTAATTGAAGAAAATTATGAGTTTGTTCCTTTCGCCGTAGAAACAATAGATACTTGGAGTAAAAAGGCAAAGCCAAAATGTTATGGCATCAAATTAGCAGCTTGTGTTTTTGAAACAATGTCACAACACATGGATTCGCAAGGTATTTTTATTTAACAAAATCATAGTTTTATATTATCAATTAAAGATTATTATTTATTTGTGCAATAGTGCACTGGTTCTTCATCGCAAAGCATTTACTTCAAGGTTTAGGAAAACCAGTAAAACCTAAACATGCCAACCCTTACCCACCCTAGTATTCACATGTAATAATATTAATTAAGTGTGTAAACATTATAGAAGGTAATAAGAACATAAAATTTAACAACACAGCCATTGCATGACAACATATAATGGACCGGTCCAACCGCCAGTCACGACAGTGACGAAATATTTTCTTTGACGTATGTTGCTATTCCATGAATCAATAAAGTCTACTAATTGAAAACCTTTTACTATACCTATATTGAGTATACTTGTCTCATCTCCACAGTATATTTCCTGTAAAAGTAAAATATTATCCTTATTCCTGAAACTAAGATTACAACATAAATCTGATTTGTCCTTACTTAATCCCTCAACATTAATTTGTAGAATATTTGTTGTGTGGTCTGTATTAGCGTGCGATTGTGTTGTACATTTTTGTAATTATCTGGGAGGGTCTTGATGACCAGGTCCGGAAACCAAAGTGGTAATTCATAGGAACAACATGTTTTTCTTGTTGACCATGGAGTACTGTAAGGTACTGATCACCTTCCATATTTAATATTTGTATTAAAAAGATTATTACATTGAAACAAAATAAAAATTAAACAATATTTCAGTTTTTCACGTGTAAACATGTTTGTAATAAAAAAACTTTTGGGGGTTTAAACACGTGTAATAATTGATAACAATTACAACGTTTGGCCACGATACCATTATGTAATGCTACTGGGTTTTTTTATTACAAAAATAAAACTTGTATACATGTCGCAGGCAAATGATTATTTCAGTCAAATAGCAATCAGCACCAAAACTGTTTACCCCAAATCACATAAATTTTTTTAAGAAGAAAATTGTAACCTACTAACCAATAGCGTTCACCCCGATCACATCTATCAACCAACACCGTTTGCCCCAAATACTTGCTTGAGCAATTGTTATTTGCCTGAAACCATCATTTGCCTGCGATTTATACACGTGTTCAAGATAAGAATAAACGGTGTGCGGAAAATTCTTCGACAGAATTTCTTCGATTGAAAATTCTTCGACAGCAATTCTTCGGAAAACAATTCTTCGGCAATGCAGTTGTTCGAAACAGAATTTTTTGAAAATACAATTGTTTGACATTACAATTCATCGACATGACAATTCTTCAAACTAATAATGTACCTATATAGGATTTGAGCCAATGACAACATTTTTACAGACGAATTAAGCAATAATTGTCGATAATTTAGTGTCTCCCTCAAATTATCGTTGACAAAAACTAAAAGTTTAATAATTTATTAACTAATTTGTTGTCAAGACTACATATTTTTGGTAGGGTTCCCACTTGATTCATTTGAAATCTGTATTTGGAAATTTTTCTAATAAAATACGTTTCGTGATCGTAATGTATACAAGATGATTTTGAGTGAATGCCTCGTGCCTGATCCAACAATAATTTCTCTAGCGCACAATTAAACATTTACTCAAAATTATCGGTAACATTACGATCACTTAACATACGATAACTTACTTATAATAATTCTTCCACATCTTATGAAATAAGGAGAGTTATGCACATTTTCCGACGAATTAGAGTTAGTACGTTATAAAATAGCCGGCCGTTCTTCAGTCCGTATATAAACAAGATACCTATCAAGAAAACCACCGGTCTGATTTTATGAAACTTTGTACATAGCCCTTATTTATAATTCCACAAATCTGATTAGATTTTAAGCATATTCTATGTAGCCAAAAGGGCCGTTAACCTACACAGATTTTCGAATTTTTTAAATATTTAGAAAAATATTCATTTTACACATTTTTGTTTCAAATAAAAGTTGTTTTCAACTATTTTCAATACGACCCTAGATAAACGGTTTCGCGTCCTTTTTTTATTGTAAAGCAGATTAATTTTTGTCAATAAACATACCCAAATAATAACATTATCAAAATCGATTAAGGTTTTCTTTTCAAAGTGGCGTAGCTTCCTTATAACGCATTTTTGGATCCACGCAAATAAGAACTTTTTGTCTAATTGTTATTCAAGGATTACGCACCCAAAAAGATGCCGGTTACTTTTGATTCATCCAGTATAACTTAGAATACCTATTAAATGATAATTATCCGAAGTAACAACAACAACAAAATTAAATTTATTTTACATATTAAAGTTCTTCTTCCTTTCTTCCATCCATCTTTTTCTGTTTTCTACCTCTTTCATCCATTGTATGCCTTCTCTATTGTCTCCTAGCAGCACTTCCTTTCTCACTTCCTCTCTTCTTAATTTGCTGCATTCATCTACCATGTGCTCTACATTCTCCAATTTTCGTCACACATCTTACACATTTTTTCTTCATCTTTCTTTTAATATTTATTCTCATTTTCCTTATTTCCTAGTCTATACCTCGCTACCATATGTTTTTCTTTTAGGTTTAATCCTCCTGTGGTATATTTTGGTATCCCTTCCATTATCATATATTTGTATTTCGTGTTATATTTTGATTCTTTTATTTTCATCTCTCTTTCTTGTTTTTGATTGTCTTTGTCTCTTTGTGTTATCTCTTCTTTCATCCTTTTTCTTTCCTCCCTCATTCTTCTTACCTCTTCTGTCGCATAACCCCCTCTTCTATAGTGTATTCTTCTCTCTTCTTCACCGTGCTTTGTTCTTTGCCATTCTACTTCCTTCTAACATTAATATAGAATTTTGTTGTCATTTCTATCTTCTATTATTTCCTCAAATCTTACTGCTCTCCTTCCTGCTTGTATTCTTATTTTTCTATTTTCATTTCTTCCTCTATTAAATACCCTGGTGTTTTCCTCTCCAATCCTAAAGTCCATCACCAAAATTTTTCCTGTATCTTCTCTAGTTCTTCCCATTCCTTCCACCCCAAATTTTCGCTCCGTACATCACACTTATTACTATTTTTTCGAATAACCACTTTCGTTTTTCTACTTCTTTACCGAATAATCTTTCTCCTATACTCCATGCTTATCCCATTTTATTACTTCCTTTTTCCTTAATTTTTTTATATAATCACTATCTTTATTGTCAAATCTCATCATGTACCCCAAGTATTTGTATTTGTTTACTCTTTCTATTTCTTCTTTTCTCCACCACCATTTCTCCTTTTTTCTCTTCTTATTTTCTTCTTAAATACCATTATTTTTGATTTTTCTACGTTTATCTTGAATTGTTTTTTCTCTAAATATCTTCTTAACGTCTTTATTGCTTTCTTCATCTCTTCCTTAATTATCCGAATTATGTATTAGCATAATTTAAATACAACTCTTATAAACCACAAAAATGTTAAGAAGGTACATGATACGTAACAGTAATACTAGTTCAACGTTAAATATAAAGTGAAAAAAAACAATAAAAAATAAATTCAATTGCTTATAGGTTCTTAAAACGTATTATTTATATTTAGAATTATTAAATGTAAATTATCTGAAGCATTGGCCTACTTTAAAGACTTGATTTTTTTAAAATTTAAAGATAAAAAAATTTTAAATTTAAAAAATTTTTTTTTAAAAAAAATTTTTTAAAAAAAATTTTTTGAAAAATTATTTTTTTTAAAATTTTTTTTTTAAAAATTTTTTTTAAAATTTTTAATAAATAAAGGGGTTTTTTCAGTGACTCTATATACATTATTTAGTCGCAGAATTTTCATGTCGAAGAATTGTAATGTCGAACAATTGTATTTTCAAAAAATTCTGTTTTAAACAACTGCATTGTCGAAGAATTGTTGTTTCGAAGAATTGTTTTTCGAAGAAATTCTGTCAAATAATTTTCACCGATCCAAATAAACAGCATGGGGATGTTGAAAACGGTAGAAGATACAAGGTTGCTCGAATTGCAAAGTATATTTACATGGTGTTTGACAAAGTTTAATCATATTTGTTGTTTTCGAAATTTTACAAAAATCAATTTTTGTATTTTTATTTATCGTATTTTTGTGCTTATTTTTAAAAATATTAATAAAAAAAAAACTTTTAGAGTTTTAGAAAATGTCGTTTTCAAATTTTTAATCCAACATTTCATCTCAAAGAAACCATCAACAACTTTATTTTTTATATGGCCACATACAAAAACACCTTGTATGTAGTGTTGGTAGTGTTTTTTATTACAAATTTAACACTGTATCACACATAATTGTTTAGAACCTAATTTTGTAAGAAAATTATCCAACTTTTTTTCATTTAAACGATCTTGTATCTTTTACCGTTTTCAAGATCCCTATGATGTTCATTCTTATCTTGGACATAGTTCATATATTGTAAATGGTTATTTTTAATAATTAATTTCGTAATTGATAATAGTTGGTAAACATGTTTTTGATTAATAAATTTAGATAATTTGTTCAAACAAGCAAAAATAGGACAACTTATATATTGTTATCGACACGTCCTGTCTGGTTGATAAATATAAACATACTTTAGAACTAAAACTTTAGTTGAGACAACACTTACTTTTTTCATTTTATTAACTCAAAACATAATTTTTTAACACTAAATTACTGAATAAGTAAAGAAACATGGTGATCTCTATGGAAAGGTGGAAAGGAACCGTAGCAGTAGTAACTGGTGCAAGCGGTGGTATTGCAACAGAAATTGTCAAAAAATTATTAGACTATGGAGTCATAGTAAGTATAAAAGTACAACTGTAAAAATAGTCGTTGCATTCTTGTAGGTAGTAGGAATGTCTCGACAAAACGAAGTTATTCAGAATATATCAGCATCAAAAGATTTGCACAGTTTAAAAGTTGATTTGCGAAATGAAGAGGAAATCTTAAATGCTTTAGACTGGGTTAAAAAAAGATTAGGACCAATTCATATATTGATTAATTGTGCCTCTACATTTTGGTGCACAAGTACAGTTTATGGCGAAACAAAATTATGGAAAGACACTTTTGATACTGAAATTTTTGGTTTATTAGTGCCCACCAAAGAAGTTGTTAAAAGAATGATTTCTAACAATATTAATGGCCATGTTGTTCACATTAGCGGACTTTGTGGCCATGGAGTATACATTCCTAACGCGTACGCCATCACTGCTTGTAAAACTGCTATAACATCCATGACTGAAAGTTTACGAAAGGAATTGATTGATCTTGACAGTAAAATTAAAATATCTGTAAGAAATATAACTTTTAATGCTGTAAAATAATTATTTTTATGTTGTGTAGAACATAGCTCCTGGAGTAACAAAGACAGACATATTTAAAAAAAACATCTCCGAACAAATTGAACTGGGAGAATACATCGAGAAAGCAAATTTTGAAGTATTTTTGGATGCTTCAGATGTGGCAGATGCTGTTATTTATGTACTTTCAACACCACCTCATGTTCAGGTAATTTTGTTAATTTTACCGAGTTGTTTACATTTACTTCGTATACGTTGCGTATCTTCCCGAAGTTTTATAATGCAACATTGTTGTAGGTACACAATATTCAAATGCGGCATGTCCAATCTCCATATTAAAACAGAAAGATGCATTAATCAATATACTACAATATAATTGCTTTAATAATGAATGTAACTTTATAGTTCTTAAATGAGTTTGAATGTAACGAGTGAGTAAATAAAAAAACTAGTTTTGACAGGTCATGGAATTGAATTGGTTTAATTGTTTTAAGTGGACACGAAAGTACAAGTAAATAACGCGTGGTGGCGTGGAACTCTGCATTAAAACGTGATATACCTATAACCTAAAACCACAGAAAGCCTAGAAAACCTAAGTGGCCTGAAAATTTGCTTTAACAAAACGAAGAAAATAGACAGGTATGACTTAGACGATGTTAAAACGGACTTTTTGGTCCTACATAACCGCAGAAGCACGACAGTAAATAACACCTGTGAACTAATCTTAGTGAAAATTCCAGGATTGAAAACTAAACCATGATCCAAAAAATAATAACCCGATGATAGATGCGTTTTCATCTATAATAAAGAAAGGTGATGATGATAACTTCGAGAACGTCGAGGGACATTTTGGCAAACCTTCTCATATTTTAGCGACGACGTAGACATCATATACTCCTTACTGGGGATCAGAAAATCCATAAAACTGTGGGCGAAAAGAAACCCTGACAGTATTAGACAGACAGTGGAATGGCTTACACCTGAGATCGAGAACAAAAATGTTCTGGAACCATAAGCAAACCAAAAGTAATAAAAACGAAAAAGCTCATAACGACACAATTGTCATTAAACCGGAGCTACGCAATTCCTACGCCGACAAAATAAAAAATTTAAAAAACAAAGTGGACACCGAGGGCATCACGATTAATAAAATTTCGAGACCACACAATGAAGACATACAGCTCAAATTCCGTAGCGAGGAAAAAAATGCCCGTCAAGAAATCGTTAGAGGATAATATGGCCTCTCTGGCAAAAACTAACGTAGTTTCTGCAAAAAAAAACAATCATGATTCTTGGCGTAGAAGAATCTACAACCATAGATGAAGTGGTGACTGTTATAGAAACCGAAATCGGACAAATAAACTACCAGGCGGGGACCCACATCCAAATTACCAACAAGTCAAACAGATATGGTAACCGGTTAGCATTTACCACTCTTGATGCTCAACACGTGGATCTGATGTGTACAAAAACAGTTATGGGATCAGGCTGGTTAAGGTGGAAGGTCCGTGAGGAGGACTACGTACCCAGATGTAGATTATGCCAAACGATGGGTCACTCAGTTATAGAATGTAAATCCCCCAATCAATCCGGTTCTTGCCTGAATTGTGGTACACTTGGACATGTCACTAAAGAGTGCACAATTTCTCCTCACTGCTATCTCAGCCACAAAGATGGACACTTACCGTCAACTTATACAAGACAATGAAAACGTTGTCCACACCAGCTCACGATAAATCTTTAAGCTAGACATCATACAAATTAATCTGAGGCGCAAAAAAGTCGCCCACACGTTATCGACTGCAACAACAGCTAAAAAACACAAACACCCTTCTGGTAGTGAATGAACCGAACATTGCTCTTGCAAAGTCACATGGCTGGTACATGAACATAGTACAGAACTCTGCCATCTACGTTCCCCGGGCACTTGACAATCATGTTTGGGTGACCATTTATAGTACCTTGCTTGTAGCCTCTTTAGATCAGTGCGGTGCGGTGGTTTGCTATTTTTCTCCTAATAAAAGTTACCAGGAATTTGAATGCTATTTGGACAATATCGCCGCTACTATATAAACCCTGGTAGGACCCAGGGTTTGAATAGGTTATTGTATGTGGGGATTTCAACGCCAAAGCCGGACTTTGGGGTTCCAAACAAGATGACAACCGTGGAATTCTCTTCATGGAATAGGCCTCGTCCCTAGACTTAACTTGTGTAAATGATCCTCGTCAAGGGCCTACCTTTGTAAGTGGTGCCAAAACGTCTTTCATAGATCTTACCTTTGCATCTGCCGACAGCCTTAAAGGCTTCGTAGAATAGAAAATAGTAGGCAAAGAAAATCTAAGCGACCACCGTATGATACGTTCTTAGTTTCCAACAGTTCCAATAGAGTACATCTTTTCATCTACAAAACAGTGGGCTACTAACAAATTACGAGTTGATGTACTTAAAGACGCCTTTCAACGTCTTACTCAAAGCTTATTAAATCCTTCTTCAACCCTCATTAATGAGGCTATAAATGAGGCGTGTAGGCAAAGTATACCTTTTTGCAAACCGGGACGGAAGAATAACACTGTTTACTGGTGGAATAGCACCATAGCCAATTTAAAGTCCGCTTGCAACAAGACGAGGCGGTCCCACTTGAGATGTGCACGCGACTCAGGTGACCACAGGAATATCGCTAACAATTATAAAATAATAAAGAAGGAATATGGCCTTGTTATAATGAAGGCTAAAAGCGACGCCTGGAAGAACCTCCTTAACAATCTAAATGTGGACCCGTGGAGTTTGGGATATAAAATGGTAACGGGCAAATTATGGAAGGCCGCCGGCCCTGCCAGCCCCTCAGTTACCAAAGCAGAATCAGCCCTACGCAAACTTTTCCCGGTGATGATAACCACAGTGTGGCCTCATTTTCCCGAAACAACACCCAAGTTATTTGACACTAACGAAGTTAACAAATGAATTCGACCACACAATAAAAAAAACTTAAATTAGTAAAACTCACAGTGTAATTCAAAACGATAATTTACTCCACTGTTATTACTTTTCTTTTTTTTTCTTTTAACCATCTTCTTTTCTTGTCTATCTCTTTCATCTACTTTATATCTTCTTTCTCTCCTAGTAACATTTCTCTTCTCATTCCCTCCTTCCTTAATTTCACACAATCTTCTCTTATGGTTTAATATTTTCTCAATTATTTCCACACATTCTACATAATATTTCTTCATCTTTCATCAATATTTATTTTCGATTTCTTTATTACTTAGCTATCATCCTTTTTTCTTGCATTATTAGCCCTCATGGTAAGTACCTTGGAATTTCTTCCACTATTATATCTACGTATTCTATATTATATTATCCTTCTCTAATCTTCTTCTTTCTTTCTTGTAGTTATGAGATTATCTTTGCCGCTCTTTGTTATTTCTTTTTCCATCCTTCTTAATTCTTCTATTGCGTAACATCATCATTTATAATATACTTTACTTTTTCTTCTCCATTATTTATCTTTTTGAATTCTATCTCTTTCCAACATTCATACAAAATTTCACTATCTTTCCCATTCTCAATTCTTTCCTCAAATCATATTGCTCTATTTCATGCTGCTACGCTTATTTTCTCATGTTTCATTTCTTCCTCTATTAAATATCAAAGTGTCTCGCTCTCCAAACTTAGCGTATATCACCAATATTTTTGCTGTATCATTTACAGCTCTTCCAATTCATTCCACCCGGAATTTTCAGGCCCATACATCACCACACCAACCTCTCGAACAACCATTTTAAAATTTTAAGTTTAAGCACAAAACCAAAAAATTATATTAATCTTTCTAGAACAATCAAGATGAGACAAGTTGTCGTAGTACAACTTATGGATTTTGATGCAGATTTCACAAAAGTTAAAAACATTTGAAATCAGTTATTTAATAAAGGTTTTTAAATATAAAATTGACAATCAATTTGGTGCAGATACATAAGATGCAACAAACAAAAAAAATAAAAAATAATCTAAATACACAGACATACTTATGAAATTATGTAATTTTGGACAAAGACGGAACAGAAAATATAAAGATTACTATAAAATCTACTCTACACATTCAATCTAAATCTAAACATGCACTACTACTGCTCTACCCCTACTCCCTACATCTAATAACTACTACACTATACTAAACTACTTTCCAACTTTCATGCATTACTCACTCACTTTGTCCTATGTCGTGTTTTTATGTCACTCAGGTTCTCCGACTTTAGGAGGTTCATCTTCTGGGATCCTGGCGTTTGTTCGTTTTTTTTAATACATTCTTCCATTGATCTTATTGGGATAACATTTGTTAAATCATTCAAAATGTTTAAGAGATATTAATTTCTGAGTATAAGTTATAGTCCTTTTTCTTTTAATATTCATTCCAGGGTTTTTGTTCCGATGTTCCCATTTCACCGCATTTACATAGTCCGTTTCAGTAATAGATCTCTTTTTTGTGTATGTATTGTAGGGTATAAGCCCGTTTAAGAACCATATCATTTTTGTAGGTTTAAAATACTTGCAATTTCTTTTTGGTTTATACTAGGAGTGAGTTCATGAATCTTTCTTTCCGTTTCGCTCTTATCAAATTTTTTTCTATATCCAGTTTCTTCATAATTTCTTCATTACTGGTTGCTTCTGTTGTTATGATACGTTATACCGTTGTTGTGCTTTATTTGCTTATCCCCGCAATCAGTACAATTGCTTCTACTGCTGTGGTTCTGTAGGCTCCCTTTAGTTTTAAGAGCATTGATCTTTGTATTTGTAGAGTATTTTTCTTCCTGGTCGTACTAATAGTGCTCAATATCAATATTGATGTATTGTTTAGGTATTGTCGAATGTTTTCTAAAGGTAATATAAGCTTTCCATTTGCTAATATTGCAATTTTTTGAGACATATTCAACGCCATTTTACTTCAACTTTCTATGTGTTTCCATTCTGAATTCCTAAATATTTTTGTATATTAGATCGTTTCATTGTTATATTTTCAAATTTGTTGTTGATTTGTCTTTTACTACTACATATGGCGATTTGGTTTCGGAAATTTTAAGCTTTTACACCATGTTGTTATCCTCTTCGTTACTTCTGTTCTTTGTACCCTAGTTCTCTCAACTTGTTATAGGTAATTAATACCAGGATGTCATCCGCAAACGCTGTTTTTCTGAATTTGGTTCAAAAGGTCATCTATTTGTATGTCCCAAAACACTGGACCACAAACATAATGCGGACATCCTTTTTTTATCATTTTCAATATCGTCTGTTTCGCAGCAGTGATGTTCACGTATCGTCACCGCATATTTTTGGTCAGTACTACTGATTGTGTTCAGAATTTTGTTAATTGGTGGACCGACTCTTTCTAAATGAATACTGATTGTCATTACTGATTACGCTCTTTCTGTGCTCTTGTAATCTTTCACATATTAACCTGTCAAACATATTTCTTAATGTATGAATGTAAGCTTTCGCGGCTGTTGTCACTAAGATTATTATCTTCCGGGTTGAGCCGTGTTCGTCCTTCCTTCGTACGTTCTCTGCTTGACGTTTCGCTAACTATGCTGTTAGCTTCTTCAGAAGTTACTCTAAAGACTGATGTTGTTGTCTTCTGCTCCTCGTTTATACCTATGTTCCGTTACGGTTGGTTGATGTCGATCAGTGACGGGTGGTTGGTTTTCGATGGTTGGTTGATCTTCTGTTTGGTATCGACTAATTTTGTGGCGACATTTGTTTTCTTTGTTTTTGTGAAGAGTTAGTTTCCACGTGTTGCTTAATCGGTAACCGTCTTCTCGATTGAAGTTGTTTTTTATTTTTCATAATTTCTAAGGATTCTCTGATTATCCTTGGATAGTAGTTGTTAGTCCTTGATAGAACTTTTAGCTTCCTCGAAGTTGATGATGTGTTTTCCTAGGAAGGAAGGACGAACACGGCTCAACCCGGAAGATAATAATCTTAGTGACAACAGTCGCGAAAGCTACATTCATACATTAGACGCCTCTACGGGGAGGATATCTACCAGAAAACCAGAAAACTGGATAAGTTACGGAAGAAGAAGAATCAACTGCTATCCTCATTAGCATACCTACGACGATGCCGAGACCAGGAGGTGACGCCTACTTTTGTACAAATTCGCCATCATATCGCAACAAATCGTGCAAGAAGAATCATCGAACGTAGTGAGAAGGCACTCACTCGAGAAAGAGTACGTTATACTTACCATCAACTGCATATAACGTCAACAGAACTATACCAGCTACATCTACAACTGAGCAGCATACTGGATAAAGAAACATGGAACACCATAGATCGCATCAGCTACGAACATGGGGAATACCACCTACAATCAACCACTAACAAGCATATCAAGAAGTTTGAGAAATTAAGTACCAAGCACCAGCAAACCAGCTATAAATTGGACGAAAACAAAACAGTTGTAAACTTGTCGGACTACCCACTTCAAGAAATCAAAGAATCATGGTGACACGCGCAGATAAAGGCAACGCTACAGTAGTCATGAACATCCAAGACTACAAAATGAAAATCAAATTGCTACTGGATCCACAACTTTACACCAAGTTAAAAGGAGATCCAACCAACAAAAGTGAAAAACAAACGAGAGCCGCAATCAAACATTCAGCTATACCAGTCGATCAACATCGTCAACTGCTACCTTCCGGGACCAGACCACCTAGACTATACGGATTACCAAAAATTTACAAATTTGGTAACCCCCTAAGGCCAATTGTCAGCACATGTGGATCTCCAACTTATGAACTGGCCCGTTACGTGGCTAAGTTTCTACAACCGTACGTGGGAAGAACTGAATCTTTTGTGAAGAACTCCGAACACTTCGTCGAATTACTGATGACTCTGGAAGTAACCAATGACGATATACTAGTTAGTTTTGATGTAGAATCGCTATTCACGAACGTACCAGTCGACGATACACATAACATCATAAAACAACTGTGCACAACCCATGGGTTAAGAGAAGACATACCAGAGCTAGCAAGAATATGTCTGAATACAACTTACTTTCTATGGAACGGAGATTTCTACGAACAAAAATCAGGTGCAGCCATGGGATCACCATTATCACCGGTTATTGCGAATATCTTTATGGAAGCATTCGAGCAAGAAGCCATTCAATCCAGCGAACAAAAACCGAAATGCTGGTTCAGATACGTGGACGATACCTTTGTCATATGGCCTCATGGGAAAGAAGCACTTACTGTATTTCTTAACCACCTCAACACGTTTACAAGTTTACCATGGAGACAGAAGAGAATAAGGAGCTTCCCTTCCTGGATGTTCTAGTGAAACGAGGGGATAACAACAAGTTGGCTCATAGTGTATATCGTAAAAGACACACACCGACCGATACCTCCATGCCACATCACACCATCATCCACAGCAGAAGCGGTCTCTAATCAAAACTTTATTGCATAGAGCTAACAAGATTCCTGACAAGGTTCACAAGGCAGAAGAACTTCGACACGTCCAACAAGCCCTAATGAAGAACGGCTATACCAGAAAAGAAATAAGAGCAGCCTGTCGCAGGAAATCCGAAAAAGAGAAGGAACAGGTACCACCTACGCTCGTTTGCCATTCATTGCTGGAGTAACTGACAAATTAAGAAAATCATTGGAGAAGAAGAATATCGGTGCCAGGTTTGGAACGGTTAGAAAAATCCAGCAACTACTACCTTCTAATAAAGATAACCTGCCGAAACTCTCAACAAAAGGGGTCTACCAAATTGATTGTTCATGTGGAAAGGTCTACATTGGTCAAACCGGACGCAACATAAAATGTAGATTAAAAGAACATCACCGAGACGCCAAGTCCAGAGCGGTAGATAAATCAGCAATCGCAGAACATCTACAGAAAAAAGGAAAACACATATCAACTTCGAGGAAGCTAAAGTTCTATCAAGGACTAACAACTACTATCCAAGGATAATAGAGAATCCTTAGAAATTATGAAAAATAAAACAACTTCAATCGAGAAGACGGTTACCGATTAAGCAACACGTGAAGACAACAACATTAGTCTTTAGAGTAACTTCTGAAGAAGCTAACAGCATGGTTAGCGAAACGTCAAGCAGAGAACGTAGGAAGGAAGAACGAACCCGGAAGATAATAATCTTAATATTTCTTAAGTTGTATAGCTGAAAATTTGATCTGGTTAAATCTGGATTGGATTTGTGTTTATTTGCTTTCTTCAGCATGATTACAACTCCAGCTTGCTTCTAAATTTTTGAAAACTTGTCTTGTAAGCATTTATTATATAATTTTGTGAGCTTAGGCGGGATTTCCCACATATTTTTTTTGTTTGTAATAATTGTTCTTTGATAAGTTTATTCATTATCTGTTTTGTGATGAAATAGTTATTATATTAGAGATTCCTGATGATGATGGCCAATTATGGTTTTGTGTGATCTGGATTATTGGCCATGAGTTTTTGTAAATTGCTATTGCCATTTGGATGTTCGTTTGACGTTTTCATACAATTTTCTTTTGCCTTTATTATTTTTACTAATTTTGGGAGTTGATGGTTGACTCTATTCGGTTGATGTTATTTGTTGTAAGTCTGGATTGACATGTTTTTCTAGTTTTAGTTGTTGGGTTTTAAAATGTTTGATTTAAATATATTCTAATATTTCCAATTGTTATTTACTTTTTTTGTCTATTTCTGTTTGTGTGTTTTGGTCTGTGGTTTCCGATTGAGGTTGTCGACTTTGATTTAGTATTTCCACTTCCGCTTCTAATAATTGGTATGCTTTTAGATATTTTACTATGACGTTGACAGTGCTTAGTTATGTGCCCAAGATCTTGGCATTTTAAGCATCGAGGTGCCACAATGTTGTCTTTTATTGTAATATCTCTAAATTCCCTCTTTCTTCCCTTGTGATTATGTTTCTCATTCTAGGAAACACTTGTGTGATATGCGCTGAATCTTTGTTCTTTGGTCACGTTTTGAATCGGTAATTAACTTTATTCTCAAATTATTCTTTACTCATTTGCTCAGTTAGATTTTGCTCATATAGTAAATCTTTCAATCCCTGTTCATTAATAAAATTTGGTAATCGTAAGTTATTGTAAGGGTTGTCGTTTACCAAGTTCTTTATTATTTGTAATCTTTTTGTTGTCTTGTGCTCTATCCGTTCCCACTATTAGCAACTTATTAATCATTTCTTATTTTTGTTATTTTAATCTTATCGTTTTGAGAGTTGACTAATTTTGTGAACTTTTCTTAATAACCTCTTCGGATTTGGTTTCTATGAAAATGGCGTTTCCTAATTTATTTGACATTTGTCTATAACTATAAGTGACCCAGTTATAGTTTGTTCGTTTTATTTGTTTATTAAATCAACGGGGTAGAGCACAATACAAAAATAATATTCATCTTAATAATGTAGGTAACAACTAATAAATATGTGGATAACAAATAGTAAACATGTTTACTTCTTATATAATACAAAATATTGGTCTTGCATATGATAATTTCAAACAGTTTGAAAAACACCCACTTTAAGAGACCAGATAAACAGTAATTAAAGTGGATAACTTAACACCAGACTACAATTTTTAAGCACCATAAGTCGAACCTTAACAACACTCATACATTTTCTACTAAGTAGTTTACTCAAAGCTTCATAAATTTTATATTGTGTTAATTGAATGAGTGTTTCTTCTACCATTGAATAATCATTATTATCAGTTATAAATACAAAAGGAAAGAATCTGTTGGCATGTTTTTATGGGGTTGTCAAACGACAACGTAAATAATAACAGCGGTTCTCAAAACGCGGAACAATCAACAAACACAGTCAGCATTACAAAATCAAATGCTGACAAACAGGAAAGTAAACCCGACCTTGTAGACTTCGCATACATATAAATAGTAGGTTAAGAATCAAGTAGCAAGAAGAAGAAGAAGAAAAGTAGTAAAACAGTCAACCAGTGCAAGTAATGCGTTGCGCATAAAAGACAACAAGTTTCGAGCAACATAGTACGCACACAGCTCGTAAAATAGAGAACTATCTGTAGTCTTTTGCCTTTCCAAACAACTTGAAATGTTTGTGTGCTGATTTCTTCTCAAAAATCTTATTTTTAGTTTAGATGAACCCTACTTCAGGAAATTACTAGGGCATCTTTTTTGTATAGAAAGATATACCTTAAAAGCCTTATTCAAAACAACATTAAAAGTTTCTACTGCCCCTTCCAAGTTGTTAGACTTTCAAAAAGAAAGTCTCTATAAAGCGGATTGACGATTCTTCGAGAGACAACTATGAGTCAAGAAAGAAAAAGAACCATCAGTAAACAGGACTCTAGTGAGAGATGTCTCCAAAACGGCAAAATGCCTCGCAAAAAACACATAAACCACTAGATCCTTCAGATATCACCAATCGAAACCAACACAAAACTACAGAGATAGAGAAGAGTTCAAGAAAGGAACAGGAAACAAAGTTTAAGCCAAAGCCAAGAATCAAAAGAACCCTAACAACTTAAAGTGACTACCAACCCCAAACGAAATCCAACCTGACAAAACCCTAAAATTATAAGAACCCCAGTAAAAGTTTACGGAATGATAGGAATAGGGATAAGGCTGAGCCCAAATAAAAAGGTTAGGATACGCCCTAGGAAGATTATCTTAGTCGGGAGTTTCATAGACGGCGTGAATGTCTAGTGAGTGGCGTCAGGCATCACTCCCACCAAGACTTCTGCGAAGGATGGAAAATTGCTTTATTGGGCGCTCAGCGTAAGTCCACTCCCACGTCATCTACGACAACCATTACTCCTACTCCCTAAGAAAGCTTTCTCCCACCCATGAAAGGAGTTTAAAGGATACCCCGTGCAATTTAAGAGTGTGACTGTACGCAGAGGAAGGAAAAGAAATAATTTTCTTTTGTTGAGCAAGGTAGAGAGCCAACAATATTATAGGAAAGTACCTGCCAAGGACGAGTAAGTCTGGCTCAAGAACCAAAGTTACCGGGGGGCTGTTTTCAAAATTTTGACAGACTCGTAATTTAAAATTGCCACCAAACTGTTCGAACAATTGGGTCATGGTTACTCTGAATGATCATGTTTACGTTGTTCTGACGGAACCACTCTCCTCCACTCATCATTATCAGAAAGAGACGATTTTCACTTTGTTTACCATCCTATTATACCAAAAGTGTAACGTAGGAAGTGAGAGGTCTACAGACACATGTGAATCTGAGTGATTAGTGATCGGTACTAAACGAAATAACGTGTCAGACACAACATGTTCTTTGTCTTTGTGATAAAGAATAGTGAAGTCATATTGTTGCAATTAAAGAGCCCACCGCGCCAAACGACCTGAAGGATTCTGAAGTCGGTTTAACTATATTAATGAATTGTGGTCAGTAATAACCGTGAAGTGAGACCTTTAATATAAGGCCGTAGTCTTTCAATAGCAAACAACAGAGCCAAGAGTTCTTTCACGGTCTTTAATTACAGTTGTACAATCCAGGACATTTGAGAAAATATGATTTTGCATAGTTACTAGGACGCCTCCTCCATGGTTTTTCAGGCTGCAACCTGAGTCACAATCTTTTCAATACATATTATAACCCACTAATCCCATTTCAACAGTATGCACACTGGAACGAAGCCTAGTTTCAGTGAATACAATAATATCCTAGTGAGTTAAAAGGACATTCTTTTGCAAAGTATCTATCTTACCAACAAAACTTCTTACTTTCAAATAGGAAAGAAAGAGTGGCTTGAAATGCTAGGCTTGGGTGGCTTCAGTCTTAGGTTTAAACTGAAATACCTGTGTGCAATCTTTTTGATACCTTGAAAATATTAAAGCTATTGAAGTTTATTTGAAGTTTTTGTAGATTTTTTAATTGCTTCTGCTATGTGATTGGAGGTGAGTTACTCTCATTTACTTTCCTTCTCTCTTTTTTTTATACTGCCTCAGATTATTACTTCTATTTTAGTTGCTGATGGTTCTTAAACCAACTTACTTCTTGCAGAGTTAGCCGTCCCCCAGTCGTTTTCAGCTTCGTTTACTACGTAGAGGAGATAGTTTAGTGCTTTGTGATCACACAACTGAAGTCGCTAATTGGTTTGAACTGCACAATCGTTCAGATGCAGATAATAATACGACAATATTAGAGGCACAAGGCATAATACAAGTAATTAAGAAATATGAAAAATTTATTTAGGTTATGTTACTTGGAAACAAAAACTTTATATACAAACTTCAGCCAACAAAGTAACTCATAAAATTATACTAAATTTTTTTAAAATTTTAATGCTGTAAATCACCTACATAGTGTCTCTTGTAACAAAATATTTAGATTTCGATACATAATGCGGATACAAATCAGAGCTATAGGATCAACTCATGAATTGAAGTTTGAAATTTTATGGTTTATTATGTTTTGACGTAAATAATTAAAGTAAATTTAAATACAATCTAAAATCCTTCTCCGAGAGGTTTAATCCAAAGGTCGTGTACCTACAAACATGCATATTTGATTTATTTTCAACATTTAAGTAAAACATACTTGAACATGAGGTGGCGTTGATAAAATGTACATAATGGCGTCTGTTACGTCTTCTGGAAGTAAGTTTGGAATTGTTTTAGTAGAGTTTTGGTAAGCAGTTGTAGATTCCGATGGTCCACTAGCTAAACAAGCTGCATCGATAGCATCAGTTTTTGTAATTCCTGGACTAACACTCTAAAATGAAGGTACCAAAAATGTTTGCTTTTATGAGCTACAGAAATACGTACCGATATTTTAATCTTACTACCGATAGCATTAAGCTCTTGCCTCAAAGTTTCAGTTAGGGCCGTTACTGCATATTTGGAAGCAGACAAAACGTTCAAAGAAGGAAAACCAGGACATTTATGTCCAAGAATGCTATTAATGTGAATAATGTGTCCATCGACATTATTTGAACGCATATCATTTACAGCTTCTCGCGTTGCAATGCTTAATCCCATGACATTAACGTCGAGAACTTCTTTCCAGAGTTCAGTTTTACCATCATGTAGGTTAGTTACTCTAGCAATCCCAGCATTATTGATTAAAATATGCACTGGACCTAGATTTTCTTTGATCCATTTAAACGCTTTTATTATATCTTCTTCTTTTGAAACATCTGTTTTAATAGCGTATAGATTACCGCTCGAACTTAATTCTTGTATTTTTTCTTTACGTCGCGCTAAACCTACAACCTACCGTTTACTAATGATAAATAGGTACTTACAAATTTTTTTTAAATTACGATTACTCCTGCTTTAAGTAAAGCTAAAGTTGTTGCAGCACCAATTCCTGCACTTGCACCAGTTACAACTGCAACTTTACCTTCCCATCTTTTCATCGATGTCATTGTTTTAAAATAGACACGGGGTTATGAGCTTGTCGACAATGTATCTATCAGTTTATTTATTCTATCTAACCGGTTGATCAAAGGTTGTTTGTGGTAGATAGTACAATAGTTAATCGACTCAAGGTTACAATGTTATTGAATTTAATATTAAAATTCGGGTATATTCGGAATATGTTGATACGTCACATACCCAAAGAGAAATGTAATGCAATTATCACTTATAAGTATTTGACCTATAAGAAAATCAGTAGATATCAGCAGAATATAATAGATAAGATAGCTACAGTTACTTTTAAAACTATTTTTGGTGTCAACATTTTACTCAAACATTTTCTTTTTACAAATAAATTTTAAGATATGTATGAGTGATTTAACCCAATTGAACAACTTTATCCTGCATGGATTTTAAAATCATTTAAAACTACAGTAAAACCTCTATTTTCGGCCACCTCTTTTCCAGTTTTCCAAGTCAAAACCAATTATACGGAAATATCTATATAACGGCCACGGCCACTTATTTGTAAACTTTCTTGGAAAAATACATGTAGTTCTACCTCCCATTTCCGGCCATTCTTAAGTAAGGTCATTAGTAGACAACAAAGTTATGTATAATATATAATTGTTTCATTGTGTGAGGCTTAAGTAATTACCGGTATTTAAGAACGGATTTAAAAATTTGTTTGATTTACAATAGACAGTCATTACAGAGAAATGACAATATCAAGGATCATTAAGCTCACCCCAAAAATCGAATTTTGCGTACATAGTTTGAGTTAGTATGTTCAACAGTGCTGTTACATATAGACGTACAGAAAAATTACAATGTCGCTAAAAAGAAAACGTGTGTCTCTTAACGAGAAAATTGATATAATTGTGGAAAGTGAAAAGTTCAATACCAGCACTAGAAAGTTGGCTAAAAAATTTAGTGTTGGAAGAACACATGTTAACAATATTTTAAAAAAACAAATGTGATTTAAAAAGCTATTTGAAGAAGGTTCCAATACAGAGCAAAGAGAAAAATTTTCTAAGGTATTTGACGAAGATTCCAATATAGAGCAGAGAGAGAATTTCCTAGAACTGAAGGTTTAGAAATTGACCGAGTAGTTTACAATTGGTTTTGTAAAGCTAGGAATAAAAATATCCGTATATCTGGACTTTTAATAAAAGAGAAAGCATTGGAAATTGCGGAAAATTTAAAAATGACGGATTTTAAAGCTTCAGATGGGTGGCTTGAGAAATGTTGTCAAAGACATAACATAACCTTTAAAACAATTTGCGGGGAGTCAACTGATATTAACATGGAGACTGTTGAAGCTTAGAAAGCAAAGCTGTCAGTAATATTGAAGGAGTATTCACCCAAAAATGTGTACAATGCTGACGAGACCGGACTTTTTTATCTTGCGATGCCAAACAAAACGTCCTCTTTAAAAAACGATAAATGTAGTGGTAAAAAACCTGCAAAACAAAAATTGACAATTTTATTTTGTACAAATATGGAAGGTGATAAGAAAAACCCGTTAATCATTAGAAAAAGTAAACACCCAAGGCTCTCATAACAACAAATTGCCCATAGAATGGGTGTCTAATAAAAAAGCTTAGATGACGGTAGAGATTATGACTTCCTGGCTAAAAAAAATTTGTTAAAAAATGAAAAAAAATAGAAAAGTTTTATTATTTCTGGATAATGCCACGTCTCATCCCAAAGTGACTCTTGAAAATGTAAACATTGTTTTTCTATTCCCAAACACCACATCCCATTCCTAGCCACTGGATCTAGGAATTATCCAAAACTTTAGGATGGCCTACATGAAGTTTTTAATCAAAAAACTGCTAACATTCACAAATACCGAACGTCCTTTTGAAGATGCGGAAAAAAGTATCAATTTAACCAGTGCTTTACTTAGGATATCAGTAGCCTGGAGAAACGTTTCGTCTATTACAATGCTAAATGCTTTGCAAAAGCAGGATTCTCGGAAAAGGTCCTACAAGATTATTCGATGAAGAAGACGAAATTCTACTAGCTCAGCTTTTTCCTGTATTACTAGAAGGTAATCAAATTTAAAATTATGCATCTATTGATTGTGATATTTTGACCGAAAGCCCCAATTTAGGTATTTAAGTGAATTTAGCGAATTAGACTATAGTGAAGGCTGTGATTCGAACAATGAAAGTGGTGCAGAAGAATCCGAAGTTTTTACGTCAAACATTAAAGATATAGGTGAAGTGTGTGAAAAACTAAGAGATGTGCAAAGTTTTCTATTTTCTAATGATAAGAGTGAGCTAGCGGTAGAAGTACTTCAAATTTTATCAAAATGTGAATCTTCTGTTTTACACACTAAACTTTAAAATGTAAAACAAACCTCAATACAAAAATTGTAATAGGTATAACGAGCAATTAGAAAATGGGTAGATATTATGTAAATGTATGTATTATGTATTCAATATGTATAACTCTTCCATTATTATATTGTGTTTCATACTTAAAAGAATTTAATAAACAACACATAGAAATATTTTTTTTTCCTCCCAATAACGTCCACCTCCATATACCGAACAGTTTTGCAGCAAATTTTAGTAACCGCTATTTAGAGGTTTTACTGTATTTCCATAAGTAATCACTTCACTAATTTATTAGAGTTTAAGGTGAAAAACTTGTAATTGAAAGACTTTTCGTTACTACTCAAATATTTGTAAGTGTAGTACCTTTTGATTCATTACTGAGCACACACTCTGAAAGGTTAATGTATACCAAACACTTTAGAATAGATAGAAGCCTATTGTCAAGTTTTTTTAAGAATTTTAAATCTTGATATCAAGTAGAAATTATCTTCTTTATCTATTTTCTTAGATCTTGTTCTTATTTGATAATAGCTTATCCTTCAGTTGATCAAATCTATTTTTCACATGCACTCATTATATTTTTTGATTGCGCCCGGTCTCGATATATTTTGACTTTTTACCTTTAGAAAAAGAAAGTGGTTGTATGATTAGTTGGTGAGAAGCATGTTATTATATGGTGCCGAGACATGGACATGAAAAGAAAAGGGGAGAGTAATGTGGGTGGAAGGAGAGGAACGAAGATCGATAGACAAGGAAGGAAAAGTTGGAAAGTGGACAGCAAAAAACTAGGAAAGGGGGAGGGTAGAGGGGAAAAAGAAGGAGGAATAAAAAATATGGGTGAGAGTAAAAAGGGACAAGGAAAAAACAGGATATTATTTTGGAATGTGGCAGGAATAAAAAACAAAGGAAGGGAATTTTAGAGAAATGTTAGGGAATTTAAAATGGTGGCGCTGTTAGAAACCTGGATGGAAGAGAGAGATTGGAAAGAGTGGGAAGACAAGATGCCTGAAGAATTCATATGGGACATACAGTTTGCGAAAAGAACAGGGAAGAAAGGAAGGGCAAAAGGAGGAATAATAACAAGGGTGAGAAAAGAATGGAAAAAAAGACTGAAGAGAGGAAAAGGTAATGGGGTTGATGAAAACCAATATAGAAACAGAAGAAGGATAAAGATATGAAATAATAACAATTTATGGAAAATAAATGGAAACGAGAAAGAGAAAAAAATAGATAAAGTAATCAAAGAGAGAGATGAAGGAAAACTAATATTAAGAGGTGACTTCAATGCGAGGATAGGTGAGGAAGCAGGTGTAATGGTAAATGGAAAGGTAAAAAAAGAGTATCTATGGATAAAACAATAAATAGGCAAGGAAGAAAATTGATAGAATTTTGCGAGGAAAAAGGATGGACGGTATTAAACGGAAACATGGAGGATGGTGGAAATGGGGAATACACGTTTATTGGAGGAAGAGGAGAGTCGGTAATAGACTATGTAATTGCAAATGAGAAAGTATGGAAGACATAGAAGAGTTTAAAATTGGTGAAAGTGAGGATTCGGACCACCAACCGTTAGAAGTAGTCTTGACGGGACAAGAAGAAGAATATATAGAAAAGGAGGAAGAAGAGTGGAGAGAAAAGAAAGTATGGACGGAAGAAAGCATAGAAAGGTGCAAGGAAAAGATGGAGAAAGAACAATGCTCAGAGGAAGGAATAGAGAAGGAGATAAACACAATACTGAAACAAATGGAGGAAGCAACAGAAAAGAAAAAATATAGAGTGAGTACAATAAAATTAGGAAAACAAAATGAATGGTGGAATGGAGAGTGCCAGAAAGCAAAGAAAGAAATGAGTAGAGGGAAAAATGGAAAAAAGGAAAAATAGAAATTGAAGAATATAAAAGATTAGGTTAAAATTCAAAGAAGAATGTAGAGAAACAAAAATGAATATAAAATCAGGTTAGAAAAGAGAGATTGAGGAAATAAAAAACGAAGGACAAGTTTGGAAGTTCATAAGAAATAAAAGACAGAAAGAAAAGGACAGAAACAAAAATAGAAAGAGAAAAATGGGAGCAACATTGTAAAAATCTATTAGAGGAAACAGACAAAAAATCAAGAAAATCACCAGATAAGGAGCAAAATAAAAAAATAAGAGAAGGAGAAATTGAAAAGGAGGAGATGGAAGAAGCGATTAATAAAATTAAAAAGGAAAAAGGTGGAGGCACTGACGGGACACAAGGGGGGCAGTGGAGATATACCGGGGAGAAAATGAGGGAGCGACTAAGAGGAATATTTGAAAAATATGGAAAGGAGGGCGGTTACAAGAAAAATGGAGAGAAGCTATAGTATGTCCAATATACAAAGGAGGAAGTAAGAAAAAAGAAAGACATTACAGAGGAGTTAGCCTTCTGAATGTCGGCTATAAGATCTACAGCAAAGAAATAGAAGAAAAAAAATTGTTACCGGATTGGCAAATGGGTTTTAGAAGAAAAAGAGGAACAGTATATATATATATATATATATATATATATTATTAAAGCACATCGTTAATAAAGAAATAGGAAAGAAAACAGGAAAAATGTTGGCAATATTTGTAGATTTGAGGTCAGCCTTTGATAAGGTAGAAAGGGAATTATTGTGGAAAAACATGGAAGAGGCTAGTATAAATGAATATTTAATAGACGCGATAAAAGAAATATACACAGAAACAAGGTGTAGAACGAGAGTAGGGGGAAAGCTGGGAAGAGAGTTTTGGATAGAAAAAGGACTAAGACAGGGATGTCCACTGAGTCCTTGTTTATTTTCTTTGTATTTGTGAAATTTAGAGGAAGAAATTAAAGGGCAACGGGTAGGTGGAATTGTGGTGGGAGGAAGAAAAGTGTGGGTTTTAGCTTACGCAGTTGACATGGTGGCTGTAGCAAAAACAGGGAAGGAGATGAAAGAAATGATAAAGGTGATGAAAAGACACTTTAAAAAAATGAAATTAGAAGTAAATGTAGAAAAAACAAAAATTATGGAATTTAAGAAGAAAAAAGGTAGACCGAAGAAAGTGGAATGGAAGTATGGAGAGGAAGAAATAGAGATGGTGGATAAGTATAAATACCTAAGATATATGGTGAGGTACGATAATAAGGATGATGAACAGATTAAGGAGCTAGAGCAGAAGGGAAATAAAATTATAAGGGAGGTATGGGGTATAGGAGAAAGAGTATTTGGAAAAATAATGTTTGAAAGAATAGTGAAAAGTGTGTTGTTGTATGGAGCGGAAGTGTGGGGATGGAGAGAGTGGGAGAAGCTAGAGAAAATACAGGAAAAGTATTGGAAGTGGACACTAGGATTGGAGAAGGAAACGCCAGGTTACATAATTGAAGAGGAACTGAAACTGGAAAAATAAGGATAAAGACAGGAAAAAGAGCAATAAGGTATAGAGAAAAGATGGAAAAAAAGAGAAAATAAGATATTGTATGAGTGTTGGAAGGAGATAAAAGCGCAAACAATAAAATTTGGTGAAGATATTACGAAAGAGGAGGATATGCAAGAGAGAAAATAAAGAAGATAAGAGATGGAGGAAGAAGTATGGAAGGAGAAATAGTACGGAGAGACATGGATACACAGGCACAGGAAAGAAGAGCGAAAATTAGAGAAGGAAAATATAACACGAAGTATGAACAGTTAATAGTAGAAGGAAAACCAAAGTACATAACTGAAAGAATTGGATTGATAGATAAGAGGTTAATCGCAAGATTCAGAGTTGGGAATGAGGAAAACGAAAATAAGTACTGGTGGAAGGACGAAGATAGGAGGTCTAGAATATGTAAGAAGGGATGGGAAAATATAGAGCATTTGAAAGAGTGCAGTAAAACAAGAGCGGAGGAAAGAGGGAGAAGAGTGTTGCTGGGAGAGAAAGGAGAGGGTATTGAATGGATGAAGAATGTGATGGAAAAAGAAAATGGATAAAAGAAAGAGAAAAGGATATGATGAGAACAGAATGAAGAAAAGAATTAGGGAGAGTTATTATTTTTTTGTTTTTCTGTCTGTTTTGTTAGTTTTAAGAATTGTAAATTAATAAGTAAAAAAAAAGTCGAATCATTTGTCAATGTAATAAGACAAATAAATTGAATTGAATTGAATTGAATAGAAAACCGGCTGAAGAACAGAACTGCCAAGTACAATACATCTTGTTTGCATCTATAACGTGCCTATTGGAATTTTTTATTTTCATTCCATACTATAATATAAGTACATTAGAACTGACGCTACATTTCAAAATCTAGAGCGACAAAAATCTGTTTTGGATTTTTGGTGGAAAGTTCAAGTTCTAAAAAATTTGTCTATGTTCCTATTATGTAGAGAAACGTCTGTATCATTTTTTATTTGAAGAAATCAATTACTGGTCGTAATACTTACAATGGTCTGCATTTAAGAGGAAAGAAATTCCATAGAGAAATATTTTATTGAGATAGATATCATTAACAAAAGAATTCGGCTTTTCTACACAATACAAAAAAAAGCAATTTTAAGTAATATACACTTAGACGTCATACCTAATTACTTTATTTCTTTTCTCTTCTCTTCTCTAGATTTTTTTATCTTTCTAGCACTTATCTCATCCAATCCGCTTTTTTTCCACGTTTACCCAAGTAACTTACTCTTAATTGCAACCTTAGCTCTTCACAATCTTCCCTCATGTGGTCTACGTTTTCCCACTCTTCCCCACATATTCTACATTTCCTTTTGACATCCTTCTACCAGAACCTGTTGTTTCGTTTTGCAATCACTCGCATCTGCATTAAAACTTATTTCTCCCATTATTCCCTCATTACTATGTCCTCTTCTATCCCCCTCTTTTCTCTTTTATATCTTTTCACCTCCTCTTTTGCGTACCCTACTCTCTTAAAGTAAAACCTTTTTTCTTCCTGTCTATGTTTTATCCTCATATCTCTCACTTACCTCCAACTGTCGTATAAAATTTACTTTTTTACCTTCTAGCTATTCCTCATATCTTATTGCTATCTTTTCCGTTTCTATTCTTATTTTTTCTAGTTTGTCTTCATCCACTATGTACCCCGGTGTCTTATTATCTAGCCCCATTGTCCATCTCCATCTCCATCTCGTACTCTTTCCAAATCTCCCACTCCTTCTATCCCCACACCTCCGTCGTATACATTATTACACTTTTTATCAGTTTTTTAAACAGCCACCTTTTTTTCAATGTCTCCTCCAAATATTCTTTTTCCTAACCCAACGTCTATCCCAGTATCATGTGCATCTACATTGCTAATTCTCTTACTTGCCCTTCATCCCTATTGTTGCACCTGATTTTATAGCCTAAATATTTCTACTCATCCTCTAACTCCTCTTTACCCCACTACCATTTCTCCTTCTTTTTTCTTCTTTTTCTCTTCTGAGAAACCATTATCTTTGTTTTTTTCTGTATTTAACTGTAATTTTTTTTTTCAAATTTAAATATAATGCCCTCATCATACCTTTTATTTTTTTTTCATCTTTTGTTGGCACAACAATATCGTGTGCATATGCCAATCTTTATATTTTTTTAACCCCCATCACTACCCCACCTTTTTGCTTCTTCTTCGATTTTCCCTCTAAATCCTCAATATATAGTGCGAACAGACTCGGACTCAAGGGACATCGCTGTCTTAAACACTTCTTAGACCAAAAATGGTTCTCCCAACTCTTCTCTCCAAATCCCCACCTATATTTATATTTTTGCTTTATAGTTCCCACAGAACTTTTCTGTCCACATTATTAAACGCTGACCTTATATCCAAGAACATCTCATAAACTTTCCCCCTTACCTTGTATTTTCCTATTAACTATTTGCTTTTCCTTTATATCTCCCTCTCATGTTCTTCTTCTTATTTTTATATCATAATCCTGTTTTTCCTTCCCTCCCTCTGATAGTCTCATACAATAATACTCTTATTTCCCTTTATCTATTGTAATTCTTCCATTTCCCCTTTTCCTTTCTTTGTTAATTAACTTGTCCTTTATTCTTTACTTTTTTTATGTTTTCTTCATTTCTCTTTTATATTCCTCCTTCCTTTTCTTGCATTTTTCCTTGTGTTTTCCTCTTAGCGTCTTCTACTCTTATACACTTATTTTTCTTTCATATTCTCTATTCCACTATCCTTTCCTCACTCCTCTTGCAATTTTCCTCACCCTTGTCTTTTCACTCCTGCTACCTGATCCATTTGATTTACTAAATTTTACAACTCTTCCTCCGATCCTTCCACTATTTCCTGTTCCTCTTACATCTTCCTTTTGTACCTTTTATATTTTCTTTCTGTCCGTATATTAATTTTCCTCTATTCCTCAGTATTCTTTGCATTTCAAATTCGTCCCCCACTAGATTCACTTTTAGATTCACCACCAGCCTTTTCCGATTCTCTCTCATCTATTATTAACTTTTCTATATCTCCTACACTCTTATTGTTTGCTATTACATAATCCATTACCGAATTCTCTCTCCCTCTCCTTCATGTTCCCATTAAAAATTGTCCATCTCTTTTCTTCACACAGAGAAATATTTAGGTAATACTTGGATAACGAAGGTCTTAAACATTTCTGCATCGTGTTTTGAATTCTTACTTAATTCTTTAAAACTCATTGTCTGAATTATTCAAATCAAAACTAATGTAAATTATATTGGTGTTTTCTAATAAATTTATAAATAACGAGAATAGTTTTGTTTTTTGTTTATTTTTTGGAACAGCAACATAAATTGGTATCAGTTTAAACATTTAAAAAAAAACTGATTTTGAATTAATCAAACTTTTAAACAAGAAAAAGTTTATTTACTTAATATTGTATTTAAAACTATAACTAATCTTTTAACTAAAACTATTTATGGGATAGTATATTCTGTAACAAGGTTTGAATGAAAATTCGATACGGGTGACCAAGCGCGAGCCAGAGACGAGCGTGAGGATTCACGAGCATCTCAAATTTTCATTCTTACTGTTGTATCACAGACTATACTTTTTCCATGGCCATAGGTTTAAAACAGGCCTAGAAGTGCCATAAAATATTTTGCAATCCCTACAGTGAAAATGTTAGCGGTCTGTAATTAAATTTGGTTTCAGAATCAAGAAATTCTATATTGGTAGTAGAGAATAGTGTTTTCTTAAATACTAATTACCAACTTTAGTTTAAATTCCATCATTACTTGAATTGAAGTTAAAATCTATTTCAGTGTTCATATCCAACAGTTTTAATTATTATTTCGTGCACCTAAGAACAAATTTGTACACATTTTCCAGCAAATTTCTAATACGTACTTGTACATGTGGTGGTGTTCCTAAGGAGTACACAACACTCTCTGCAACGTCCTCCGGTTTTAACCCATCTTCAGGTAACAGATCTTTAAGATTTACAGAATCAAGTAACGAATCAGTTCCCTTGCCCGAATTGTTTCTACTGTTGATAAATATCTCTGTTTTAACAAAACTGGGACTAATGCTCTATAAGAAAAATAATGAATAAGAACTAAATGTTTAAAAAAGGTACAATACTTACAGAAACTTTAATTTTAGATTTTTTTAACATTAATTCTTGTTGAAGTGTTTCAGTAATACCAGTTACAGCAAATTTTGATGCTGTATACATACTCAAAGGTGCAGCTCTGTGCCCGGCAAGACTATTTATGTTGATAATATGACCGTTAACATTGTTTTCGTTCATATTTTTGATAACTTCGCGTGTTGCAACGCATAATCCAATAACGTTAGTATCGATTACATTTTTCCAAAAAATAGTTTTACCGGTCATTAATGTTTCTCTTGTAGCGATTCCGGCATTGTTAATCAGAATATGTATTAATCCGACGTTATTAACTGTCCATTCGATTGCGGTAACAATATCTTCTTCTTTAGTCATATCGGCGACATGATAATAAAAACATTTCTTGTTTTTGTTTAATTTATCACTTATTTTCTCCAAATTTTCTTTTCTTCGAGCAAAACCAACAACCTAAAAATTATATAAATATAATTGATAACATTGAATTCTAAAATCTTAATCAAAGGAATGGAATATGAATTAAAATTAGCGACTTTATTAAAAAAAGAAAACATCAAAACTGCACAAAAACTATATTCGTACACGTGTTTTGATATAAGCTATCATCATCAACGAACTAACACTAAAAATATTAAGTAAATTAAGCTTATACTATACAGTTTATACTGATCTTCTAGGGCATCATATGCAACACTTACATCACAATAAAATAATGAAAAGTGACCATACGAATACGCCTTTTTGGACGAAGTCGTTAATTTGTCGCCTACTAATATTTTAAGCTTTCGAACCAGGATTCGATCCCGATTGCAAAATTTTTTGATTAACTTTATTATTGATATTGTAATACAATTTTGTGAATTAAACTCGTAGTTTTGACGTAAATTATTTTTTACTGTTTTTTATTAAAACACGCTATAAAACATAGACTACTACATAAATTTGTTCTTATTTATCTATCTACTAAAATTATGCTCAAATTGTGCCAGAAAAAAAATATGCATTAATATTGAATATAACATATAAAACGTCTATGTCAACTATTCCGTAGGACACATGGTATACTATCTACGTGTAACGCATCGTTACGTCTTTCTGAATCCTATACAGGGTGTGTCTTGACGATAGCATGTTAGCCGAATAATGAGAACGAAAAACCGATTTAGCGGAAAACTTGTAACTTTATACGGTTATACCGGAAGTGGGTACCAAATTTGTTGTTTTAAATACTTATTTTAATTTTTGGTTTTTCATAGAATAC
>JALBCR010000720.1:0-112500 GCA_030710515.1 Abscondita cerata
CATTTGCCGAGAATTAAAAATCATATCAATAAGTTCCTGAATAGAATATGTTTCATATATCATTTATTAAGTTTTTAAAAACTGTTGGGAAATCAAAAAACGAAAATATCAAACTTAACTAGAGCGACATGATTTTATTTGACAAATGACAATTTTGTGTGTGAAATTTGTCAAATATCTATGGCAACCTTTATTAATATTAACATTCAATATAGAATCCTATCATACTTTGAAAGGTAATTAAAAATTTACGGAGATGAGCTTATAAAATATAGGGTATTTCATTAAAAAAGGTTATTTGATTACAAATGCTCTTGTTGCTTAAGAGCATATGTTATCGTACAACAAACTAATAATTAACGGGGAATGTTATGTAATAGATAAATCAGCAGGAAATACACTCAATCAAATTAAATGAGGAACTAATAGAAATCAAAACTTTAAGAATAAGTGAAAGAGAAAAAACGGCCAGATCAGTTGTAGAAAGTTTAATAGGAATTAAAGAAGATAAAACAGAGACGACGAAAATGTAAACAGGATCCAAAAAATCAATAAAACAAACAATCCCCATCTGATACTGATGACAACTATGGCTACAAAAATATAAACGAGATAAACTAATAAACTAGCAACCTATCAGGGCACTAACAGGAAAGGAAAACGAATTGGATCTACTTTAAACAAGAGAATCTGGGCATACTCACCATTACAGAAACTAAAAAGAAAGAGGTAAGATATTATTAATCCAAAATCTAAGTGGGAAAAGAAAAACGGTCTGTGTAGAGAGTAGAATGTTTGATAAAAAACAAAGTCACACACAGACATACACGCTGTTGGGACAGAAATATTGCTAATAGTAAAACCCCAAAAAAAAATTAAACAAAACCGAAACATGAATTATATATATATTCTGGGAACAGATAATAGCAACCACAGAAAATAGTAAAGAAAATGTATGCAGAACATTGTAATCCAAATTGTAGTAGATAAGTGCAAAACGTCATTGGGCTAGTTGGGAAAAACAAGAAATACACTTAAAGGTGGTTTTCTTCTAGGTGAAGGTCGCAACAAAATAAGGGTGTTAATGTTACATAAACGCCGACGTTTTGCCCAAACTTGTAAGGGTTTTATCAAGGCTAATTTTGTTCATAAAACCAAAGTGAGTCACACAGTTTAAAATAAATCATCAAATATTAATGATGTCAATTAAAATAAAAATTTAAAAATTATATAAACATACAGGTACTTTATAACAAACGAATGACTAAACAAGAATGTTTAAAAACAATAATGGAGAACGTCTAATAAGCTAATGGAATTTTTAATAAACCTATTCATAGCAAATCAAAATATCCATAAGTACAGAAGAGAGGTAAAAAAGTCGGAATTAAAGATCTTTGATTGATTATGACTAGCTAAAGTAACTTAGAGAAATAACAGATGTAAGAGTAAAAAGTGGAGGCTGAATTAAATAGTGATCACTACATGATACTAAGTAGAATAACTAAAAACAGAACAAAACAAACCGAGACCAAAGTCGCACAAAGAAGGAAGCACAATATGAAACAATAAGAACTCTACAAACAGTATGAAGAAAAACTAAATAAGCGCTATAACGTAAGAATAACTGAGAAAAAGAAAGACAATGGAAAACGCTTGGGAGGAAAATTTAGGTACAAGCAAACGACATGGTGGAATGAAACATAAGGAAACAAGTAAGAATAAAAAGGAGGAAATGGAAAGAATGTCTTAATAATAGAAAGCACAAGACATATAACGAATATCAAAACCAAAAGACTATTGTTAAAAATTTGATAATAAAAGCCTGAAAAAAAAAAGAAAAACTGATGGAAAACAGCACAGAAAACCAAAACTATTCCATACGGCACTAAAATCATTAGCAAAGAGCAAAGCACTTAAAGAAGATAAAGCAGTAATTAAAAGATGGTGAGAATACTTCATGGAATTGTTATAACTACAATAACAATAACTACAAATATTTATAATTAGACAAACATATAGAAGAAACGATAGAAGAAATAATATTGGAAGAAATGAGAAACGCTATAAATAACATTTAAAATTGAAATCCGCAAAAATTATCAAACATATAGATAAGCAGGAAAATAACTAAGTTATATAACAAACGCATAATTACAATTACAATTGCTGAATTTTACACAATTTTACTTAAATATTTCTTTATTGCACACAAATCGTTCGAACAGACACATACCAATTTCAAATTACTATTTACAAGTTTAATTATAAAAAGTACACTGTTCCTTTTCCCTTCTGTTTATATAAGCACCATATTCACTACCACCATACCATACCCATAATGTTTCCTCCATAAGCACTTTCTTCATCAATGGGGTTGCGACCTAGGTTAAGGTTGTGTGTATAACCCTCCATTATTCATTCTTTTCATCAGCATATTTACTATCCCATTAATATTGCAATTTTTCCTATGAACGCACTTTTAAAGCAACATAAACTTTAAAGCTATAAGAACTATTGAATAATTGGCAGTTTGTAACAAAAAGGAATTTTACATCGGTGAAGATCCTGCTCAATAAATCTTGTTTGTAAGTTTTCTTTCTTTTTCCTTTTGCTTAGAAACATAGCATTCAATTAATTACACGCACCTTCTACATGTCATAATAAAATAAGTTGACTTTGATATTCACTTTTAATTATCTGATAAAAGCTTAATGCTAGGTAACTGTAAACATGTTATAACCTTTCATTAATTCTTACGTAATTTCTGCTTATAATGAGGATTACTAATAACATGATTATAAACGAGGATATATTGAAAAATTCTTAGCCTACTATAGAACCAAACAAAATTTCAATGTCAAAATATTTTATTACTCAACATATTCTCCCCTTAATTGGATACATTTATTACAGCGAACCTGCAACGTCTCTAGACCTTTAAAAAAAATGTTTCTTCTTGCTCTGCAAACCAGACCTCCACAGCTTCTATTACCTCCTTGTTGGAAGAAAATGTACGACCTTTTAAACTTTTTTCAGTTGAGGAAAGAGGTGATAGTCGGACGGAGCCAAATCGGGTGAATAAGAGGGGTGTTCTAGTAATTCAAACCCTAAATCACGAATTTTTGCATGGCAACATGAGATTTGTGTGCAGGGGCGTTGTCCTGCAAAAACAAAACACCTTTGGATAGCTTTCCGCGTCTTTTTCTTTAATATTTTCCCGTAGAGTGGTCAGTAATGTCGAATAGTAATCTCCAGTTATTGTTCTACCCTTATCCAAAAATCAATCATGATTACTCCATGGCAATCCCAAAAACTGAAGCAAGAACTTTTCCAGCAGATTTTGGACACGAAACTTCTTAGGTCTTGGAGAACCAGAGTGTCGCCATTCCATCGATTGTTGCTTTGTTTCTGGATCGTAGAAATGTACCCAAGTCTCATCCATAGTAACAATTCGGTTTAAGAAGTCTACATCGTTTTCAAATCGAGCACAGATCGAACGCGATGCTTCTACCCTTGCACGCTTTTGGTCAACATTCAAACATTTGGGGATCCATTTTGCAGCAATTTTCTCATGTCCAAATTGACGTGAACCATATGATGAACGCGTTCGTATGAAATATTCAGTGCTTCAGATATCCGTTTTAGCCCAATTCGACGGTCTGATAAAATCATGTCATGAACTGCATCGATATTTTCGGGGACTGACACAGAAACTGGCCTTCCCGATCGGTCATCATCTTCAATGGAAAATTTACCTCTTTTGAAGCTTGCATTCCAATTTTGACGGTCGCATACGAAGGACATTGATCACCAAGGGTATTAAGCATATCTTCGTAAATCTGCTTACCTCTTAACCCTTTTAAATACAGGTACTTGATGATGGCTCGATACTCCAATTTTTCGATTTTCACAATTTCGGTGGACATCTTTTTCATTTAATTTATTGCGTGACTCTGGTTTACTTTTTGACGTCAAACTTTACACTGACACTTCTAATAAGTTATTGTTCGTTGCTATGGTAACGCAATATTTTGTTTATGCAAGGAACTGGTCTAGCTAACTAGATATCAATACATCCTCGTAATAATTTGCAACGTAATAGTGTATCGTACAATGAGCGAGCTTTTAATGAATATTTTAGACACGAGTGTTTTATTAGCACAGTAGCACAAATCAAGTACTTAAATATGTAATCTTTATTTGACAGTTCTATATAATAAATAGTTCAACCCACACTAAAATTTGACTTTTAGGTTAACAGTGTTTTGTCACCAATAACCCGGTAAGTCTTGGAATTTTTTTTGACATTTGTAATTTTTTTTCACAAAGTAGTCAGCTGGTTCAAAGTATAGAATTCAAAGTATATAAGAACACATTTATTTCTGTCAATTTTAGGTTATATTTATATCACCCTCACCACACGGTATTTTTGCAATACTGTTATATTGAAAAATATTATTCCATTATTATTGTAAATTTATTAATATAGTCTCACTCAAAAAACCTTATATGAAACTATGAAAGAAAACTTTTGAGATAGTAGTATACACATAGTATAAGCGTGTTAGAAGATTCTGCGTTTTGGCCCAAACCTTTGACTAATGAAATAGAAAAACTAACCGTAATAATGGCTCATTGTGAACATTATTTCCTCAAATACTGCCCCAGAATTACTCGAACCGGGCCTCTGCTAAGGCATCAAAGTTCGATCGTTTGTTCGCTTAAAATGACACATTAGTCATTAACCTCAAGCCATTTTGTTCTTACTGGTTTCTACTGTTTCTTGCGGCTTCTTTCCTCCGGCTTTTTATGCGTGTATTTTTTTTGACATTTTTACTCAGCGGTTTTTCCGATTTTTTTTAAAATCAATTAATAATAGTAACAGCATTTAAATTGCCATTACAATAATTGATGAAAAAACACCATTTTAAGGACCGATTTAAAAAATTGAATCAAAAAAATCCATTTATAAAATACACTTAAAAGCCGTTTTTAAAAATCAACTTTGAAAAGCGATTTTAAAATCGACAAAAACGATTTAAAAATCGATTTCAAAACCGATTTTAAAAGTCGACTTCAAAAGCGATTTAAAAAATCAAAAGTCGATTATAGAAATCGATTAACGGATTAATCGATTTATGTTGCCACCACTAGAAATAATATCACCAACATTAAGTTATTGATCTCGTAAAGGTGTAGGCATATAGTTTATATTAAAAACGCAAGAAAGCATTTGAAAAAAATAATCAATATAGCGAGTGTTCAAATAAAAACTGGGCTTGGATTTTTGGTAATTTTTAACCAAGTAGTCTTGAAATTTAGGTTCAATTTGCGCTATCTGGTATATTATGTCCTTTCCTTGTTTTGTTTTATTTTCGTTTCAAATTGTGCAAATATTTAATCCTTTTAAGCAAATCAGTTCTTTTTAGATTTTGTTGATTGGTTCTTTTTCATGTTTGTTCATTCTTTGCTTACATTTATATGATGATTTAATATAGAGTTCCACGCCACTAGGTGTTGTTTTGATTGACAATATTTCCTTATAGCGTTTTACGGCTTGCGATTCGCAATCTCCATTGTCTTTTCATTCCATCCCCTCCCTTCGTGCAGTTGCCTTTCATTCATGGATTTTGAATTCCTTGCCTCAATTTTTTTCCTTGACCTTTCCTTTTCCTTCTTCGCGTGGTTTACATTTGTATACTTGTTTAGGTAGTCTTCCTTCGAACATCATCTGGACATGTCCATACCATTTTAATTGTTTTTCCTCTACCTTTATATGACGTTCTTCTTTACTTCCATTAATCTTCTGACATAGTCGTTTGTTTTATGCTCTAATTTTGATATTCTGGCCGATCTTCTTATGGCATCCATCTCCGTAGCTAAAATTTTCTTTTTACCTTACTAACTCCCCTGAACCAATCCCAAGCCTGGGGTCTCATCAATTGATGTGAGAAAGGAGGAGGGGGAGAAATAATAATCTTGAAAAAAACAGGGTTTGGCTACCCGGCCAATAGCACCTTGTGAGGGTCCCGCCTAGGGTTATAGGTAAAAAACTGGTAAAGAGCGAATGAACCAACAGCTTCTGATCCAGAATGGTCGGCTGAATGTAAGATCCTCCATTAATGGGGTTGTGGCGTTAGGCGTAAGCAATCCAGTCCATAGAAAAATAACAAAGAGCAAAACTTATTGCATGCAGACTGAAACTTCAAAGGAAATATCCTCGGGTAGAAATCCACTCAGGAAACCCCAATGGATACAGGGCAGGGGCAATTCTGCAAAGAATAAAATGAGCTCTATCTTAAATCTCAATCCAACACAAAAGAAATCCAAGGGGTGAGATGGAAAATTACAGAAATATTACAAGAACTACAACATTATAAATCTGACATAGCAATACAACCGAAAAAAGGAAGCGGAACTAAAAACGTAGGAGAATATATACATTTTTATAGCTGTGTAGCCAAAGAAAGGAGATTAACAGATCTGTGTGAACAAAATTGCTACATATTACCAATGGTTACTTTAGACTGAAAAAAATACACAAATTTACCTGGACATTAAAACAACGAAATTTACAATCGATAATTGATTACTTGAAAAACCTCTACCAGACTTATAGACATGTGAATGAGTGTATTGAGGTGCTTCATGGAAGTGATCATCACATGGTGTGCCAACATTATTACAACTTGAAAAAACAGTAAATTAGATGAAGGAACAAACGCTAAGTCAGTTAAAAAATTAAAAATCCCAGTATAGCATAAGGTTTGGATACTTCTAGGAAAATCTATCAAGCCATGATTACATGAAAAATTGAAAGAAAATACCCCTAACACAGTGGAAAAACTGTATAAACTGACAATTTAAATCAATCCAAAAGAAACACTAGGTGAAAGTGACAATAAGATTCACAAACAATTTTATGTGGTCCGAAAAATAGAAGAACAGAATAAAAATAGAAAATAGCGTGCTTAAAATGGTTAGATACAAAGAGTGAAATATGTAAAAAGTAATATAAAGATATCCAAAAAGAAATACGACGGATAATAGAGGAAGAAGGAGAAACCTTTATTTAGAAGTATGGAAGTTTATAAAGAACGAAAAAGCAACCAATAAGAGAAAGATAAAACTAAATACAAATAGTACAGAATATTGGAATCAATATTTTGCAAATTTTTTAAAGAAGAACCTATAACCTTTACACCAGAATCGGATAATCAGAAGAGGACATTGAATGCATGACTAGAAAACTAATAGAAGCGTATTGCCAGGGGGGACTAGAAATAAATGTTACAAAAACGGAGTGTTGGAACAAAATTCGAAAACCTAACATTGAGAACGGCATAATAGGTTGAAGGGGTGCATAAATACAAATATTTGGGGATATAGGAAATACAAAATAAAATCACACAAAGTTGAAAACTCATAGGAGCTTTAAATGAAATATTATGGTCAAAAAACACTACAAAAAAAAGCAAACATAAAATTTACAACTCCATGATAAAAACCCTTTTTCGCCCAATGGACACAACGCCTGATAGAAACATCATCCAATTTTTGTAGTGGCATATTGTACACAACCCCCAAACGGTTGTTCCAAAACGATTCTCTACTTGGATACAACGCCCAACTTGGACACAAAACATTTTGATACTTGGACCCATTTACACTTTTTTATTTGATCATAACACCAAACTTAGATGTCTTTGTCATAAAGTTTATAATATAATAATAAGTAACGTATTCCAACAACGTTTAAATGTCTGAACACAGGGCAGCACTTGTTTGGCATTATCATCAAACGAGCAAAGTAGGCGAGGTGACCAAGTATCAACGACAAAAAAGAAAAATATTGCCAGTAAGGATGGAACTATTTTGCAACAAATAGAAAATATCAAATATCACCCTCTATATCATTGAAATTGTTTCAATAAAAATTAATTTAAGAGTATTTGGGTTTCTGAAACTTCAATGTAAACAATAAAAAACAAAAACATTAAAATCGGTTAAACTCTTCTCAAGTTGTTTTTACGTTTTATATTATCTGCTAATTTTGACGAGAAGTTTAGATTTCGCATATCTAACCTCATTAAAAATGAGTTGTCATGAACACTAGTGTGACCGGTGATTATTGGTTTTAAACTGGCTTCACTTTAATATCTTTGCAAAAAAATAGCTTTCAATATCTCTGCCGATACAATCTTTAAACATGTAAAATTACAGGTATAATCTTCAAATAAGAAAAAAATCAGATGGAAACCTACAACACAATGTACCGGAAACAAAATCTAGAAGACAATTTTTTATATGTCCTAGAATGAACAACTAAAGGAGGAAATAAAAACCGATCATTTAAACAAAATGAATGTGTGTGAACCAATCTAAATTGAGAAACGAATTTAATACGCTGAAAACATAGGTGTCAAATTCTAATACATAGTTTTCAACATACAAATCAAAAAGTTAAGGCATACCTATTAAAAATGATCCAAATTATGTTGATGCTTTCTGAATTAAATTTGATGTTTTCTGAATTACAATTCACAAAATTATGAAATACTTTGGATCATTTCTAAATTATAATTAATCTAAAATACATTTTACATCTGCCTACTAAATTACAACTACTATTTTTTCAATTAAAATTGGAAACCCTTCAAAATTTTACATCGAACTGTTCTCACATGTTGAATACATAAATGAATTTTGAAGTTCAAAATATGAGGTATATATTTAATTTCCTTCAATTGGAATTCTTCTTGCAAGAAATGTATACCGCAATAATGCCCTAACATAACCATTGCGATTACGTTCTACAAGTCAGAACTTGTCTCGATCGCACTGTTTACAAGTCGCAGAAAATTTATCAATCCAATTGCAAGAAGATATAAACAAATGTGTACTATTTAGTCTAAAATTTGATGAGTCAAAGGATATGACTGATCAGCCGCAGGTGGCAATTTTTATAAGGTTTGTGTTTAAAGACGGAAAGTATTAGAAGACTTATTATTAGATTTAATTGACTTAAAAACTACTATTTGTGGCGTAGATGTAAAAGAAGCTTTTGATAGCGCCCTAAAAAATGTGTCCAAAGAAAAGTTATTAAGTGTGACTACTAACAGAACACCAGTCTTTTCAAAAACCGTTCCGAACTTTATTCCTCTCAAGTTCTATATTATTCTGTATACAATTTATCACTTTTAAGTTTATTAACAACTAACCTGCCCGACCAAGTCTTTCTGTTGATAATCAAAATATAAATTCAAAATGATAAATGTTTAAAGTTGAAATACTTTGTTTTTTAATTGATAATTATTTATCAGTACTTTTTGATTATTAAATTGAAGAATTAGATTCTACTTGATTTGGTATAGGTTTTCATTTACCTTGTCTTTTGTAGTTTTAGTTACCCAATTTTAATGAAATTAATATTTTGTTGTAAATGCATCATTGTTGTTACATATTACACGAAAGAAGGTTATACAATTATACTAGGAATGTCTTCCATAAAGTTTAGTATTTTTTCTTAATTGATAAATAAATAATGAACCGCTCTATGACATTCTAAATTTATTGTATATTCATGGTGAATGTGGAAATTTAAAAATAGAAAATACCGATTATTTAATAAGAGATACCCAAATCTATCATTAATAAATATGACCAAATTTTTCAAATTGAACATTTTGAGAGAACTGGCAGCCTGAACTTTATCAGAAACCAAAAATGAAGAAAACGTAATAAACGTTTTAGTTTATTTTACTGCTCACACTGAAAACTGAATTTGCTAGAAACCAGAAACTGAAAATGAAGAAACCTAATATACGTTTTGGTTTATTTTACTACTCACTTTGAAAGTTGAAATCAATCAGCACCGCGAGGTTTAGTAGTTTCTACCACATCTGTGCATACAATGCTAATCCTCGGCTTCACCAACATAGTCTAAATTTAAGTAATTGTGACCATATGTAGTTGAGATTACAAGAACATGAAATGTTTTTGGCAAAAATTATTTGGACGAACGAGTCCAAATTTAACTAAGAAGGAATAATCGTGAATAGTAAAAACCTTAATTACTAGGCGACAGAAAATGCTCGTTCGATTAACGGAGCACGTTTTCAGAACAAATTTAGTTTTAATGTGTTCTGTACCTTTAACAACAATTTATAATGTGTACGCTAGCATTTAAGACTTTGTCGACAGATGTTTAAGCAGTTACATATGTCAATCTTTCGATTATTATTGCCAACTAAGTGTTGGTAAAAAACCAGTAAAGCAAACAAACACCAAGAATCACTTTGCAACTGTTTCGTCCTTTTGGGACTCTTCAACAGTGAGAGAATTTGAGTGTAAGTTCACTATCGTACAAAAGCGGGCTGTCAATTGCTTAGTTGGCTATAATAATTGAAGGATCGACTTATGGAACTGCTATACACATCTGTCAACAAAGTTGCATTAATGCAAATAAATTTTCGGACGTGTTACGATACACGAGACCAAACTAGATAATGTCAAAGAGACATGTAATTTTTAAGAAACATTACTACACATTTTCTTGACACTTCAAAGCAAAAGAAAAAAATGATAATATCAGTTAGACGGTTCTGCATGAGCACACTCTACTTTACAAGTTTACTCCCAATTAATGCAGCTTTTGAAGACCGAAGGATTGGTCTTAATGGTCCCTTGAGGTAATCACCATAATTTTGTTTAAGGTCAAGTTTATGACACACTAATAAAGTCAAGATAGGAACTACTACTACGATGAGAAACTTGTGTTCGAAAAGCTTTTGGTGATTTGAACGCGGTTAAAATACAGCTACTACCCATGATATATAGAGGACAATTCCAGAGTGTCTTAATCAACATGAGAGACACACAAAGCACTACAGAGTTATTCACCGAACCCGTTCATTAAAAGTTAGTTGTTTGAGATGTAATTTAGATACGCTTTTAAAAATTTAGGGTTAAGTTTGGTTTTAAGTGTACTTTTTTTCTAAAATATTTTTAACTTTCGGTTTAACCGAAAGTTGTTGTCAACTTGCTTATGTTAAATAGAACGTCCTATTTCAATTTTAGATTCGGCGTGAAATTATAAACACATATAATGTTTAATGTCATATACCTATATTTACCGTTTTTGAGATTTTTGACTTTGAATAAAAAACGTGCTTCCTGCATAACCAGTTTTGGAATAGAATATTTCTTTAGCCTTTGAAAATTTAGTTACTCATATTTGGCAAAATGTTGAAAAAGAGTCCTAAGTTTACATTTTTTTAATTGTCTATTTTTATACAGGGTATTCAACATTCAGTGGCTAACATTTGCATTTTCAATATCGGTAAAGTAATTTTTCTTAAATAGGACACCCTGTAACTTTAAGTGTAATGAAGTCCAGGACTTAATTCTGTATCAAATTGTATTAAGGTTACTTATATCTATTCTGACCGTTTTTGAGATAATTAAGTCTTTTAAAACGATTGAATGTATGCGGCTAAACTTTTTACCTTCACCTCGTAAGCTATGGAAAAACAATTATTGTTTTGCTGTCAAACATGACATACAATTAGTATGTATTGTATGTCGGCACTGATACTAGCAAAATAATAGTTTATATTTATCATGGAAGAATACTCAAACGATATTCTCAATTTGTTTTATATTCATGGAGAATGTTACAAAATTTTGGAGAGAACCTGTCGTTTGTTTATGAACGACATCCTCATTTGCCGCCAATGAACAAGACATAATTCAAGAAAATTGAAACGAACTTTTTAAGTTTCGGAAAAGTTAATGTTAAACGAAATGTACCAAAACCAATAAATCTTTTTCAACATTTTGCTAAAAAATGAGAATCAAATTTTCAAAAACTAAAGAAATATTCTATTTCAAAACTGGTTACGTAGGAGGCACGTTTTTATACAAAAGTCAAAATCTCAAAAATGAAAAAAATATATAGGACGTTCCATTTAAAACAAGCAAGTTAACAATAATTTCCGGTCAAACCGGAAGTGACAGAAAGTTAAAATATTTTGGAAAAAAGTACACTTGAAACCAAACTTAACCCCAAATTTTTAAAGGCGTACCTAAATTACATCCAAATAAACTTTTAATGAACGGGTTCGGTGAATAACTCTGTATAATTAAAATAATTTTGATGTTTAATTAATTTATTTTAATTGGTAATTCTGTTTCAACTGTATTCTATTCGAGTATTATAACTCATTAAGTTTTTTTTTATTATTTGAATGATAATTACAAATTATTTAAAAAAGTATAGTACTTAATCGACTAATTAAATACAGGAAAAGACATTACAATCAACTGAAATTGATGAGACTATCGAGAATAATTTTAAGTTTCATGAAGAGGGAACTATTTCATTTAGTAACAAAATCTTAAACAGCATGGTGTATTATAATAGATATTAAATATTTTAAATTACCGTATAGAACATTAAAATAACATTTTTCCTGAAAAAACATTCGAAAGTTAAAAAAAAAATCAAGATGATCTAATGAAAATCGATGGGTACTTCTATTTATAGACCATTACATGCTTTGCAATCCTTCCTTTTATTTTGAATAAGTTAATTTATTTCAATCAATCTTACCGTTTTAAGAATGTTAATTTCGTACATTTAACCGCTTGTACAAAATCACGTTATTATTACCCAGTTTTATTCCTTCACAGGATCGTCGCTTGATAAGTACAGTATCTTATTTTCTCAAAATTATTACAACCTATACTCAGTATACTATTGGCGCGGAGTAATAAACCTGTCAGAATTATCGAATCTCCCGTATTGCAGTGGCGTAGGTACCTGAGTACACGTTTGGAAAATCATATTTTTAGTAGGTAAATATATTATAATAGTAAAATCTACCTTGATATGAATTATTATGTGGTTATATGTTATTTATTTTTATTTGTATAGCAGATCACATTACAAATTTTACTTCTTACGTATTATATACCATTATTTTGTATCTTGGTATAATACCCACTTCTACGGCTATGATTCTCGTTTCGTCAGTACCTGGGCTGATGGCAACGTGTTTACACAGATTAAACTATTGTTCTCAGACCCTAGATGGGTCGATATGCTGCAAGAGCGGCACAATGATCGTATTTTGTTAAAATTTTATTGGTTTTACTTAACCGTAGAAGTACCGCTTTCACAAGAAAATAAAGAATTATTTCAAGCAATTATGATTTATTACTCCGCGCCAATAGTATACAGACTTTATCACACAATTTAGTTTATTTGTTTATTTATTTGTATGGTAAATTTTAATATTGTATTGTGATGTAGATGTTATGTATGGTGCCCCAGAAGATCAGTACCAAGCCTGTATAGTGTGGTGACCAAACTGTGTACAATTATGGATTGGTTCGTCTTGGCAAAGCATTTGCTTCAAGGTTTAGGAAAACCACTAACACCTAAACATGCCAACCCTTACCCACTTTAGTATTCATATGTAATAATATTAATTAGGTAAAGAAGAACATAAAATATAACAGCACAGCCGTTGCATGACGACATATAATAGACCGGTTCAAGCGCCAGTCACGACAATGACGAAAAAAAAATAGGTTAAAGAAATAGGAAACAAAATAATGGAAAAACAGATAATCAGTATAGAGAATAAAAAACATTGCTTAACTTCAGATATTCTTTAGATTAGTAAGCCATAATATAGGTTTGTCCGTTAAATTATGAATGTTTACAAACCCTCCTTTAAACTTGGTTAATTGACAATCCCCCACAATATGCAACCGTCTCTGGCTCGTTTCCATAGTCACAATTTGGATTAGAAATCGTCATCTATTTAAACAACATAGAGTTGCTTTTTGAATGGCCTGTTTTTATGCGATTTACTATTGATCAAATTTTTCTTTTTGATTATGTAGAATAAAGTAATGCCAATGCAGCTGTACGAAGTGTCTTTGCATCTTCTCCCCAAGTTGTTCCAGCTAATTTTTGAATGATATTATTTCTTGTTTTCATTTTGTTTGACTTTCTCTAAATGAACTTTGTAAATTAAAAACGTATCTAAAGTTACTCCCAGATAAACTGGGTTAAAGTTATGGTTTAACTTTGTATTATTAAAGATAACATTACGTTTTCTACTTTTTCTCTATTACTTAAATGAAAATAAAAAACCTCTGTCCATTTTGGAATAATTTTCCATAATACGCAATTCATCAGATAGCTTTCTTTCAATTTCGAAAAAATCCGAATGTTGAAATGAAATTGCCATATCATCGGCACAGACAAATTTTCGACATTGTAAAGAAGGAAGATCAGAAATATATGCATTAAAAGAATAGGTGCAAGAACCAACCCCTGTGGAAGAATTTAAATTTACTGCTTTTATCTTCAACATAAACTCAAAACTTCCGATTAGTTAAGATATTTTCAATAAAAAGAAATAATTTTGAAACGAGAAATAACGTTAAACAATTTAAAAAGTTGTTCAAAAATCTAAAATATTAAGTTTCTTCTAAAATTGAAAAAAAAATTTAGTAGGTGCTCTACAATTTTATGTTTTCAAATTTATGCAAAAATAGAAATAAAGAGGATGTGGTTGTATTAAACTTTCTTATACGCTTATAGCGCTAAAATAAAAAACTTTTTTTTCTCGAATTATGTAACATTTATGTGCGTTATAAATACACATATTTTACCATAATTATGGAGTTTATTGTAATAAATAAAACCGAAACCCTGTTAGCGCAAAATCTTTATAATAATTAGTATATGACGTAACGAATCGTTAAAGATCATTGTGATTATTTATTTTATCAATTATTGAAATTTCTTTTTTCTTAGTTGATGAATAAGAAGATTTATCAATTTAAGAGTAGAGTTACAAATAGTGGTGCTGTGCAACTGTTATAACCAATAAAACATCAAAACCTAAACATACCAATCTTATCCCATTCTGTAAAGCTGTTTATAATTGATTCATTTTTCTTTAAACTATCAATGTATTTTATTCGTATACCTAGATGTAAAATATTTTTTTAAATTTTTAGCTCATCATAAACAGCTTTCACACATAAACTAATTATTTCTTTTCTTTATTTAGAAGCTAAAGAAGTTTTTGAGTAATAGACAAAATAACTAGTTTTTAATTAAAGTCTTATTAAAGGAACACGTTAATTCTGATCACGCACGTTCCTAATGATTTTAATTTTTAAAACATTACAGTAATTATAACTACTACTGCTTTTGAATACTGCGTTGTTATTTAGTTAATTTAACATGCTTTATTATAAGAGTAACTTTATAATCAATGTTATAAGCAAATTAAGATTTAATCCTCCGTGGAAAACTGTTTGTGTATTGCAAAATTACTTTTGGTTTGAAATTAACATTAGCGTACAAATATAAACTAAAGTAAAGAAAATGGGGTATCTGAACCATTAACAATTTAAAGCTGCTGTACTCATCACGCTCAAAATATTGTTTAGGAAAAATCCTGTTGTCCGTTTTTCTTCACAGAAGAGTACATAGAATTGTAAAATAAAGTATTTATACAAACCCATAACATAATTCTAAATTTTTTTAAGAAAATTCATTTGCAATTAGAAAGATAAGGCCCAACCACACAGTATGTATGTACAGTCAAATGTGAAAAAATTAATTAATGACGACAATTTCTACCTTTTAATTTGCGGCTGGATGTTAATCGGGTTTCATTAGAAAATGTATCCGTATTTAAAAATAATCTTCTTTGGATTTTACTTTCATCCATCGTCAATTGCGGAAATTTTTCTTCGTACGAAATTGGCCCTGCACAAAACTATTATCGCGCATATGAAAAATATCACTAAATTCATACATCATGTGCATTTTTTTAAGGAAAACTTGTTAACTACAAGAATGGCAGTGTCAAAGCGAAGGTGCGTTATTTCAATGTATGAATGGTCATGGTCATGGTCAAAGCCAGCTGCTCTCAATTTACAACCTTCCAAGTTCTTTTCAGAAGAAGCAATTATACTAGCGTAATTACGATATTTGAGCAGCGAATTGTGCCCTTTATTTGCAAGTAAAATATACCAGATTTCATGGAAAGTAAAATGACACACTTCTTAACAAATCAAACTTTTTTCCGATGTATTTAAATGTTATTTGATAGAATTTGGTATTTATACGTTTTTCTTACTGGTATGCGAAAGTTACGGCAATCTTTGGAAATAAAATTTTTAAATATTTGATTTTATGAACAACGTTTATTCCCGTTGTCATACTTTGCATTAAAGATCCGCTATTTTAATTTCAATCTGTTATTTTTACGTATTCAGAAAACAGGCGATCAAAGTAAACTCAACTAGAATACATAATTAAATATGATTGTCGCAACTAGTTTTTTGTTAATTTTTGCGCAACACGACATGTAGTTCGATTTATTGTTCGATGAACAATTAGACGGGGAAACCGTTATTTTATTGCACCGACTTCTGCCTGGTGTCGCATGAACGTGTTTTATTTTCAAACCACGAATTTTTTTTCCTAGTTCGATTGAATGCCGCAATTTGTAGTACAGCTTGTATTTTGTGTATCTAAGTTGAAGGTTTTGATGAATTCTATAATTCAGTTACAACTATTGCTGAAAGAAGTTATTCATTCATTGCACTCTTTACCAAGACGAACTAATCCATAATTGTACACGGTTTCGTTACCACATTAAACAGATTTATACTGTTCATCTGAAGCACCATACATAACACTTACATCACAACACATTAATGAAAATAATATAGCATGCGAATAAGTAAATTGCACTACTTTTTATGCTCGTCTATGATTGCAGCATTAATATATTTATTCAATGAATATACAGTCAAATCTGCAACTTCAATCTTATGTTATACAGTGTGTAAATAAATAAGTGTGAAAAATGAAAGCGGTGATTTTTGTCGAAAAATAATGTCGATCTTTCACATAAAAAAATGACATATACAAAATTTAAAATTAGCAATTGAAATTAGTTATCTGAAAAGCATTAACAAAATAGTTTGGTGGTATTTCATATAAGGGAGGAGAAAAAACATAATTTGGTTTTTTTGGAACATTTCTTCCTGTTTTGTGCCTACCAAATAGACTTATTCTTATAAACAAATACAAGTCTTAAAGGTTTTTTCGCAATATCAAACCACAATAAAATAAAGTTTATAACGGTTGTTGCTTACAAATAAACGAAAGAAAGCGACGGCTCTAGCGGTACAAACTAGAGAAAAAAGTAAGGAAATTTGCTCGATGTAGCACTAAATTCGTGGAGGATCCAGTATTTGTAGTAGTTAGAACAGCAGCCCGGCTTAGTCGGTGAGTAGGGGGTCCTTAAAGAACTGTAAAGAAATAGACTGCTGCCTAACAAGGCGCCACCTGCTTGTTAATAGAAAAAAAAACCGACCAACAGAAGATCAACAGGTTTTACTTAAGGTCTAATACGCTAAATCGAACACAAATCAGAGACAAACAGACAATTCAATACAGCAAACAAATCTTAAAGTACTAGAGAATGGGATAAGAAATAGAGAGACTGTCGCATATAGTTACGTGCGTTAGCAACAACAACAATTAAAGCTCACAATTAATGTGTCGAATTTCAGGTAAGCTTTTAGTTACACCAAATTAAAGTTAGCGTTCCAATTGAGGATTGGTTACTAAGAAGGTTCTGCGTACACACGTCACTTACACACGGTGACTTAAAACTAACTTAAACTCGAATTAAAAATGTAAGTACCTCCCGCCAACCCAAAAGGCCTTTTGTTTTAGCTTCAACCGCTCTATGTGCCCCGAGCCCGTATTGAGCTGATTAAAAACAAAACCAAAGGTCGGTTGTGGAGTCTACCCCGAATAAAAATTTGCTTGCTAGAGAGATCAAACCGTTTTATGTCATATGCATGAAACTAACCCTGCAGACTTAAAATTTTGTCCACCGGTTGTTGGCAGTTTAACTGAATGTTAAAACTGTGGTAGTTTCGTGGTGTTTTATAGGGAAAGGTTCTTAATTAGCCATTCCAGCACCCCCAGGAGTTATCCAGGAAAATACACGATGAAGACAGTAAGATCAACGCACCTGGTGAATGCGGCCGGGATTTAAATTTAAACAACCATTCGACTGCGAAATCTTGAATCACACATTAATACTGATGTGTGTTCTAACTTCAAGAGGCACGCCAAATACCCATGTAGAAAGAAGAAAATTTCGCTAATCGTCTCCAAAACTTTTTGCACGATCACCAATCGAAAATTAGCAACATGCGCGGCAATTGTCGTAACGATACACACAATAACGTTTTAGTTAGGCTCTCAACATAGTTCTACCTTTGAAAATAAACCGTAACAAGTTTATCGTATGAACCGTATGTTAGAATTTTAGTCGAATTTATCTAGTAAAGTGACATAAAGATAAAGGTATTGAAAACGTTATTTAACTAAAAATTAATTAACAATTAATAAATATAATCATACTCAAATAAGCGAGAATGATCACTCAGGCAATTATACATGACACTCTGGACGGCGGGCGGTGCGCACAGGAGCTTAAAGTTTTCAATCTACCCGCATCAAGCCATGTATTTGATAATGCATTTTTTCTAAAAAATGGTTGATGCTACAAAAACCTAAAAGACCTTATTTGTTTAGAAAAAGTATGAAGCTTTTCTGAAACAAATTTTTAAATAATGAAATATGGGGAAACAGTAGAAAAAGTTCCAGAATAAACAAATTTAAAGGTGGCTATTTTTCCCTCTTGGAACAGCAAGAAAAGTTCGCTCATTTAAGTTTTGTAGCATTTTTGTTTTTCAAAGAAAAATTTTAAAACTTTTTTTGGGGCTGTCATTAAGCACAAGGTTGCTTATATATTTTTTTTATATAAAAGACCTACATTATCGTCCAACAAAGAATCACCACTTAATTTTACACACTTATTTATTTACACCCAGTATAAAATGAACTTCTTTTCCTTTGCACGCCTAACTTCAGAACGACTTTACCGATTTTATTGATATTTTTTAACTTTTCTAATACTTTGTATTATATTCGCACAGGTTGGACTGTTCACGCTCCGCCAAGTTTTGAGTAAGTTGGGTTTAATTGATTTTTGGTAAGTTTTGATAAACTAACAAGTTAAGAATGGTTAAAAACATTAAGAGAATAGGATAACTATGGACTCCAAATGACATTTTGTATTTTTAAGTCAAAAGCTCATGCCTTTTATGAAATTCTTGCCATTAAACCTTTATTTATCAAAGATTTTACTGTGAATTTTGGAAAAAGTGTTATTAGTTCTTTGGTATAAATTTTTGATGTTTTAAACGCATCCAGTAATTAAAAGCAAGCTTCCACTTTCTCAAGCACTGGCGTTGTGGGCATGCTGTGGAGGAACTTGCTATTCTGCTAGTCGCTACAACCTGGAACATGGTTGAAATTGACTTGATCCATAAGAAGACATTTCAGAAAGTTTCAGGAGGAAATCATTGACTCTCAAATATCTGCAGCTAACAAAGAGGATGTTGCCCAAAGTATCGAGGAGGAAAAGCGTCTGCCACAAACATGGAAGCGTAGTTGAAGCAATTGAAATGCAATGCCTACCTAGTGGAATTACTATTGAGAAAATAGACTGTACGAATCAAGGCATATTATCATTCCCATATTAATAATACGAGGTACCCTAAATCTCAAACGGGATATAATTAGCAAGAACATAAACAGAGCCGGAAAATATCTTTGAGCGGCGCTAACCTAACAAAGAACTGACGCAAAGTCTCTTGCTTCTAACATCCTCTCCATTCTTCCTACCATAGTGGTAACCATTCGTTATGTCCAGAAGTACTACTCGTCTCATTGCAAAACAGATCAGACGAATGAATTTGAATGAATGACAAGTTTCTTATTAATGATAAAGTTACAGGAGAATTGGTGATGAACAAGGGAACAAAAGTACTACCGTCAAGTTGTCATTTTACCGTTAGGAATAAAGTATGCTGTATTTTTTTGTATACGAACAAAATCAAGATAAAAGCACTACCCCCTTTTCATACTACCGTGAGATTATCAAAAGGGCCGAATTTAATGACAGAAAATTATTTGGTAATTAATGTGCTAATTATAGGTTAGACGTAGATAAAACAGTACTTTCTTCAAATATCAGACTTTTACCTACAGCGAGTGGGTCCTCGGCCTGTTTTTTGCGTTATACTCCTCATGAGATTAGGGAGTGTAAGATATTTTAGTTTTAAGTAAATTTATTGAATTTGACAATAATGTTAGTTGGTTAGTTATAAGGTTGGTATTATGTAGAAAGGAACCAAGAGGAAGGAGGTTTTGGTTGTTGGTGGTAAAACGGAGAACGGCGCATTTTTACTTGGGTGTTTTAAGTTTCTCATAATAACGTCGAACGCGTGTTTTTGTTTTAAATATGTACAAGTGTAAACATTATTTTTGCGATAGATGCACGAGGTGGTAGCAGAAGAGAGAATCTGATAGTGTTAACCAGAGGGCTGAAGACTTTGTTAGAGATCAGCAGTTAGGGATAAACATTAATTGAATGGACCTGAAGTGGTAGCATTGTTGGTAACAAAGTTGAGTAATTTAGCATTAAACTGGTTACATACTAGACTGGAATCAAAAGAAAACCGTATTAATTTAATGCGCAAGTTTGATAAAAGAAACTGGAAAAAATCAAAAAAGTTTTCCACTATTCTTTTTTCACTATTCTTGTAGGTGTACAAAGAAGATGCGATGTGATGGGCTATCCAAAACCAGACTGTTCGAAAAGAAGAGGTGCTAAGCAAAGAGAGGCACATAGCTTTACGATGTTAATTCAAAGGCAAGAAGCACTTCCTCCAGACTACTCGATGCCAGTCAACATTAAGCATGGAAACGAGGTGTTTACTATATTTAGGTAGTTGGACTCTTTAATTTAATAAAAAATTTAATAAAAGATAGGATTGTTCCACATGGAGATAAAGAATCATATGACCAACAGAGTAAGTTTGTAGGATTAAATAAAAAGACAATTAGAGACCATTGGTATGTACAAAGATGAGTTTGTGCTTGATAATATCACGATGAATGTTAACTTTCATGTAGTAAAAGAAGACGATGTCATGGGTTATGACTGTTTGTTGAGCCGTGATTTTATATCAAACTCTATGATTAATATTATTTTTGATAAAAAATAAATTAGTAATGAGGACTGTCAACAAACAATCAGTGAAGCAATTAATGAGTTATTATTAATTGATGTAGGGAACAACAGGGACATTAGTTTAAATATAAATGAACATGTAAGTCCAGATGTTAGAGAATGTTTAGATAAAGCTTTTTTAGAGAATTACGAGGATATATTGAAAAATTCTTAGCCTACTATAGAACCAAACAAAATTTCAATGTCAAAATATTTTATTATTCAACATATTCTCCTCTCCATTGGATACATTTATTACAGCGAACCTGCAACGTCTCTAGATCTTTAAAAAAATGTTTCTTCTTGCTCTGCAAACCAGGCCCTCCACAGCTTCTATTACCTCCTTGTTGGAAGAAAATGTACGACCTTTTAAACTTTTTTTCAGTTGAGGAAAGAGGTGATAGTCGGACGGAGCCAAATCGGGTGAATAAGAGGGGTGTTCTAGTAATTCAAACCCTAAATCACGAATTTTTGCATGGCAACATGAGATTTGTGTGCAGGGGCGTTGTCCTGCAAAAAACAAAACACCTTTGGATAGCTTTCCGCGTCTTTTCTTTAATATTTTCCCGTAGAGTGGTCAGTAATGTCGAATAGTAATCTCCAGTTATTGTTCTACCCTTATCCAAAAATCAATCATGATTACTCCATGGCAATCCCAAAAAACTGAAGCAAGAACTTTTCCAGCAGATTTTGGACACGAAACTTCTTAGGTCTTGGAGAACCAGAGTGTCGCCATTCCATCGATTGTTGCTTTGTTTCTGGATCGTAGAAATGTACCCAAGTCTCATCCATAGTAACAATTCGGTTTAAGAAGTCTACATCGTTTTCAAATCGAGCACAGATCGAACGCGATGCTTCTACCCTTGCACGCTTTTGGTCAACATTCAAACATTTGGGGATCCATTTTGCAGCAATTTTCTCATGTCCAAATTGACGTGAACCATATGATGAACGCGTTCGTATGAAATATTCAGTGCTTCAGATATCCGTTTTAGCCCAATTCGACGGTCTGATAAAATCATGTCATGAACTGCATCGATATTTTCGGGGACTGACACAGAAACTGGCCTTCCCGATCGGTCATCATCTTCAATGGAAAATTTACCTCTTTTGAAGCTTGCATTCCAATTTTGACGGTCGCATACGAAGGACATTGATCACCAAGGGTATTAAGCATATCTTCGTAAATCTGCTTACCTCTTAACCCTTTTAAATACAGGTACTTGATGATGGCTCGATACTCCAATTTTTCGATTTTCACAATTTCGGTGGACATCTTTTTCATTTAATTTATTGCGTGACTCTGGTTTACTTTTTTGACGTCAAACTTTACACTGACACTTCTAATAAGTTATTGTTCGTTGCTATGGTAACGCAATATTTTGTTTATGCAAAGAACTGGTCTAGGCTAACTAGATATCAATACATCCTCGTATGTAGGGGCAGAGTGGCCTGTTGAATTTGCCACAAATTTTATTGCTGTAAAGCTCTCAGTAGTAAATGATATTATTAATGACTTGGTAGATAGGGAGATAGTAAAGCCAAGTTGTTTATCGTATGCTTAGCCTATAGTTTTAGCAAATAATAAAACGGCACGAAAAGAATGTCTATAGACTTTAGGAGTCTAAATAAGGTGGCTATTAAAGATAGATTTCCACTGCCATTGATTGAGGACAATATTAATATGTTAAAAGGAAAGATGTATTATAGTAAGTTAGATTTAAAAGATCCTTTTTTTAACATTACGTTAGATAAAAATTATAGACAGTATACTTCATTCAATACTCCTCAGGAGCAGTACGAGTTCTTGCGTTTGCCATTTGATTTTGCAATATTGTAATAAAAAATTTGTGTGGGAAAAATATCTGGTTTGATCCACAAACTCTAAGCGAGGCTTGAGGAAGTGCTCCCATCGAGCACGAAACGTTGCCAAAATTGCACATTAAGTTTTGTGTTTGATTGCCCCTTCTAAAAGAAGATAGAAGAAACACCCTGCTTAAACACAAAGGAGGAACTATACCTGTACCGTCAAATAGTAATCTACCTCGATGATATACTTGGCCACCAAAATTGTAATACATTGAGAATACTGTCACAAGTATTTAAAAATATTAGCGCATAATTTGTTAGAGCTTAGGCAAGAAAAATGCACTTACTTGCAGACTAGCATTGATTATTTATGGTATGTCGTAGATAGTAAAGGGGTGCGACCAAACCGAAAAACGTTAAAGTGGTAGCGATACCGCGTGATGCTAAGGAGATGCACAGTTTCTTAGGCCTGTCTATTAGTTTGCGAACAGGTTTTAGCGATATTCTCAGTAAACAGCGAAACGCAATTATATTGTAACGCAAGTACACATGGATTTGGTAGTATTTTAATGCAAAAACAAGATGATTAGGTTTCATCAGTCAGGCATTACAGCAAACGTTCAATCGAAATGCGAATGTAAATACCACAGCTATTATGAGTTGTAATTTTGACAATTATTTATAGTGTTAAGCGTTTCAAGTTAATTTAAAGGGAATTAAGTTTACAATATTTGCGGATTGTAACAGTTTGAGTTTAATGTTTGCTAAGAAGGATGTTGTGCCTAGGATTATGATATGGGTGTTGTATTTGCAGTGTTACGATTTTGAAGTTAAACATCGTCCGGGTGCTCGTATGCCTCATGTAGAAGCATTGAGTCGATTACCATCCATAATGATATTTGTTGGTTAATAGTTTGGAGTTCACGTTGTCGGTTAAGCAGGAAGCCGATGAAATTATTAAAACTATTTGGGAAGGGTTGGAAAATCGTGTGAGTTCGGATTACGAATTGAAAAATGGGTTAGTACACCGCAAAATTGACGATTAGTTATTATTTTATGTTCCACGCGTAATGGAAACTTCAGTGCTAAATAAGTATCATACGGATATGGGTCACGTAGGTGTTGATAAGACTATCGATTTAATTTCTCGAACATACTGGTTTCCTAGAATGAGAAGTAAGATTCGCGATTTCATTGACAATTGCCTTAAATGTTGGTTTTGTCATCAAAAAGCGGAAAGCGAGGGGGTTTGTTGCATTCAATTCCGAAAAAGGGAGTTCCATTTAGATCACTTAGGGCCATTGGAAAAGACTATTATTAATAGAAATTATATTTTCGTAGTGATGGATGGTTTTACAAAATTTATAAAGTTGTATGGGTGTAAGACGGAAACGGCTGAAGCACATTTTAAAGTATTTTATTGCTTATAGAGTTCCGAAGCGTGTTGTTTTTGATCGGGGCACGGCATTTACGTCTAGTAGTTTTGGAGACATGCTAACAGCTAAGGGAATGCAACATATTAAGGTAGCGTCAGGTACACGCGAATGGGCAGGTGGAGAGAAAAATCGTACAATAATCGCAATGTTGACTTAGATACCCTTCCTCCAGATCGATGGGATGAAGTACTGGAATTTTGTTTGTAAATAATACCATTTGGAAGTCCACAGGTGATACTCCATCACGGTTGTTGTTTGGTATAAACCAAAGAGGGAAATTGGTGACGATGTTAGTGAGTTTCTTGTAGGTAACTCGTCGTATGATTTAGATATAGCAAGGTCAGGTGTCTTGAGCAAATTGAGATCCCGAGCTTAATACACGACATTACAATAAATCCTACCAAGAGTCTAGGGCATACAATGTAGGAGACTATGTAGTGGTTATTAATAACGTAACTGCCTCAAAGGTAAATAAAAAGCTGATACCTAAGGACAAGGGTTAGGAAACGATCGTTACGCTGTAAAAGACGTCAATCACTTTTGATAGTGTATTTGACGCAAGTAACTTGAAATTATGGTCTCCTAATAATTCCTTCACATCATCGGTAGCTCTAATGTTGATCGAGACGATCAGTATTCAGTCATGTATGATCGCGGTCTGTTGTCACTGAAGACACATCAGTCTTTAGAGTAATTCAGTCATGGTTAGCGAAACGTCAGGAAAGAGCATAGGAAGGAAGGACGAACACGGCCAATCCGGAAGTAATTGTTAGTATTTCGTGGCCGAGTTATAAGATATTTTAGTTTTACGTAAATTTATTGAATCTTACAACATCGTTATTTAGTTTTATAAGGAACCAGAAGGAGTCTTGGTTTTGATAAGTGGTGGTAAAGATCTTTATTTTCTCAGAGAAAATGTATTTTTCTGAGAAAATAAAAGCATGTTGTATTTTTTTTTAAGTTTTAAGTTTCCCATAATAGGAAGTTTTGAAAATTCTGAAAACAAATACGGTAAACGCTAAAATTACAATAAGTCCTTTGTGCATGCGTAATGATGTATGCGCATACGCAGAAGGAACTCACGTGATTTTAGGGTTTACCGTATTTGTTTACAATATCCAAAAGCTTCTCAGTTGACACCAAACAATTGTCCACTTCATAGCTAGTAGTGGAAAGAAAAAATAAATTCTTTGACAAAGTTCAATGAAATAGCTTAAACAACACAGATTATGTTTGTAATTTTCATAAAAAAATTTGTACAGAATTGATTTAATGACTATATACAATGACTTGATTTTAATATTCTTTAAGGAATAAAGTAGAGTGTTAACAAGTGGATATCAAACATAAATATAAAATCGTATACTTTGACTAAATGACAACTGTCAAAATTGACTAATGGTGCTCATTAATTAGTAAATAATATTTAAATTCGGTCGAGGAAGGTATTTGTTATAGGAGAAAAAGAAATCGTAGTTTTCTCCTCGGTATGTAAATAAGCATTAAATAATCTTTTTAAGTTATAGTTACTTTTAATGTAATTACTTATACGCAACATGTTTGATAATAATCGTATTAACTATATTACAAAAATATAAATTAGTTATTGTGAATTACATTTTCCACAACTTTAATTTAACTTTTTCACAACCTATTCGTTGAATTATGTAGTCCTGTGTTCTTAAAGATTACAAGCAATATAATAAAATGCAATCAGCAATGTCCACTTCGTTGCTTAAATATTTTATGACCGGTCAAGATTCAATATTTCTTATACTATTCGTTTCAGTCATTAATATATAAAAAGGCCAGGTATAGCAACTTTCTAGTTACTGACACAAAGTGACAGCAATATCGTTCAATTTACAAATGGATTACCACTTGTATCGATTTATCTTCTTAATTAGAAAGTTTACGTACTTAAACAATCCAGTGTTTTTTTTTTAATTTCTATTTACTTTCATTCTGTAATATACCATATATTTCAGAATATCAAGGTCTTTACCATATCAGTATGGCAACAAATTTCTATTTCTTTAAATCACTACTGTGGTAAGATAAATTGATTTTACAAATTTTATATTTGTAATATATAACTTGAAGAAATGGTGAAAACACGTTAAGATTTTTCTACAATGATACCTTTAAGGGTGTAGAATGTCGTTTTGGATTTTCGGATTACTTTACTCAACGGTAGCTCACTAATCGACAGTTTATTTTTTCACATGAAACCGTAGGCGCTATTATGAAGGCAATATTTGTTTAAAAGGTAAAATGTACATAAAATATAATGTGAAATTAAAATATGAAATTTAAAGGTACATAGACATATAATTGTGTACAAAAGTTAAGTCGTCATCAACTCTTCTCCGCCAAACAATCGTATTGGCGGGGCTGTCTTATTAATAGCCTGCAAAGCGGCTTATCAAAATTTTGTAATGTATTGTCATTTTTAAGTGTCCCAGTTTGGTCCAAATTACTGATCAACGAGATGTAACAGAGATTTCTTCATATGCACTACAGATATGGTATACGAAAAAATCTGTTGACTTCAGTTTTAGAAATATTTGCTGCTTCAACATCTGTGAAGAAAATTGTTGCAAACAAGAAACACTAACAAAATTTCGATAACTGAAGCAGGATATTTTTGATGTGAGTGCAAATCAAACATTGATAATACACTACATCTCCAGTCTATGTAAAAAAGCATCAGTATTTGGAGAGTGAGGGTGTATGTGAGGGATAGGTTGCACGTGATGCAAACCAAAACCGAAGGATCGTCCTAATCGTCTTCAAAATGACATAAAAAAGATTCGCTGGTTTCTGGTAAATATGAAACTCTATATTTAACATAAGTAAAATGTGTGTCTTACGACATCTCGTACTCCACCATTATATAAAAATGCAGTGGTGCCAACACCAGCTTACTTAGACACTATAGTAGACCTACTCGAAATTTGAAAACCCTACTGCATTATTTTAGAAGCATTTTCCTTATGTGTAATTTTTTGTACGGCATCCACACTACGTCACAGTACTCAAGCCTAGATGTAACCAATGCATAGAACAATATTTTAATACATATATATTTGAAAGATCTTTTGTATTTCTGAAAATAAAACTTAGTGTTTTCATCACAGTATTAGTGATGTGTCGTATGTGCGGAACAAAAGGACAAAGTCTTATCAAAAATAACCCCTAGATTTGAAGAATGTCACAGTTTTCAACCAAATGACCTTCAAGTTTGTAATGAAATTTTATAAATTTTGCAATTCTACCAAAAGTCATATTTTTAAATTTTTGTTTGTTAATATCCAACATGTTAATTGTACTCCAGGAAATAAACCTGTCAGTGGCGTTAACTACTGGTGGCAAAACCGTCGACAACAAAAACCAATTAATCTTTTTTAAAATCGGTTTCAAAATCAGTTTTAAAATCGGTTTTTAAAATCGGTTAATAAAACTGTTTTATAATCGATTTTTAAATAGTTTTATATTCGATTTTTGAAAGCGGTTGTTACAATCAATTTATACAATCGGTGTTTAAAATCGATTTTTAAAACCTGTTTTCTAAATCGATTTTTAAAACGGTTTTTTAAAATCGACTTTTAAATTAGTTTTTTTTTAAGAATTTATATATAATTGTTTATAAAAAATCTGCAGTAATAATTTCGTCATAAACTTTTATAAACAAGTTTAATAAAATATGGGTTTTTTATGAAAACATTAATAAATATGTATATTGAAGAGATTTTCCTTCCGTAACAATTTTTAAAATAAATTTTGCAGGACCGTGCTGCAGGTTAACTGGATCCCTTAAAGGAAGGTGAATGTAAAAAAAAAGGAACAAACCACTTTTTACTGGTGGAGGCGACGTTTCGCACCCTAATGTGGGTGCTTCTTCAAAGCCACTATTTATTGCAAAATAAAACAAACGATAATAATTACATTGCTATAAAATTTTTTGGTAAAGAGTATATAAACATATGGAGAACATAATTATTAAAGAAGTTGACTAACAAATAAAAGATAATGAAAATCACGAACAATACACTTAAAACTGTAAAAAGTCACAATTATTTTTTTTTTATAAAAAGATTAATTCATATAACAAAGTCATATGACGTCAAAAACTTAATTAAAATTATATAACAAACAACAACAAAAAAATTGTCAAACTAGCCTAGAAATAAATATCATAAAAATTTTTTTTACAAATAACAAATCTAAACCTTAAAATTCGGTATAATATTGTTTGTGTATAAATGAGTATTCAATTTTTTGATGAGTTTAATGCAATAAACATTATAAACTATTTTATTTAATTATAGTTGGGAGGAACGAATTGAAAAAATACCAAAACGAAGAGAAAACTTACATGCCAGAATTAAATGGGTGTTAAGATGATAGATGTACGTTTAGGACACATTCTTTTTTATGTAATTTGGTCTCAACATTCATTAAAATTAAAACACTCAAACAAAGCAACAAGTAATAACACCGTACCAGTTTTGAAAACGAAAACCGACAATTTTGAACGGCATACATGTAAATAACCATCAATGCGTTAACGATAACAACAAAAATGTGACCTTATGTCAAATAACAAATAACATATTTCAAAAGAATACTAACAGTGTAAAAATGTATTGAATGTTCTTAATTAATGGTATGGTGGTGGGTGGATTTAATTAGTTCTAAAATAGTAAATTAACATAGTTTTTAGATAAAATATAATCATTTAGTTATAGTGATATGTACTATAAGTTAAGTTTTAAGGTAACATTAGATCCCAATCGTTATTTATAATTAATATATTAACAACATTTTCTTGTTTATATTTTATTTTGTTGTAAAAATAGTAGATTATGTTATTTAATGATTTCATTTATTAGTAATTTGTATATAGAAGTGTGTCAGTTTTGAAGTTGATATTATTGGTGTATTTGTTGATGTAGATCATTTCTGAAATAAGTCTCTTATAATAATTACATTCCACATGTAGAATGGAGGGGTTATCAAAATTGAATAAATGGCGGCTGTCTTTATGATGTGCCGTTAGAGCTGTGATAGATGGATTATTGGGAAATTTATTATATTTTGACAATCATACTTATGGTTGTTAATTCTTTTTTAAGTTTTGTTTGGTCTGACCAATATAACATCCAAAACAATTATTACAGTCAATTTTATAGACTACAAAGGGTTTGTCCATATTAGGAATTTTATCTTTCAATTTTGTATAAAAATTTATTGTAGATAGTGTTTTGATTATATAGAGCAATTTTGTAGTTATCATTGCGTAAAATTTTATTTAATTTGTTAGTGAGTCCTGGTACATTAATTAATTTTTGACTGGTGTTAACGGTTGAAGTACTATTAAAAAGAGTATTGTGATTATTGTATAAAATTCGATTCAGTAATGGGATTGGATAATTGTTATTTGTAAGTATTTTTTTAATTATTGTTATGTTTTTGTTAATAAATTCTTGACTGCAAACAGTAGTAATTTTATGTTTCATGGTTTTTATAATGTTGATTTTTTGGTTTAAAGTGTAAAAAACGGTACTATTTCTAACAAAATAATTTAAAATATTTCAGGTTGTACGAATAGGTATTTTATAAAACAATAAATATTTTTGTAAAAACGTGGTTTATAAGTTTTTTCGTAATTTATCTTACTTTGTAAAAAGGCTTCCTTTTAAAGTATTTTACGTTTGTCAAAACTGACTATGTAGCCGTACAAAGCAATGACAGTTTTATGCTGACAAGTGTTCCTTGAAAAATATACCTAGTTAACTATAGGAGGATTGAAACAGTTAAATCTAAGTTTGTTGGTGCAGCAGGTAAAATTTGTCAATATTAGGTTTATATTTTTAACTTTTTCTTTAATGGTTTCCTTATTATTGCATGAATGTAAATGTATTAATCTATATAAGCGTGTTAGATAAATGATCCTTCGTTTTGGCCCAAATCTTTGACTATTAGAAATAGACAACTAACCGTAAGAGATAGCCACCATAAGACTCATGATGGGCATTTATTTCCTTAAATAATGCCCCAGGAGTCAGAATTACTCGAGCAGGCCTCTGCGCTAAGGTATCAAAGGTTTGATCGTTTGGTCGCTTAAAATGACATTTTAGACATTGACCTCAGACCACTTTTTTTGACCTCTTTCCTCCGGTTTTTTATGCGTGTATTTTTTTCTGGCAGTTTTTTATTCCTTGTTTTTTTTTAGAATTTTTTAAAAAATTAATTAATATTTGTAACAGCACTTAAATTCGCCATTACAATTGATAAAAGCCACCATTTTAATACCCGACTCAAAAACTCCATTTGTAAAATCAACTTTAAAACCCAATTTATAAAAAACTTTGTCGACAGGTATGTAAAAGCAGTTACATAAGTCGATCCTTCGATAATTATAGCCTACATAAACATTAGCAAAAAAAATCTCGAATCACTTGCTGTAAATTCGCAAAGGATTAGTACAATAGCAAACAAACACTGAGAATCACTCGACAGCTATTTTGTCCTTTTGGGACTCTTCAGGAATGAGAGAACTTTGTACAATAGTGAACTTACATCCGAGTTTCTCACTGAAGAGTCCCAAAAGGGACGAAACAAGGGATCAGGCTGTTGCATGTATTACTCCTTGCGAATTTAAGCAGGCGATTGAGATTTTTGCTAACGCTATGTTGGCTATAATTATCGAAGGATCGACATGACTGCTATAACTTTTCGACAAAGTTGTTTAAGGAACCATTGCGTACGTGATCGTTAACACGAGTCGACACTAGATGTCGCAAAGCTACAGTTCATTTTATAAATTGTTTTTTATAAAGAGTTTAAGTTAGAAGTACCTACTCAAGATGAAAATGATTTTTGGAACGGTTTCAAAAATTAGGGCTTCTAATAAATTTTATTTTTTATTTGCATCTTTTTAGTTCTAAGATTTTATTGTTCTACCTATTCTGCAAAGTGTTTGTATATTATCTTATAAAGCTTTTAGGTTTGGATATATTATTGTAGTTATTTAACAGTTTTAAATGTAATTCAACAATATAAAAATTTAATCGATGTTTTAACTGTTATGATGTACCGGGTGACCCAATAAGACTGTTCCTCGGCCATATCTCGGGAACCGTTCATCGTATGACTGGTGTAAAAAAATGTTAGGTAAATCGGCCATGAAGAATCGCAGGAAAATATTTTCAAGTTTTAAAAATCACCACCAGAGGGCGTAAATTTTGCATAATAAACAAAAGAAATTTTTCACATTTGTAAAGAGAACCAGTTTATCTATCATTTTCGTAAAAACAAAAGTTTGAGTTATTTCAAAAACAAAGATGGCGAGGGTCTTCAATTGTTTTTGCATTAACCTGCTTTAACTTCTTAACGGTTTGACCGATTTTAAGAAATTTGGTATCGTTGAAAAGAGCATTTCTTAAGCAATAAGAATCAACAAAATATAATTAATTGTAAATGGTTCAAAAATAGATGGTCTAACATATTCGAATTCGGATATAGTATACCTATTTAGGTTTTTAAGCTTACTTTTTAAATTAAAGGTTAGAATTACGAGAATAATATTAAAATGACAATAAATTCAAAATGCGTTTAGTCCCTTTGGAGCAACATGAATGTTCTGATGATATATATTTTTTTAAATAATACCTAAATGAATTCTATTTAGACTCACAATTGTCTCTTTTAACACCTTATTCATTTTGTGCTAAATTTTTAATAGTTTTAGAAAATTTACTGCGCGGTCATCGATCTTCAAACATCCATTATTCTCATTTTCCCAATATTTGAGGTTAGGAACGAGATTTTTGAAAAATGGTTTTTACTGGCCTATTTGGTTGTTATTTGGCTACTCTATCATAAAGAAAAAGACATATTATTCCATTTGATTTTTCATTTTTTTAATTGGGTCATGGTATTAAAACTAGCCCCTGGAGGGAGAAGAATTCAACTAAATTAACTTTATTTTAGTTGAATCTTATTGCTTAAGGATACTCTTTTCAACGTTACCAAATTTGTTAAAATCGGTCAAACCGTTAAGAAGTTAAAGCAGGTTATTGCAAAAACCATTGAACACCCCCCGCCATCTTTGTGTTTGAAATAACTGAATTTTGTTTTTACGAAAATGATAGATAAACTGGTTCTCTTTACAAATGTGAAAAACATTTTTTTGTTTATTATGCGAAATTTATAGAAAATGCAATTTAAAAATTTTAGATGGCAGTTACGCCCTCTGGTGGTTATTTTTAAAACTTGAAAATATTTCCCTGCGATTCTTCATGGCCGATTTACCTAATAAGTCATACGACGAACGGTTCCCGAGATATGGCCGAAGAACAGTCTTATTGGGTCACCGGTACACATTAATTTAAAATGTCAGGTTTGATTATATTTAGCTTGTAAAATTTTCTTACCGGATACCACATTAACGTAAACTATTCCTGGAAATAATTTAAGACCTTTGTGATATTCTAAGTGATTTTTTTTGACATTTTTGAAATTTTCTGAATTACAAACACATATATTATCACCAAAGACCAAATCACCAAAAATAACGGCCAGTTTTGAGTATCAGGTTTAGAAAAACATAGTGTATTTTAAATGACAATGTTGGATATTTATCCAACACTTGAAATAACCTCGTGTATAATAGGTATCTATCATTTGGTTGTTAATTGTAGTTCACTTTCGAATAAAATAGTAACTATTTTGAATACATTACGTACCTAAAAATTCCATATTCAGCCTGTCCGTGTACTACGCGGACCTTCGATATTGCCTTAGAAAAGTAGATATTTTTAAAATAGGTTTTGACTATTCTTTTAAGTTCCTCAGTGGCTACAATTTGAAAATATTTTTAATTATACATGGTGTCTCACTTTTATGGAGCACCTGTCAACTTTGACATTTTAAATGGAAACAAAATTTTTTTTTACTCTGAATCTACGTAAAAATCTATGGTAATGTTATATATACGAGTTTTTCTCAAAAAATAATACTTTTCGAGATATCGATTTTTAAACATTTAAATGGGTCGATACCGCCCTTCAGATATTTGACGTTTTTTAAGTTTTTACTTGAAACATCAAATTTAAATTTTATTCATCCTTAGGGCGGTAATGACCCTAACTGCACATAATTTAAAGGTTGAGATCGATTATACGGGGAATGACAAAAAAATGTCAAACTTTGTAATCGAAAATGACGAATAACTTAATAAAATCAAATGGAACACCCTGTATATATTTTGCCAGACTAATGTAGAATTAAATTTTCTATAATGTTGCTTTAAATGTTTTTTTTTTACTAAAAATCCCCTGTTAGCCGTGAAACTCATTTTTATCGAAAATTATCATCGGAAAATTAACTAGGCGATGAATTATGAACGCCAAAAGTTTATTATTGTCACGGTTGTATTAATAATTGTCCAATCTATTACATTTTATTGTATATTTGTATTGTTAGTAATAATGCGTCAGTTTTTGACAACAGAATTAGTTAGTATGGTTTATTCCATCGGAAATTGTTTTTAGCAGCTCATACTTATAAAGCAGAATATCCCCGAGTTGAGATTAAAAAACCTATGAGAAAAAACTAGGAAACATGTTTGTACTGAAACGGATATGCAATTTGCCATCTTTATCGTTATCGGCAGTTGAGAATTCTACGATTTGAGTACGGAAAATACCAGATAAAGTTGGAGTTTTGAAGATTCCTGCAAATAAGGTGTTACGGAAAAACAAATTCCATCCTTATCGCGTAGAACACCATATCAACATCTGACAAGAACAGATTTTGAGTACTGAGAAGATTACTAAAAATTCTTCTCGTATTTGACATTTCTAGTTAATTCAGATATTCTTTCGGCTATTTAAAATAATCTGTCCAGCGGTTTTGTTCTAATTTTGATCATCTATTTTATAATTTCAAGTTGTCAATAAAAATGTTTTGATGAAACGTGTACCTTTGATAAAAAACGAATTTCGCGGTTGAATTTTGGTAGGCAGAGATCCATAGCAAAGTTGTTGAGAATTTAATTCTACATCGATAAAAAAAAAATATACAGAGTGTTCCATTTGATTTTATGAAATTATTCATTATTTTCGATTACAAAATTTGACATTTTTTTTCTCATACCCTGCATAACCACTGCTTTTAAACCATGGACAGTTAAGGTCGCTACCAACCTAAGTGTGAATAAAATTCGAATTTAATATTTCAAATAATAACTTGAAAAACCGAAATATCTGAAAGCGGATAATGATCCAAGAAAGTGTTTAAAAATCGATATCTCAAAACGTATCACTTTTGGTAAGACTCGTATACATAAAGTCTCCATAGTTTTTTACGTAGATTCAGAATCAAAAATAAAAGATATGTGTTTCTATTTACAATATCAAAACTGACAAGTGGTCCATGAAAGTAGGACACTCTGTACAATTCAAAATATTTTTAAATTGTACCACTGAGGAACCTAAAGAATGATTAAAACTGATTTTAAATAAATCTACTCTTTAAGGCCGTTCGATACTTGGTAGGGACAACCGTTTTTCAACAGATGGCATTATTATGGAAAATACTGTTTTTACCTAAGTACCGCCTTAAAATTTAATCCCAGGTAAAATGCAAATTTGCTTTACAGTTTACAACTACATAAAAACAAGTTTTTTGGGTCGGTTTTAAATACCGTCAGATATTTTAAAGTATTTACACTTCTGGTCAATAAGAAACGCCCTATAATTAATGTATTAATTTATAGTCGTTTTTTAATATTTGTATACACTTCAAGAATTTTAACTGAAATAGTTTGCTGAAAAATTTTTTTCTACTTTAAGTTTAGAGTAACCATATTCTAGCACTGAAATAACGTAATTTGATTGATAAAAATACTTGAGTGCACAAATAACCTATATACTAAAATTTAATGTCTTAATGTTAAATTGTTGATAAACAGATATGTGATTAATTATCGTTTAATAGTAAACCACTGCTTATTTATTAGAAATAACGCAATCAAAAAATAATAACACCTACCAATTGTGAATATTTTGACATTTTTATCTCTAGAACTTTATAATCAACGCTAGTAGTTTGATAATAATAAATTTTTTTTTTATTTTTTAGAGTTTATTTAAAGCACTGTAGTTATACTAATTTTTAACAAATTTGTCAAAAATAACAAGAAAAAATTTAAAAAAAAAACATAAAATGAAATAATTATTATTGTTTCTTTTACACAAATTAATAAAAATAATAACTCATACTATCTATTTCGTCTTATCTTCTTTTCTTTCTTTTTCTACAATCCAATCAGGATCCCGTATTTTCATATTTCTGCATACTCAAGGGTCAAGTATTTCGGGGAGAATGCAATCCATATAAAACCTTTGAAGTTTAAGGACCATAAAATTATTCCAAAGATTTTCATCTTTGTAAATCCGTTCGATGGATATATCCACCTAAGAATATAAGATAAAAATCACAAAAAGATTTTCTAGTAATATTTAATTGCCCTTGCACCTGATAATAATAGTTGTGGTTCTCTTTAGTCTGTAATAACGCATAAACAGTTTAAAGTGTATTTTTTTAAATAGTCATAAAATCTTAACGTGTTTTGTGATCAATAACTTTGTAGCACAAGTTTTGAACCGCTGATGAGTCACTACTCTCAAAAGGATCTAGCAATTTCTTCCCTTTCAAACGGAAGATTTAATTTCTATTAAACCATCTTTTTTACAATACCATCGGGGCTAGCTGCAAGAAAGTAATTATTTAGGTCAATAAAAAGCCACAATCTTCAATTTTATTATTCGTTTTAGCTTCATACATTTTCTTCGCTTTACGTTCATGTAATCTACCGTAGATAATTGCCCGGGCATTTAATTCTCTTCCGTATAATAAATTTCGTACGAAATTGTGACAAGAAGTAGAAGATCTTCCTTTCAGAACCGTTCCAAAATTAGAAGCAGTCAAATATTCCTTTCTAATGGTGCGCCATGTTTCATTGTCATGTTGACTGAGAGTTAAAATTTCCATTTCCTTTACTTTGTTTACAGTACTAACACGTTCTTTTAAAATATTCTTAAATTCTTCTATTTTAACTTGTAAGATTTCTTCCTCAACATCAGGTTGTGCAGCATTGGGTCCGTAATTGCTGTCTGAGGACCCTGAATGGCATTTTTTATTTTTCTTCTGTTGTACGTATCTTCGTTTCACAAGGACGGCTTGTTTTTGAACGAACACTTTGTTTCGTATTATATGACGCTCATCTATATTTTGCCAGTAACGAATATATCCAAGAAGGACCATTCAAAAAGACAACGCAGAAGCGTTTACGCGCGTTTCATATTTAGAACACCAAAAAGTTCTTGACATTGAGAATGTCCAATTCCTATGCTCAAACAGCCCCAAACAATCTCCTGGTTGATTTCTCTTTCGTTCTGAGGTGGTTCTGAACAAATAATAGATACCTTTTCACACACATCGCATTTAAAGTGCCAATAATGCAATAATCCCTGGTTTGTTTCTTCTTGTATTTTCATTCTTCCCATGGTACAAATACAGGGTGTCGAGAAACTCTCCTGACAAACGAAAACTGGAGATTCCTCAGATAATACTAAGACAATTTAACGCAATTCACCTAGTCCGAAAATGCTTCCTAAGGGAGCTAGAGCTCTTTGAAGATGGCGCCTGGTAAAGTAAAAAAATTAAAAGATAAACTTCAGAACTGACAACAATTTGACAATGAAAAACGTAGGTTTTACTTTGTTGGCAGTTCAGAGTCAACTAGTGCAAAAAATATAAATTTAACTTTAATGACAAAAAAAAACAAAAATTTTGAAATCCATTTTTCTAGAAAACTGGTGTATCCTAATGACTTAAAGTAAGAGTACCTTTTAGTACTAGAATACCTGCAAATTTAATAATCTAGTGTCACAAATGCTTAAGAGTTAAAGACAAAAGTTATGCGTTAAAATAACCGTTGACCTACCCAAAACGGACGCCTATGACCGGTACTAGAAATTCGCAATTGATGGAATCGATTCATCTCTAAAGGCTAAACAAGCATACCAGTTTTGCTTTTCTAAGTAGAAGCGTTCTGGAGGTATTTAAAAAAACTATTTACAAGGCGCCATCTTCAAAGAGCTCTAGCTCCCTTAGGAAGCATTTTCGGACTAGATTAATTGGGTTAAATTATCTTAAAATTATCTGAGGAATCTCCGGTCTTCGTTTGTCAGGAGAGTTTCTGGACACCCTGTATATTTATGGTTTGCAATGTGTAAGCACATATGACACGTCAATAATTCGTCTTCCTTTTATAATATCAAACATCGTCAATTGTGGATTTTCTTTCTTTTCAAGTTCAGGCAATTCATTTTTGGAATATCTACATAACAATATCAAACGTAATGTGTAACGTCAATGTAAATTTACAAAAAATAATATTTTGAATGTAATTACTTATGATTTATTCACAAATTTTATATTATTTTGGACTTAGAAGATCTCTTCCTTCGTCTTGAAAAAGGCGGTTTTGATTTTGGCATTTTAGTAGTTCCGGTATAAACTTTCAAGGAAAGACTAATACTGAACGATAACAGTTAGGTATGTTTTGTTATAGAAAGTTTAGTAATTTACCATAAGAATATGAGTCATGATCCTTTTGTTTTTTAATAGTAGAGGGAATAAGTATGTTCTTCCTGTTATTGCCAAGAAGTTTAACAACTTTCTGGCCCCGAGGCTGTTCCCCTCAAAAATTTGGCATGTTTTCATTCTTTGTTGTTGTTTTGGCAAAAAGTATTAAAATATAACGCGTGATTGAAAAACATTTTTCATCAAACTTTGCCATGAACGACAAAGCAAGATATAACAGGTGTATCTTAGCTTAGCTTGTACATTTATCAATTCTGACAGATTTAATTTCAACACATCCAGTTTTATGCATTTAGAGTAGACGTACGTGCAATTTTTCATGGTCCACTTTGATGAAAAATTTTTGAATTACGCGTTACATACACAAAAATTAGAAATGCTTGAACTTGCGTGTTTTAGGAAAAAATAATTTGTAGGCTCTTTGTGCTCTATGCCTGAGACTAAAGCCTCATAAGCTTCACGGTATATCCGCCATTGGTAAATTAATACACTATAATATAGGACGTCCTTTGTTTTGTTAACAAACAGGATGTATGCATTCTTATCCATTACTATGGAAATAAATGCATTTACCTATATTAATATTGTAAAAGAAATCATTAGAAGAACATGATTAATATAACAAATAACAAGTAGGTATTTTTACTTTAAATAATTTATTTTGACATGTTTGGAACAGTAGATTCTGTTTATATGAAATAAATTGTATAAATTATAAAATACATAATTTGAAATAGAAATTAAACGCTTTATTATGTATCTAAAAGTGGAAGGCATAAGAATATTCTTTTGTTTTCGTTTCATTATTTTTATTGGTTTGCTACCAGAGGGATTAGAACGACTTAAAATTTATACAATAGTGGAGGGTGTGACCTGTTGAGAGGCGTAAAAGTAAAATTAATACAGTCAAAACACAATTATTAATTAATTATATTAGGGTCTGAACTAAGTTTTGTATGCTCCATACAATTATCTACAACCTGTCGTTTTTAAATTTTCCAATTACATAAAAATAATCAAATATTAAGTAATAAATAGATTCCTTCATATTAAAACGATTTATTCGTAATCGTTTTTTTGAAAATTTGAAAACGACAAGTTCTTCATAATTGTGTAACAGGTTACCATACCAAATTTGAAGCCCTTAACTTGTATAATAACCCTGTTTTGACTGTAGAAAAATGCATTGGTTTGCCATATACAAACTAAAGTATCGAACCACCTTAAAAAGGTCCGCGTATTACACGGACAGACTGTACAAAAAGTGTATAAACAAAACAACAATAATCCAATACCTTATTATGTATGTGGTTAATTTTCCGCTTGATTGATGTACTCATTACGGTGACTGTTGTATTTATAGATTACAAAATATTTATGACATTTTTATACAATTACGACTCTCCACATTGATGTCAAGAGAAAGTTAAGCATCTGGATATTTAATAGAAAACCGATGGATTTAAACATATTAAGTGCAAGTTCAATTGAACCTGTTTTTTCAGGGCTTGAATTACTAGTATTTTTTACCGTTATTAACATTATCAGGGATTACAATTTGTAGTTATTGTAAGTACCCCAGCAGTTTAATATTCTATTGAAAATGATCTTTACATTTTCTGGGTCGGGCAGTTTATATTTAATAATTAAATCGTACTTTTTCTAAATTAAAAAATCAAAAAGAAAGTCAAAGTAGGTACATATGATTGATCGATAATATGCAAAAATTAAACACTGCTGAACATCTACTGACTTAGTTGAAATGTGCTTTACAAGCAAAAATTTTGTTTTACCAACTTTTTTAAATATTTTGGAATGGATTATATATCTAATAATATTGTTACTGAATAAGACATACATTTAATACTAAAAATATTTGTTATCTTCATCTGCTATACTGGGTGATCAATTGTCGTCTGGATTCTCTAATAATTTTACATGAAAAATCATTAGAAACTGTGTGTTAAATACTGAACTCTGTAATGGTCCGCCACTTGAAATAGTAAATAAAATTTTTGTTCGTTTCTTACGTATAGAGTGTGTGTTTTATTAGAGATATTTATTTACAGTTAATTGTTAATTTATTTTGTGTTTGTTGAATATCTATGTGGTTTTTATACTACTTTAAGTGGCGAACCATTTTTTTATTTTAAAGACCTGAGGGAGTGAACATTCGTTGCAAAATTGGGGCAAAATTTTGTTGCAAATTTGCAACCTGAGCCCCAAGTCCATAAATTAATACTAGATATCACAGTTCCTTTCATGGACGCTGAAATAGTCAGTATTTTAATATCTGAGCCGCCTGTAAGACATCATACTTTGTAGGAAGTAACTTTCCTTGTAGCAAATGAAATTTAAAGGCACTCAACAGTACAATCAAAATTCAATGTGTGGCACAAGTATCGTTTATTGCGATTTACAGCTTCAAAATTTGGTTTCGTCTGTAAAACGCAGAATATTCAACAAAATCTTTCTAGATGTGTTTACAAAATTCAGAAGACATATCATTTGTCAATGTGCAAAGGAAAGGTCCATCAGGCACCAAATATACATACCAAATTCAAGGACAGATGCTTTTGTTAGGAGTAAGGTGGGCACACTTTGATACATTTATTATATGCATAATAGAAATTATTTAGGTAGGAACTTATTCTATAGACACTTCAGTGTTCTTCAGTGGGCACCAGAAGTTGCTTAGCAAACAGCACACAAAATGAATTTGGTTTATTGATCAAAATAATGTTGTTCGTATATCATCAGCTAAAATTGTATACCACTTTAAGCGCACTATGGCTTTTTCCACATGCGATAGGGTAACCTCTTGAGTGTGTACAATTTTATCAGAAGTAAACTGCCTTCCATTCACCCGACATTTTCGAATGTTTATGTTTAATTGTAATTCATTTATCATGCTCTGCATATTGACCCCTTGTCACATGACGTTTTTAACTTTTTTCTTTAAAATGTTAATATAACCACTTTTAGAAATGATTTCTTTGTCTGAAATATTGATTAATGATTTTATAGTAGTGTAATTCTTGTATGAGGAATAGCACTGACTCTGGATTACCATTGAAGATGGAATTTTAATATAGAAGTTAGTACCTACAATAAATGTTGTCTTTTACATTAGAATATTCTCTTAAGAAAAACTATGGAACTTTTTCCAAAAATGCTTTTTTCTTTGGCCATATATTATGGCTCCTAAACTTATATACATGTGATTATTCCAGAATTTAAAAATTCTAGACACTGTTGATTTAGAAATACCAAAATATCACCCAAAGTTTTATGATTTAACCCTCTTCTAAGTTTGATTAGAGTTAGGAAGAATTGGTTCTCAGATAATAGCATAGGACTATGCGGTTTTAGTTTTTTTGTAGTGTTGGAAATTAATCTCAGGTCATCTGATTTGCCGCTTGTTAAAGTATAGTTGAAGACACGCTTAAATATTTCAAAACTCTGAAAGCCTGTATAGTGAAGAATTTTGTTATTATTATCCTTAAACTTGTCAAGTTCAAAACTGTCTTTATTGAAACTCGTCGTAGTCTGTCATTTTCCGTGGTCAACAACTGCCTCTCTTTCACTAGAGCATCATTCTATGCATGTAATGTAACATTTTCCTGTTTCATTAAATCCACTTCATCTTTGAATGCCATAATTTTTTCCTCTGCAGTTTTAATCTTTATATGATACCTTTGGCCAACTGTGAGCAACACACTCCCTTTGATAGTGCATCTTGTAGAACATTTGGTTCACTATTTTCTTTGTCTAATATATTGTTCTCCTTTCTATTTTCTCTCCAAGAGAATACAGTGTAAACGATATTTTTTCTCAATTTCTTTATGGCACCAGCCATTTTAGAAAAATGAACACTGCACACATATAATAAAATGGTACAAATAAAAAAACTTTGACAATTACTTTAGGTGCGGATAATGTAGAACACCAAAGTAAAACTTAGCACGTAACCATTTTTCGCGCAGCCGGGGACATAAAGGAATCATGTGATACACCAAGTTAATCTCTCCAGTCCGCCAATAATGTGGGCAATGTGGTACGCAACAATTTAATACCATGCTTAATGATAAATTTCAAGTAAAACCAAAAATGCGAGAAAAATATTTTCAATTTACAGCTGTTGCCTCTCTATCATTGTCAAACAGCTTTCAAACAAATGTCAATGTCCAATCCTATACGCGCCGACGACAGGTAATTGGCAACACTTTAATTTGGAGAACAGTTCCTAATAAATGGTTCATAGTGACTTTTGATGTAAAATAATCAGGAAGCAAGTTTAGAATTTCCCATTGTATTTTCTATCATCTGATGATTCACCATCCTGTATATAAAACTTAAGTTCTGTCGGGTACAAGAAGTTTTGGGTTAAAACTTCACATTGCTTATGTCATAAGTAAATAAAATCAATTCAATTCTAGCAACATGAAATATATGTATTTAGAAAATTACATTTAATAAAGATTAACAAATAAATAAATAAATAATTTAAAAGGTATTTCGCATTTATTGCGTCACATATGGTGAAGGCGTGAAACGATTCTTATAATAAACGCCCGTATTCCTCATGTCCGAGTTGGTATCATAATTGAAATTATTTTCGTAATTTTCCTGCTGTACACCATAAAACCCGTTTACGACTTTACTAGTTTTCTTAAGAGTTTCGGCATTGTCGCTTCTGTCGATCCATGGATGTTGATGGTGATGACCATAATGAGACAGGGCAGCATACGATACTGGAAGAGCAGCTGGTGCCGATTGTATTATTGGCGTTGGTCTACTTTGGAATCTTGACAAAACAGTGCTTAAGCCAACAACCAAAATTAAGAATCCGATGAACCCATTGTTTGCGGCTACTAATGTTACTATTAATAGAAGCGTGAAGGCAATGCCCAATTTAAAAGATTGCAGGTGCAATAACCATAAATCGTTTTAAGGTGTTATGTACCAGTGTTCTTCCTGCAAATATACGAATTAATAGCATCAACATGATAATAGAGTGTATAATAGTTTATTGCTACGTTGAAGTATTGAACAATAAAAATTGAAAGGACTTAATTAAATTCAAGACATAAATAATTTTGTTACTGTATACACTGTCCCCATTTTAAACAATTTTCTATTATGTGTTAACAAAATATTACAAATATAAATATCATTTCTTTTAATAAACCCTATGGATCATAAATTAAAATCTTATTGGACTGCGTTTATTTAAAATTTAAAATTAAGACACTCATCCCAAAGAATAAATTAGTTAATAAATTAAAGCAAAAACTAGTAAATAATAACTGATGACACACTAAAAAAGAAAAATGTGAATAGAAAATAGTACTTACAAAAACTTTGGCTCTATAGTGTTTTTCGTATAACTAATGTCATTCAAGATTTTGAAAAATAAAGCTCACGTTATTTCTCTACGGGGTATTAGCACTTTTGCGAGGTATCTGCTTTATTTTTAAGGATAGAGGGTTGCGGTTTTCGCGACAGTGTGCTACTTTATTGTGAAATTAAAGGTAACGCTATCAGAATTTTCATAGCTTTTTTGGTTTTGTAGATACAGCACGTTTTGAAAAATGTTACATTTTTAAGTACCCCTCGTATCACCAGCTATCTGATTACATAGTAAAAAGGCAAAAACTGTTCCTTGTGTGTTTTTCCGTAGAATTTAGTGTCGCTCAAAAAGTTATCGGACCCTACTTTATTGTACATTCAAGATTTTGTAAAATTGTATCCAAGCAGCCGTTAGTAGGCAATGGCTTAAATAACATTTTTACTCACCTTGCTTAAAAATAAAATTAAGAAAAAAAATTAGAAAAGCAATTAGTCTTCACTAGTGGTTTTCAATGTGACCGCCACTTTCTCGTATACAAAATTGGCACACTTACGATACCCTTCTAATAGTGTTCCGAAGAATCATTGGCCATTGCAATTTCCATAAAATTAATTCGATTGCAGCACCAAGCTTTGCTGCAGACCGATACCGCGTTATATATCTGGTTTTCATGAAACCCCACAAGAAAAAGTTTAAAATCGTAAGGTCCGAATATCAAGGGGGCCATCTTATTCTTACAAGTCCGTTGATGTCAATCCATCTTTAACGAAAGGTTGTGACTTGAGGCACCTTCTTCTTGAAAATATACTGTATTTTTAAAGTGCCAATAGAACACTTTCCATCAGTTCTGGAATAACTTTCTCAAGAATTTGTAGGTGTCGACGCGCTGTGAGACTTTTTTCAAAAAATCCATAATTTATGTGTCTTACAAAAATGAAACAAAAGACCCTAACCTTAAAACGTTCTTGTTGTACCCTCAAAAATTAAATGGTGATTTTTTGTAGACCAGTTTCTTGAATTATGGCGATTGAAAATTCACGCACTTGGAAAATAACATTCTTTGCACCAGATATCGAATCTGTTAAAAAATTTATTAGTGTCGATTTGCCGTAAGTACCATTGGCAAAACAAAATTGTGCGCTCGGCATTGCTAGGTTGTAAATATTGAATTATGTGGAATTTATATGGGTGATACTGGATTTTTCAAAATTCTGTAAGCACCAAACTTGACTACATCAGTTGCATCTGGCAATAACATAAAGGAGTCGCTTCTACATAAACCAATACGTTTATTTTTTCTCTCTCTCTCTCTCTGTCTTGTTTGGTGTATGTTTTAGGACGGGGCTGGTTAAATGATCCGTGCTCAACTAAATTTGATTTAAGGTGGGCAAATATGTCTTGGAAAGGTTCTTCTCTCTGAATATCAAATAAGATCAAAAAAGAACTCCTAAGATATTATAACCTAGTCATAGCGCTCAAAATAAGTTACCTTTTTAAATATAAGTTCGATGCTTTTTGATTTTGATTCTATGTCTGTCCATTTTTATTGATTACAACCCTGTGTTTGCAATGTGTGCGGTATTTCCATTTGGGTTTTCCGATATGAAACCGTATGGATTTTCTTCATTTATTTCGATAAAGAGTTATCGAGTGGTGAATGGTGTCTGTGAGATGGCCATGAAATGTTAATTAAGCTAGGTTAAATCTTTTTGATTAGAAAATTTGGGTTCATTGGTCGCTTTTATTTAAAAATTTAAATTGTTACTGGAATTCATAAATAATAACACAGGGTATAGTTTTCTGTAATTATTATTATGGTGATGTGTATAATCTTCCTAGGGGATGAGAATTCTCTTTAAAATTTTGATATAACGGTTTTTAATCGATTCGGTGAAATTAAGAGCAGTACAAGTCCAAAAGTTAGGAGTTTGGAAAAATATATGTTATATTTCATACAGGTTCGGTGTGTACAAATAAGCTTTAGTGTTTCATTTAATAATTTTCTGGGTGATAGACTTTTTATCTATTCACAAAAAAAGTTTGGAAATGGTTGAAAATAAATCATTACGATGTGGAAAGAAATATGTTATTCGTCAAAAATGAAAACTGAACAGATTTTGTTAACATCTTCATAATCGTCTTTATTAGTGGTTTGTCAGAATGTTACATAATAATAAAAACAACTGTAACTGTTCTCTCTCTAAGTATTTCATTACTTGTTTTATGTTGCTAATTTTTTTTTCTGGTTAATTGGCACTAGTTCGTGATAAACTCTATTAGTAGGAATCTTAGGACTTAGATTCTGTTTTAGTAACTTGAAAGTATAAGAAATGGGTCTGTCTATGAAATCTAAGCATTTGACATATACAAACTGCATGTATTTTAAAATTGAAAAGTATTTGCTCTAGCTGATTGTGTTATCATTTTGCAGCTTTTCTTTGTAGGAAACAATATTTATCGTCAATGATAATTTTTTCCTAGAACATTCAATAATTACCTCATATTCTTTGGGAACATCAACACGATCACATTTTCTAAAGAGCCTCTGTCGCGGGTTAAAAATGAATGACCACGAATTGGAAAATGGTGGTAGATCATTTTAAATTTGCCTAAACTAGAATATCTCTTGCACAGGCAAGACTGCTAGGGGCAAATTCTACATGTAATCAAAAGTTATTCCTAAATTATCAGGGCGCTTCTCTTGCAGTTTACTATAACACTTTATTGCTCTTTCCTTGTGGACAAGAAGTTCTGCCGCACTAACTCTTAGCATTATCGTTCAAATTGTTATCACTCAATCTCATACCAATTCTTTCGCATTCACTGCACACGTTTATTTTACGGAATAATTTTTGTTGAAGTATTTGAGGTAGAACTCATATTTGACCTTTTTCCCTAATTATAGTGCATGTCTTTTGTAGCATAATGTGAAATTTTATAAGGGAAGGATTCAATGTGCTTATTGTTCTCTAACTGAAGTGGGTCTATTATTGTGCTTTCCTGACAAAAAAACAAAGAAAAGTAAGAAAACACACAAATCAAAACAGAAGAACAGAATAATATACAAGAAAGCCACTGAAAACAAAAAAGAGGAGATTGCGGATAGTTAACAGTACTACCACAACTCAAATAATTACGAAAAAAATATGAAAAAAACTTACACGACAGATGCTCCAGAATGAAATGATATTATCGAAAAATTAAGGGAGAAATTTTCCAGCGAGCCCATTTGGACTAGAAGATGTATACAAGATTTGACATTTACTCTAACACAATAAATTATTTGACAAGTTTCTAAGAAAAGGAATAGAGTAGCTCGAAAGTGAGTTCACTACAAAAGTTGCAGTTGTTTAACGCATCATACGTGTGCAGTAATATGAAAAATTAAGTCACTTCGGAAACATCGCTATGTATGAAAACAATTGGAAAATATATTTAAATTATTCAATTATTTACTGGTGGTAAAATATTCAACAGTTTCTACTATCTAAGTACAATTTTGGAAGTAAAATAAAAAAAATAAAGAGTAGCAAAACAATACAAAAAGTTGGAGAATTATAAATCATTATATAAACAAATTTTCTGGGGGATAGAAATAATAAATCAGATAAAACAACAAGTACATCAAAATGTAGAATAAATTCGTGATATCAACCTTTATTCAAAATTTAATTTTAATTTATTGCATGTAATTATTAAATTCTGCAAGTAAATAAAGATAAAGTGTCGTCTTTAAAATAATTAAAAATTAACCCTAGAACTTTCATTGCAATTGAAACAAAACCATGATCCCAGAATGAGAAAAGGATATCATTCATCCACCTGAAGGTTTTATAATTTGATTGAAATTTTGAAGGTTAACAATAAATAAAAATATTTGAAAATGTTATTTAACCATACGTGTTTTCTAGTGTCTAACATACATTAATAGATTTTAATATGCAAATAAATATTTGGTCTAATTTATTATTCCAAAATAGATATGTAAAAGTAAGTACCAACGGTAAAGTTTGTGAGTTGAATTTCAATTCGTTTTCTAACGTTAAAAGAATACCAGTCCATAGTACATGTAAAATTCTATAAGTCTGAATTTGACTTTGTAAATTTAAAGTATCGTTACATTAATAGTGTGATAACGAATATGTTAATCTATTATTATAAATTTGTAACAATTACACATTGTTTTTTTAAAGTTAAATGAATCAAAATATTAAGATTGGATATTAATTAAATACAAAGTTTTCCTCTGTATTGTAAAATTAAAAAAAGACACATTTGTTTTAAATAATAAATCTCTAGTACCAATAAAATAAAGTAACTACTATAAGTTTAAATCGAATATTATTCTCTAATTATTGCGTAACGTATACTCTAGGACTACACACAATAATTAAAAGTAATGCCAATTCTTTGAAAAAAAATCAAATTTTTTTTATATTTATTTTTTATTCAAATTTTTTTATTGAAACTATGCAAATCATCTTCAATTTAGGTAGCTTTTCATCAATGTTCTATCAAAATTTCGCAAATTATAGAGTTTTATTTTAACATAATGTAGTGTAATGTGTACTTACAGCTTTAGAAAATCTAATCATTGGATTTACATATTTCCGCTATGATTTTTAATTAATTATTTCTGTGCATACAACCGCAACGTATGTAGCAGGATATGACGATTATCATCTTAACAAATATATTCATTAGTAGATTTTTCACTCAACGATAGTAGTAATAATAATTAAAAAATAAATTAGGTAAAATTAATTCACTTCGAAGAGAAACAAAATTTAATTAAGATTATTTTCGTACCTTCTTCGATAATGTCATCAGTAAATTCACTTTCCACACTCGTTGCATTTTCACAATCAACTATATTTATCGTAATACTAAAACAAATAGTAAAATATAGGAAAATTCTCATTTTATTTAAACGGCCCATTTTTTTCAAGGTAGCTATTAACACTACGTTTTAAAAATGCGATCTGAATTAGTGTGTAATCGTTCTGTCATTTTATTGTTAACGATCAAACAATACCGAATTGAATTAATATTAAAGTCACGTAAAGCGTTTAGTACGATGAAAAATTTTTCTATATACAGGGTAATTAGTCTGCTAGAAAATTAATACGAGAGGTTTCATGTGTTACTTTGGATTCAGTGCCATTTTTGAAAGATTAAAACTAAAAATTGAAAGAACGTAATCTTTATTTGATCAGTTTTTATAATGATCTTCTTCGCAGACTTTTCACACACGCAAACTCTCTGTATATATGCGGATTGACAAATTTCATTTCCTATTTAGATTTAAGAACTGATACAACAGCGAATTTTGCATGCGTACTAATTGTCGCACGAATTAATACCAATTACACGTTATAAGTAGGTTGAACCTGAAATGGGTTATTAAGGCAATCATGAATGTTCCGATCTGTAAAATAAAAGTGATTTCTATTGAATTAAACATGTTTGTTGTGATTAGTTTTGAACGACATTTTAAATTTTTAGGTGGTGATTCTGATTCGACTATTGATGTAGCAAAATCTATGTATAACAGAAAATTAAGTTAGACATAAAAAATGCATGGATTCGTGACTGGTGAAATTTCCGATACGTATTAGTACATTATACATTATTAAACATAAGTACTGATAAGATATAAATATGATAATACATACATTATTTGATAATTAAGTTCTCTACCGATTGTGGATATTATTTCAATTTTTCTCTAAAACAGTGGTTGCTACAAACAAATTGGGTTTTTCATGCTTTTACATTCTAGGGCACAATATTTCATGCAAAGATACTTAAAACAAAGGGGACGGATGTAAGAAATTTATTCTTACAAAAATTGTTTGATTTAAGTCGTCTCGATTCGAGTCATTAATTGGCATTTCTTTATTCAGCTTCTTCCTTTACATTCTCTTCACTCAACATCGGTGATAGGAAGATCTCTGAGTCAATTGAATTAATATCCATTTCATTTGTGGATGGATCTGTTAGTTTGTAAATCCTTGCAAAAATTAAGTTATTAGTGATGGAAGTTAGATTATTTAAAAAAACCAAAAGTCATTAAAGTCATTTAATTGTTGAAATCTATCACTTAATTTTGATAATGCTACATCCAGAATATAAAAATCAAAATTAATTTTGAAATCTAACTCTGGCGATTCAACAAATAAAATCTTTTTTTTCTTGGCATAACGGAACTTACAGATGAAAACTCAATTTCACAGTCTATGTCTTCAGCAATTTCTTTAGTTTCGTTAAAGATATCAGTAAAACCTAAACCACATTCTGATCTTAATTCAGTAATATAACTATGAATTAAGCAACTATGTCGACAGATAAGTAAAAGCAGTTACATAAGTCGATGCTTCGATAATTATAGCCAACTAAGTGATGGCAAAACTAAAATCTCGAATCGCCTATTGTAAGTTCGCAAGAGGTTGTACAATAGCAAACAAACACCGAGAATCACTGGACAGCTATTTCGTCCTTTTGGGACTCTTCAGAAGTGATAGAACTCGAGTGTAAGTTCACTATTGTACAAATGCGAATGCTTAATTCAAATGCATTTACGTACGTGATCGTTAACACGAGTCGATACTAGATGCCACAAAACTTATTGTTATAATTATGAACTTCAATTAGCATGTTTACAGCCTCTGGTAAAATAATGTTAGATTTTTGCATTATTTTACTTAAAAAGTTTATTTTGATAAAATTTTATACTAATTAATGACAGTACAAGGTTTCTTGTGACGTTGTCTCTGATTAATCATTATAAAGGGAAAAGAAAGGATCATACATATTTTCTAAATTAAATCTAAGTGCATCTATTCTGCTCTCCCACCTTGTGTCCGATAGTGTTTTTACAGTCACAGTAGGAATCGCTCTTTCATAAGAATATGCCAACGGTAGTAGAGGTTAAGAAAAAAACATATATTTCCTCAATAATACCAAAAAAACGAGTTACTTGAAGAGAGCTTTTCGTGGCATCGTTTACTACTAAATTAAGACTATGTGTACAAAGAAAGCCCTAGGATTCATATCTATAATTTGTTTTGTAACCTTTGTATTTTCTTTTACATTGCTACCGTTATCGTATCCCTTCCCCAAATGTCTTTTATGTCAATATTTATTTCTTCTAAATAATGTAACAAGAAAGTTGTTAAACCTTGACCAGTTGTGCCTGTAACTGGACAGAATCCTAAAAAATGCTCCCTAATTTCAAATTTTTTGTACCATTATTCACGAAAACTAATCTTATAATTACAGTTATTTGTTCTTCATGACTACTGTCAGGTGTACAATCTAAAATAATCCATAATTTTAAAGTTTTAATTATATTTTCTTTAACTTTTTCGCCTATTTTAAAAATTATTTTGTTTTGTATTTTATCACCTAAGTAATGTGGCCTATTAAACAATTAACATTACCCTTTTCATAAAGTTTTTGATTACTTTCTCTAAAAGCTAAATGTTATACAGCTAATATTCAATAATGCAAATAATTCTTTCAATAACCCAAGTACATCCCTTTTTTCTAATTGAATTAAATATCGGTGTTGCAATCAACAGTTTTTTTCATTTTTAATAGATTTTTTAAAATCCACCACTTTTTGACGTTCTCAAAGCTTTCTAAGTTTTGAGATAAGTGTCGCCAGTCAGAATAATCTTTGCTATCGTTAAAGGCACCTTCAAATACTAAAAATAATTTACAGCAGAATAAACTAACCAAGTTCTAGGGTCTTTTGATTTTTTTTAAAATAAGTATTTCAAAAAGATCTATTAGAATTAACTAATGGATACGTAATATTTTTAAGTTGAAATGGTCCTGTTTCAAGAATACTTAATTTAATATTATCTGTTAAAACCGGTGGTCATAGAGCTGGATCCTTAAAGCTTTCAACTTTTGTTGATACTTTGTTGATACTCTTCCATTTCCAGTTGCGTACTTGTAGATGGTTTAGCGTTTAGACCCGTTGTAGACGCAACATTTTTTTTAAAGAACCAGCCAATTCTTTTTTATTTCTTTCTTTCTCGGTACTGAAAAGAAGTACTTTTTCCGCGTATTTTTCAAAAGATCATTTCCGAGTTTTTGAAAAGAAACGAAAAAGTACTGCTTTAACGCCATGTGCTATGTTACACTATCACATTACATAACAATCAATAAAAGATACATTTTTTCGCGTTTTTAATTTACATTTTTCCAAAACTCGGAAATGATGCAAATTTAAAAATTCCAAAGCACATTTAACTTCAAACCCGTTTTTTATCCAAAACGGCTACTTTTAGTGACAAATACTGAGAGTACCTTTTGTATGTAAAATTGAATGGAGAATAGGTCTGCCTAGTCAATAATGACATACAAGGCGACACAAAAAAGTTACGGCTAATTAAATTCAGGAACAACACTGTATTGAGCACCTTCTAACATAAAAAAAAATTAAGTTAATATTTGAGTTTCTTGTCACCAAAATACCGAGTATCCCGTTCCGTCCAATTTTCATGTTACTGATCAAAAATATAAACAAAAACCAAATGAAATAATTTTTTTGGACGTCCTGTAACACAGAAACTAAGCCGTTGCTTACATGTACTTACTTTACACCCTGTATATGCACAAAATTAAATATATGCATCTTCCGTATAATATGCTCTTTATATACTTAAACTGTAACTGGAATATATAAAAGGTATTTGTATTAATTATAATTAGTAACTGAATTGCTTATACGCAGCTTAAACTATTAGTAATATGCAGCCCTTTTAACCTGCCACCCGGGTGCTGTGCACCCCCGCAACCTCTATACGGCTCGGTACTGCTTTGGCTGTTTGTACAACAATTATGTTATTTGAAAAAGAGAAAAAGTGAAAACGTGTTTGAGTAGAAGAATGGCTGCAAAAAAAGGAAGAGATTTACTCATTTACGTTTATTAAATGTAATCCAATCAAGTGAGCCATTAGACGTCATAAATTACCTAAGAATGGACTATGGAACATTTCAAGAATTATTACTTTTGATAAAGCCTCTCATACATTATTCAGTACCGAAGAACGTTTATTAGCAACCTTGAGGTTTTTGGCAACAAGGAGAAGTTATGTGGAGTTTCTTCTATTTCTCCTCAGTTACTCGAAAGAATAATTCCAGAAAGTTGTTGTGCTATACAGGGTATTAATTAAGTATTTGTACAAACTTAAAAGGGTAAATTTTTGACTAATTTTAAGATAAAAAGTTCATATGAACATGGGTCTGTTACGGCTTGGTTTCTGAGATACAGGGCGTCCAAAAAAATTATTTTATTTGGTTTTTTGTTTATATTTTTGTTAAGTAATTTAGCGATTGGACGGAATTTGGAATAATGGGTATATTGACAACGAGAATATTAAATATTAACTTAGTTTTTTGTTTAATGTGTCGCATTGTTTGTCATTTTTGACTAGTCAAACCTATTCTCCATTCAAATTTACATACAAAAACTAGTATTTGTCGTTAAAAGCAGCCGTTTAGAATAAAACGCGTTTAAATGCGTTGAAATTTTTTAAGTTAGATCATTTTCGAGTTTTAGAAAAATAAACGAAGAAATGTATCTTTTATTGACCAAATAAAATAAAATATTTTTTTTGTTTATATGAACGTTTTATCTTAAAATTAGTCAAAAATTCACGCTTTAAAGTTTGTACAAGTACTTAATTGACACCCTTAATACAACTCTTTTCGGAAAAAATACTTATGCGTAAGTATACTTTAATTGTTATAAAATCAATGGTTATGCATTATTTCCCTGCTGGAAACTAAAAAATTTATCCATTGCGTCCCTATTTGCAAATGTTCAGTTGGTTTCAGCGTAGTAAATGTTTGAGGTTTTGGTGCATATATAATCTGCTGAGTTCCTTGAAAGTTGACTGAGTGAAAGTATGACAATGTAATATGATGTTGGTCGGTAACTGAAAGAAACAAGCAAAGAATCGGTAAGATTTCTTAATTTGGCGTAAAATACCACATCCGAAATCAACTTTTGGGCTATGATCTTCTGCCTTGCGTCAAGTTCCAGTAATTGTTGACTAATATACTTACTTAACTTTATTTCCTGTGGTTCTGTAATTTTTTGTTGCGTTGCATCTTTGTTTTATAAGATTTTTAGTGATGCATTCAAAAATTGATGCTGGGTCCAGGATGTAGAGAGTTGAGTTTACTTTCGCTTGTCGTGGGAACTTGATGTTGAACTTTCAGGTGTTGCAGGTGACAAAACTGGTGATACATCCAAATTCGGACTAGAGTCTTCCTTGGCGTTATTATCCTGTAAATTAAAAATACCCACAATTAGGTTACTCTAATTATGATAAGTAAATTACTATTGATTTCAGTTTCCATCAACAGAACATGATAAGCTCCAAGTAAAAGACGATTTTGAGATCATGTAGCAATTTGAAAATTGCTTGGGTGCAGTCGATAGCAAACACATAGCTATCAAATAGCCACCGAAAAGCGGTTCATATTATTATAAGTATAAAGAATATTTTAGCGTTGTGTTGTATGTATGTATTTACGTTAACTGTGGAACAAATGCACGAATATTAAATGGAGGTGTCATCAAGAATACAGATTTTTATAAAGTATTGATAAGAGTTTTCTCTAAAATTACCAGAACCAGTCAATATGCCAGGATTTTAAACCAAATTATCTTTTGTATTTAAAGGAGACGAAGCTTTTAATCTAATGACAAGTTTTATGACATCATACAGACAAACTAACAGAATTGGTTATGAAGAAAAATGTATCAATTATCGACTTTATCGTGCAAGGCGTGTGGTGGAAAACGCATTCGAAATCATGGCAAATGTATTCAAAATTTTGCTCACACCATATGGATATGGTTCATGACATTGTTATAGCATGCTTCTTACGCCGCAAAAGTAATACTTATGTTTAACCCAACAACATTATTACGAAGACATTACGTCTGGAACAATTGTGTTAAGTGATGCACACACCAATGGAAAACTAATTTCATTGGAAGTATCTAGACCAGAATTTCCGCAATAACTGTACGAAACGGATATAAAGTAACATAGGCGCAGTTTGACTTTCAACACAAATTTGTACATTTATTTTATAATATAATTTTTGAAATTTCAATTACACAACAAACACTAAAAACGTGTTTGGCAATCGAAATGCGTTCGCCCTTCAGTGTTTAGTGTGTTTGAAACAGTGTTTGTGAATTGTGTTACGTGACAGCGTAAGTATAATGTTAGTAAAATAAATATCGTCATTTGCGATTTAAAAGAAGAAATAGAAATAAATAGGTTCTCACTGAAGTCAGTAATTGATCATTTAAAGAATTTTCTTGTATCGAAGACACTGCTGGACGACACTCTTCTTGATCTATAAGAAACGACAGTAAATCAAAGTACCACGATATAGCTTCTAGAACATCGTCTGCCCTGATCCACTACTTTTTGAATAATAAATTCATCTTATTTGACGCCAAAAAGATGCCCGTAAGGATGATACCTTTTTAAGAACAAATTCCTTGTTCGTATTTGGAAACATTTTCATGCATGTCCCAATTAAATTCTCATGAGCAGCATTTCTTTTCTGTTTGTTGAGGTATTTCTTACTTTTTATATCCCATAGGTAAGCCAACAGAAAAACACCAAAAACTTTACTGGGCACGTGTTTCAACAGTTAAGCTGTCATTATCAGCGATACCAATACCCTTAGCTGTTGAAACACGTGTCTGAGTAAAGTTTTTGGTGCAGTTTTTGGTGTTTTTCTGTTGGTTAAATTAGACGCTGCAGTTGGTGTTCCTTTCCTTTGACCCATAGATAAGAATTTTCTTGATGTAGGAGAATAATTTCTTCGTAAAACAATTTGTTGTCTTTAAAGGACATTTTCACTTTGTGAATTTAATTGTTGCTTTTATTTGCCGGGCGTCAAGTCGTGACAGGTCTCACACATTACAAAATTGACACGGACCAGCAACTAACAACCCGACCCTGATCGATAAACGACTTGTCTGTTATTACTATTTATTAGCGGATCAATCGGTGGACAAGTTTGAACTTACCAATCCGCCAGACCAATCCGATAATTAATGGGACCCTTAAGGTTTCCACGACCGGTTTCACATAATGAACGGTTTTCTTTTGACAACATTACATTTCAGCAATCGCACACATTCATAAGTATATTATAAGAAATTTCAATCGCTTTTGTTTAAGTCAAAAGTCAAAAAACACCGCTGCAGGGAACAAATGAAAATATACAAAGCATTAAGAGTGTTCCTAAAGGGGAGCAAATATATGTCACAAGACTCCAACCGGATTTAACCGAAGAATCCCTTCAAAACTACCTAAAGTCGATTCAAATAAATGTAGAAGAATGCTTATTCATCAATCAAAGTTCCCTAAACGTTATAGCAGCTTCAAGTTATCAGTTCCAGGTAACCAATTAAAGGCAGTTCAAGACCAAAATAATTGGCCGGTGGGATCTATAATTGGAAAGTTTTTTCACCGTCTCCATCTACTTCGAGAACGACACAAATTGAAAATAGACAACTAAACTGTCTACAACATTTCGAATCAGCAGTTTCAACCAATAACAAATGTAACAAATATAGTCATTTATTCTTAAATTGTCAAGGACTGAATATTAATAAGGGTGACGATATATACGTTAACTATATAATTAATAATTCAAACTTATTATATCTTTACTTTTCAGAAGTATGGGCTAAGAGTGATTCCGTGAAACACATCCAGATTAGAGAATTTTAATATGTTACTGGTTTTCAGAAGTCAATATAACCGTGGTGGAGTTGGTATATGGGTACGTGATACAAAACCTACAACAGCCTTAAACTTGACTAAATTTTGTATAGAAAAAGAAATAGAAATATGTGGTGTCGAATACAATGGTTATCAGGGCAGGACGATCTTACTAAACTGTTATAGATCGCCTTCAGGTAATTTCAATTTATTTTTGAGGCAAACGTCATGTATTTTTGATCTAATTTATAGAAATAAGTGCATCATTATTGTTGGATGTGACTTTAACATAGATCCTGCTAGAGATAAAGGATGCTATGAATCACTGACAAATGTTCTCAATACTTACAATCTTAAAATGTGATAAAACAACTCCCTCGTAACGAGTACACTATAGACCATGTTTTCACAAATGACCACTATGCTCACTCATGTATTTCTGACAATTATATCTCTGGCCATCGGACTATTATGATAAAAGTAAATGATAATGCTATACCAATAAAAGTAGGTATTAAAAAACACAAAAGGAACTTTGCTGAACGTAATAGAATGAATTTTAAGAGTGACGTGTCTAATGAAAAATGGTCAGAAGTGTATTCTACAGAAGATGATGATGATTGTTTTGACATATTTCATAATATCTTTATGTATTACTTGATAAACATCTTCCTAAAATCATGACTACAGTAAATAAAAAACAAAACAGCTGGGTAAATGATAAAATTGTAAAATCGAGTACAAAACTAAAAGATTTATTTGTAATGCAGAAAAGTTTCCCCAACTTAACTGTCAAATATAAACAATCCAAATTGAAACACAATCAACTTATTAATAACACGAAAAGAGACCACTATTAAAAACAAATTGAATCTCATATAAATTCAACGAAAGGTGTTTGGAAAGTTGTAAACCATTTGTCTAACGAACATATCTCACATAAAAATATGACCATTAAAGAAGATAATGATATAATCATTGAACCAAAAAGAGTTGCAGATTGTTTCAATCAGTTTTTCAAAAACGCCCCTCAAAATATTGTTAATAGTATTCACACATGCAAGTCACAAAAAAATTAATAACAACAAATATTTTCCTACCATGGCTCTTTTTCCTGTAGATGAAAATTATCAATATTATGTTGTATAAATTAAATGACAATTCTGCACCTGGTAATGATGAAGTACCGGTACAAATCTTGAAAATAGTCAGCAGGGACCTTTCTCGTCCTCTCACGCACATAATCAATAAATCATTATGCCAAGGAATATTTCCACAAAAATTAAAATTTTCCAAAATCTATGAGCATTGTTATTTAAATATCAAATCTTAACAAATAATCAGCACGGGTTTAGACGTAATCGTTCAACTGCTACTGCGCTAGACCAGTTCTGTAATAATATATATATAAGAAGCTAGATCAATCTGAGAGCCCTGTTGGAATCTTTTGTGACTTGAGCAGGGCTTTTGATTGTGTCAATCAAAAACTATTATTCACCAAACTTGAAAAATACGGGGTGCGTGGGTCAGCATTAACACGGGTTAAATCTTTCCTAGACGAAAGAAAACAATATGTTTCTATTAAGTATGAAAATAATACAATTCAAAATGCCATAAACTCAGACATTTTGTCCATTTCGCTGGGTATTGGACAGGGAACGGTCTTAGGACCCTTCCTTTTATCCTATACAACAACGATTTGAATGAATCATTAAATAATATCGAATGTGCCATGTACGCTGACGATACATCATTGATTATAAGTAACAATGGGGAACACACATTACAAAATAAATGCAACAAAGTCCTCTGCAACTTAAGAGATTGGCTACACAATAAATTCTTTGCATTTAAATTGTACAAAACCTACTATATTCGTTTCTCATAACAGACAAAATAGAGGTGAACTAAACATTAATTTATCTATCAACAATAACAGAATTTCTAGAACTTCATCATTAAAATTCTTGGGTATTCATGTAGATGATTGTTCGTGTACTAGTCTTCATGTATGGTTGTTTTGTACACTATTTGTTAATTTATTTTGTATTGTTTTCACATGTTTATCTTATTGACACTTGTCCAAGTAATTTTTAACGTAAACCAGTTGGTTTTGAATTTTATTTTAATAATTAAACAATTTTTTGAATTTTTTGACGATCTGGACCCCTTATGGTTCCCTTTGAGGAGTCCTTGATGTCACCAACTCTTAGATTGCCTTGAGAAAGATTGGCCATCGCCAATCGAAACGTCGGCTATTAAGAACATGGTGTATCATTGACGACCCTATTGTTCCTCAACTCCTATAAGAAGGCCCAAAATTATTGGGAATCTCGTCCACATTAATTTGTTATGTTATTTAGTTGTTTACCAGCATGTTCTATCAAAACTTCTTGACGAATTTGTAGATAAAATACCTTCACACATCTAAGCACCCGTCATTTTATTCAAGATTTAAGTAAGTTGAAGGTAGATCATGACAATATTCTTGTTAGTTTTGATGTTATATCATTTCTTACAAAAACCTGCAAATATTCTCTTGCGATTATCGAACAAATATTAGCTCCAACGTGATCCAGATGTAGGATTGATACCTCTCATTCAAAAATATCTTTCGTCTACCTACTTTCAATACCGCGATAACATTCTCTGAACTGTGTCTGGTGTTGCTATCAGATCCCCTTTATCTTCTATTTTATGGAACCCTTTGAATCCATTGAGTTAGAAATTTCAGCGTTGAAACCGAAAGTATGGTTTAGGTATCTTGTAACATGTTCATCGTTTGACCTCAAGGTTGGCCTTCTTTGGATGCGTTTCTTGACCATTTTAAAAAACAACATGCTGACATCAAGCAACACCTCAATTGCAGATAAACGTTGCCTTACATTCCTTGACGTGTTCGCCAAAATTAAATGGGAAATTGAGTTATTTGGTGTATCGCAAACCCATTCATACTGATGTTTTTTCTCGCCATCACCCAGCCCAAAAAAGTTTTGTTATTGAATCTGTAGTATTTCGAGCATTTTCAATGTCAATCTGATAATCTGATAGCGTTTTCGACTGAAAAAGCGTATCCCTATTCCAGAACTTTAATTGATTTTTTTGATGATATGTGATTAACTATTTCTGAAATATTTTCATCATCTACAGAATCAGACGATGAAAGAAGTTCTGACAAAACTGATACATTTTTTTAAGTCCATATTGGGTAACATTTATGTTTGAAGATTGATCTTTACTGATCGACCTTTCAATGCAGATCAACAGAGAGCAATCACCGAGCTCTCGTTAATTCAGTAGGTAGCGAAGTCAAACCTAAATTACATTCGGAGAACGCACCAAAGCAGCCAGTCGAAAACGCTATGAATTTGGATCAATACGTCACATTTCTAATACTTTCATAGCAAATGAGCAGAGCACACAAGTTATTGAAAAACGTCATTAGACACCCATTATTGATTTCTTATATTTATTTATATAGTAATACCTTTATTTAAAAAAAAGTTTTCATTTAATTTTAAACTATAACTTGGTATCTTAATTATAATTATGTAATAAATTCTTCTCAAAAAACTAAATATATACGTTGACAATAAGAATTGCCTTAGTTTTTATTTTCACTTTTTTATATTAACTACAGAAAAAATGAAACGTCATAAAATATACATTTTGTAAGGACTAAATATTATGAATAGAGAGTTTAATGATTTTTTTAATAACTTACAATAATTAGTAGGTTAGATTTATTTAAAAATAAGTAATAATCAGTCAACCCAAATAACCATGTTTAGTTTTTTGATTTAATTTAAAAGTTATTGCTTGTAGACGTTTTTTAAATCAAAATTATTTCTAATTTTATTTTGTAAACATTTCCTAAACAAAATTTTGATTCGATAATTAATCGAGCTATGGTGTTTAATTAGCGATACCTTCAAATAAATTCTTTAAAGAAAAAATTAAGTAAGCAACGTAAATTACCTATTTTCTAAAACGTGCTTAGTGTAATGATTCATTCTACAGTCCTTCTATAACATAACCCCTGCTGAGACTACCTGCTGTTAGAATTGTAAATGATACCCTTAAGCCCGCTTCACAATGTGCTAACTTTTGTTTACAGAAATTGTGGTGTCCAAGTTTTAAATTTCATGAGTGTACATCAAAGTAAATATTTTATATAGAGAGTGTTTTAAACATTTTACTAACATATTGAAAAAAAAAAAGCATCCTGTTATTCTACTTTGTAACCTCACTTTTTTTAGTGATTGTATTTTTATAATTTTATTAGTAAATATATGTACAAATTTTTAATTTTACATGTAATTAAGCATTAACAATAATAACAAATTATCACTTTAAAATACCTATCTTTGTAGATTTGTTTTTCTGTACTTTAAAATAATTATTTTTCCCAACAATTAATTCAATATTTACGAATGCAAATGCTCTACAATTCATTAATTATAATTGCTATAACATTAATTGCATTTCCCAAATTCATTTAAATAACAATAAGTTTTTGGATATCTAAAAATCATTTCACCTCATTTAGGCGTTTCCTAAATATTTGAACGATATTCACTATTTAATTAGCTATGAAATAAAATATAATAACTGTGCAATGCTTTGCTAATTAATCTTCATCGCTTGTTGATTTATTTAATTATAGTTAAACTATATCATTATGTTCGAGTTCGACATAATGACCACAGTTATTACCTACTATTTTATTTTGTGTATAATTAAATTGTCTGAACGTAGCTTTGTTACACCCTCTGATTCGGATAAAACTTGTTACCGCTCATGTACATAAATGTTGAATACTTGAAATTGCTTAATTGTGTTTTATAAATAATTTATATTCAGTGATTTCATGAAACTTAGACGTAAAGAAAATATATTACATAATTGAAACCATATGTCTTCTAAGTTTGTTCATTTTATCAAGCTGTGACATGTTCACTTGATACGAATTGAAAGTGAGAGATTTTGTTATTACCTTAAAAAGCAATGGACCATCTCTGATGAAATTCTTTGGGGTTTTTAGTCTATTAGGGCATATTTTGCTTATTTACACGAATTCTTTATTCACTCATTATGTCGAACTCCAGACCATGTCCCCATTTAGGGTTCAGAGAACTCATTTTAATTAAAGAAGTTAACTTTTTGAAGGTATGATATTTATAGTAGGAGAGAGAGACACTGTAAATACAATTTCATTCAAGTAACTGCAACTTCTATTCTGTTAGCTTAATAGAATATTATATAACAAGGGACTAAAGTGCTTTGTTAATCCTGAGGGTGAATTATCGCCCGAGGGATTGATACACTTTAGTCCTGATTGTAATACATTGGTTTATGCATTCGAGTTATTGATAGATATAAATAAGAGCTTTGAAGAAAATCAAATTGATACAAAATGAATTGCAGTTAAAGAAAATAAGAATTTTAATTTTACAATTGTTTAATAAAAACGCAATCATAAAACGTCAAATGTTTAAGTATATGTTGATCCAGTGGTTTAGTATGTATGTTGCTATAGAAACAGCATGTTTATTCTACTTTAAATCCCTTGGAATTTTAAAACTATTTTAATTCCTTGAGATATAAAATGGTACTTAAATATTCAATAAAGGTTGATACTTTAGTACCTGAGTGCATAAAATTCATTATATTAACTTAATGTCGAGGAAGGATACATTTTAAGCTAGTTGCCAAAATTCAAGAACTCCTGAAAGTTTCTCATGGCAGGGTCACTGGAGACGTTAGTGGGCCACAGTGGACAGATTTTAAAAATGGGTATCTTGGTATTTAAGTACGGTTATTCAAAGATCACAAAAATAATAAAGTAAATTAAGAATTTGCAGAATCATTTATTTCAAAACAGTACATCTACTAAGTACTCAGTGAAGTGTTGGACCAAGTAACAAAAACGTTAAATTTGCCATCTAACATTATAGTAAACTAACTAATTGTTTAATAATAAAATAATATAAAGACTCAAATATTATATAATGTTTTGCATTAAGCAACTTTGTCAACAGGTATGTAAAAGCAGTTACATAAGTCGAACATAAGCGTTAGCAAAAATAAAAATCTCGATCGCCTGCTGTAAATTCGCAAGAGGTTGTACAATAGCAAACAAACACTGAGAATTACTCGACAGCTGTTTCGTCCTTTTGGGACTCTTCAGGAGTGAGAGAACTCAGTGAAAGTTTGCTATTGTACAAATGCTTGCCGTCAACTATATTGACTATAATTATCGAAGAATCGACTTATGTAACTGCTTTTACATACCTATCGACAAAGTTGCTTAATGCGAACCATTGCGTACGTGATCGCTAACACGAGTCGACACTAGATGTCGCAAAACTTACAGATTATACAATGTGTCCATCTAAGATCGCACCATATGGGAAACTTTTTTATTATTAATATTAGGAAAAAAAGTTATTCTCTTACACTTACATCACAATACAATATTTAAAATGTACCATACGAATAAATAATAAATAAAATAAATGCATAAGAAGGTACAGTTTTAATCAAATTGCGCGCGGGATTTCGAAATACGCTGCATTTCATCGTAATACGACTTGGTTAAATTGTTTAAATACGCCCGTGTTCAATCAAAAATTTTGTTGGAGTGGATTTTATTTAAAAATGAACATTTACATGGTTTAATGATGATTTTATTCTTTCTATATATATATATATATTATTCAATTACACTACTGCTATTTGTTACTAATTCATTGGTACAGTAAGAAATTCCTTTTCTTGAACGCAGAACTGTGTTTACATTGAAACAATTAATACCAGTCAACCCAAATAACCATGTTTAGTTTTTGATTTAATTTAAAAGTTATTGCTTGTAGACGTTTTTTAAATCAAAATTATTTCTAATTTTATTTTGTAAACATTTCCTAAACAAAATTTTGATTCGATAATTAATCGAGCTATGGTGTTTAATTAGCGTTACCTTCAAATATATTCTTTAAAGAAAAAAATTAAGTAAGCAACGTAAATTACCTATTTTCTAAAACGTTCTTAGTGTAATGATTCATTCTACAGTCCTTCTATAAGATAACCCCTGCTGGGACTACCTGCTGTTAGAATTGTAAATGATACTTTTGTTTACAGAAATTGTGGTGTCCAAGTTTTAAATTTCATGAGTGTACATGTTCGCCCATCACGTGTCAGACAGAATCCCGTTAGGGATGTGATGCTTTTTTCAATACCATTACAAAGATGGCAGCGGGGGAGAATAAACAATTAGTTGGTAAGCGAACAGTTGGCGCTAAGACCTTTAAAAAATAAATGTAAACTAACAACAAGCAAAAAAAATTTAAAGAGCAGGTCAAAGTTTAGAAATTATTATTAATTTTATTTCTTCATACTTTTAAAAAGTTTTCCAGGATTAAGTGTTTCAAATTGAGTTTCTTTGCAAAAATTTAACACCAATTGTTTTCATTTTTTTCGTACGTAGATTGTGGAATGGAAACTGTATTTCTTTCAAATATCATACAGTCGCATTTTGCTATGCTAAATTTGCTTTTTACAAATTTTGTATTTTGAAATCAAACCCAGACTTATCTATTATGGGATCTTCACCAAAGTGTTTATTGAAAGCTCCAGGTTATAATTTTCATCATTTTCAATTTTCAGAAATATATACATGTCCCATGTAGGACCTTCAGATATAAATTTTTCAGATTGGAAGGCTCTTAAAAAGAAAGGAACTAAAGTTTATATTAAAATTGTGGGTTTGATGCGTGCAATTAGTAAAGGAATTTTAGCTTTTCTGTTGGAATTCTTAGTGTTGCTGTATTTTTCTCGTCACAACTATGCTCTAAAGTTTTTAAGATTAAATGTCACTAAAGATTTTATATAACGTTTAGGTTGTATGTAGTAAGGTCGCTTATAGTAAAAATAAAACTGATCACTCTAAAGGGGGAATATATTTTCTTCTGATATTTGAATTATATTCGTTTAACAAAAATGAAAGTTACACACCCTATCATATTATTTTTTTAAAGTTAATATTCTTTGTTTGTAGTAAGCACTGAGTATCAAAACCTTATAAGATTTTGATTTGATGTTTTGAATTTTTGTGAAAATTTTGAGGAAATTTAACCAATCCAAAATAACTTTTTAGATAGTTTTTAATTTTGTTCAACACATTATAAATGTTTCTTATGTACCTACAATTGAATTTTATATCAAGAGAAATACAACTACTTAAACCCTTAGATGTGGAGTTTTGTAGCGCATTGCTTGTTTTTTTGTCTGATTGAGAAAAAAATTGTTTAAAAAACATATCTATATTTGAAAAATGCTACTAATTCCTTCAAATGTCAAAGACCATGCAAAAAACAAGGACTACTAATTCGAACATAATTATTAATTATTGAAGGTATCAAAGAAATTTACTGTTATTATTATTCCAAACGCAATTTTTCTAGTGAACTTTAATAATAACTTCAATCAGTCTTCTTTTTTTAAAATAAGGTTGATCTATTGTGCTTAATCAAAAGTTAGTTTAATAAGCGTTATAAGTGAACCACCTGTCACATGAACAAAAGTGAAACATTGGTTCTATGCAGAAGGAACATTAAAAACAAATTAATCAATAAATACTTATAATTTTTTCATTTGACCTCATTGAAATAATCTTATTTAATTTAGGACTAAAAACGAAATTTAATAATTAGCTCTATAGCGCAATTTTTTTAAATATTTTAACATTTATGAGGTGTGAATGCAAAAATTAGTAACATATACTTAATATATGTAATTTTAGACGTTTTTATTAAACGGTCAGTGACCACGACTGCAAATCGAATTGTAACGAGGAAATTCCATTAAAGTAGGACATTATTCACCTGCAAACTGTATAACAAGCTGAAGATCATTCACGACAATGATTTCGTACAGATTGTGTAGTTACTTATTTGTTTATATTTTGTTGGTGCGCCGTACCAAATCGGATACAAGTAATAAAAGTGGGGAAAAAGAAATTTCGCCGATAATAAACAGTGTACAGTTAAAAGTGCAAGAATCGGCATTAAATCTAAAATTCAAAGTGATCGACGATGATAGTGATTTATTCAAATCAATTATGAGTCAGTTTGATATCAACAAAATATTGCAATTTCTCAAAGAAACGTTTAGTCAAAGTGATACTGGATTAATCGAAGATCGTAAAATAAAAATGAGTGAAAATGGAAAGAAAATTATACCGTTTTTATTGGTTCCTGGATTGTTATTAGCCGGAATGTTACCATGGATTGTACCTCAATTAAAAATGATGGTTATGGCTGTCGGTTTTATGAATCAAATTGCATTTTCGACGGCATTGTTTTCTTTTATACGCGGTTACATTTTTGATAGGACTGAAAAAGAACACGTATTCTATGTTAATCACGGTTATAAAAATAAGGAACATTACAATAAAGTGTATCCTGTTAATTATTACAGATGACGTACAATAAATTTTTCATCCATGTTATGACGGTACCTGAACGTAATTAAATACTGTAATATTTTTCAGTGTGTTTTTTTTTCAATGTCATTTCGTTAACTGACAAATGCAAAAATTCTCTCATTTGCACATATTAAAAGAAACATTTTAGGAATTTTTATGTCAAATTGCTGCTAATCAACTGATGAATTTAAAAACTTGCATTTAAATTAATATTTAACATTCCATCTGGTATGTGTGTTAAATATTATATGTCTAGATTTTACATCATTGTTATGATCCGACAGACAAATAAGTATTATTATTTTTAAAATTATAAATTAATTTACTTATTAATTATCCTATGCAATTGCTATTTTTAATTTGTTTACTACGTGATAACAATTTAGGTTTAATACCATTCCATTCAGATTTTGGTTGTGATCAACCCCCCGCCCCCCTCCTATAAATGAGCATTAATTTGTTGGCACGGTGAAAATATTGTAAACATTTTAATCAAGTTTATTCATTTTATTTCTTATTTTCCAACTTCAATAAGTAGTGTTTGTTCTTAAGAAAATATGAAGTGACTAATATCAGACGGATTGCTAGCAACTTATGTTACCAGAAAATTATTTTTATTTCTTTTAAAAATTATATTTGATTTATTTTATGATAAACCATAGATAGCCCAGTAAAATGGGAAGATTTGAATGAAATATTTGTTACAGCTTTGAAACAGGCTTGTTTGTGCTCCTTTTGAAGTGTCCAAAAGTCTCTACCAGTACCTACCCATCTCCAATAAGGGGAAAAGTGTAATAAAATTAGTTATTCTTAATAACTCAGAAAGTATCAATTTTATCAAAAACAAAAACGTTAAGAAAGTTGTAGCTGGCAAAATTCCGCACATTTTCATTTTATATTTTTGCCTCTACGACCAATAGAAGCCGAGATAGATTTTGACCGTTTTGGGGAAACGGTAACACGTGAGCGCTTGTATCTCAGGAATCGCCATTACTATCGCAAACTGCGTAATATATAAGTTGTATAGAATTTAATTTCAAACAATTTTCTTTTTTAAACATTTCCGTACAATTAATATTGACAGAGATATCATCATTTAAACATTTTTCTAAAACACAATCGCTGCATGTTTTGCATAATAAAATCAATAATAAGTCGAAAACTATTGATTCTATGTATTTAGTGTATATAATGAAAGTTGTAGAAAATTAAATTTTGAATCTATAGGAAACAATTCATTCATATACTTTGACAATTTCTAATCCATATCTGCTGTATATCCTTTAATTGTCCCTATTATTAAATTTCATAGCCATAAATCTTCTTAGAATCACTTAGTGAACGTTAAAAAATTCATAACTTTGTCACTATTAATCGTATGGAAATGTTTAAAAGAAATTGTTCTTAATTAAATTCTGTACAACTTTTATTTGAAGCATTTTGCGATACGATACGAATTTATTTATTATTTTTTAATTAATTAAAAAATGTTTAGTTTCAGCATTGATTAAACTTGCCACGTACAATATTCACTTCTATTAGTAACAGGTGGTTAGAACACAAGCCAATTTCTATAGTTTTTAGTGTTATACACCAACAGCATCCTATTTTCTTGGTCGTTTATAACGCACTTATTCGAATGATATTCCCAGTAATATTTTCATTGTAAGTCAATGTGGATCTTCGAAATAACTATTTAAAGCAGTTCGGTTTGCGGAAACATGGTAAGTCATATTTTCAGCTTTGAAACAATTGAGCATTCCTGCTAGATAAATCTGGAGAATATAGTAAATGAAGCAATAATTGAAATTCCAATTAATGAAATTAATGAATTTGTTATCCTCAAGAAAAAGCACTTATTTCTTTGCCAAATTAAGTCAAAAAATTAACATAATGTCATTATTAGTGATTTCCCTTTGTAGTTTACCAAGATAATTCCATCAGAATCCCAAATCACAGTTGCCTAATCACTTCTGATGATAGAAAGGTTTCTTTGTGTATCCAATATTTCGATTGTTCTTTGATTTGAAATACGTGCCAAAAGGTCGCGATAAACACTCGGCTTTGACATCTTCACATATAATATATATTTTAAGAGAAAGGTCGAAAACGTTTAATAACTAATTTTTTTATTTAGTATGTTTGAATGATGTTACCAATAGTGCAATTAATTATTAAATATATTAATACCAGGTATTCTTATTGAAGAGTAGTTATAGAGGTTATTTTAATTGCAGATGTTTTGACGTAAAAGTACGGTCTTCTTCCAAGGCGCAAAAAAATTTAAGTAGATGTACAATAACGATTTCATAGTATACAGCGTGGTCCCGATATAACATGCCAAAAAGAACCGGGTGATAGGTATCGATAAATAAAACTCGTTCACAAATATTGTTCTAATAAAAGTACTTTCGTTTCCGGGTTTGACCCTGCGAAAAGGTAACCGTAGTTACCGACGTTTGCATTTATTGTATAAGGGGTTCCGAATTTTTAAAGTGAGTAAGTACAAAAGGTAATTCTAATTGTGTTTGCAACAATAATTACAGTTAGGCACGTTGTAATGCGCACATTATATTTCTATTCAACTAATTTAAAGTTATTTTTTCAGAACCTACCGGCGTTACCTTTTATGAATTAAGAACCTATAGTAGTATTATTTTTAATTGTTAACTAAAGTTTAAAGGAAAAGGAACATAACATTTTTTACTTTTAGATTAGAGCTCGTATCATTGGTAAATGATTTGCAATTCAGCTAACCCTTTTTATTCAAATTTTATGCAAGAATCTGGATTGAGTTTTATGATTTCGACAGAATTTGTCGGGTCAGGGAATTCAGTACTATTCATTTAAATTTACCTACCTTTAAATACAATCATTGTTTTCAATGATACAATTTACAAAGTCAGTCTTTAGTATCTGCAACCTACATTACATGAGATTTTAATACACAGTTAAAAATCAGATAGCGTACGGCATTTTCAATTAATGAGCAGGTAGTAAACGACAGCGGGATTATAAATACAATTTGAGTACGTTGGGCTGCCTATAACACTGAAAAAATAGTTTTAGATTATAATATTTTAATGATCATTTGCATCCATTTGTGGTAGGATCAAGAAGCACATAACTTTGGAATCGTAATAATTTTCCAACACTTCTATGGAATAACTTTTAAAATATTACCAATTTTATAGTAAAGTAATTTTTTTAAATTAAAGATGTCATAAACTTAGTGTAACAAAATATTACAATAAATTTTAGTAGAAGTCCTGCACTCAATATCCAAGAATCATAGGCAAAAAAAAGAGATAAATATATGTTTTTTCTAGCAATCGAGATAATGACAAAAACTTAATTTCTTTGTTTTTCAAATTACATATGAAATTAAACCGTAATATGTAAAATCATTCTTCTTGTATGACACGCATTTCTTAATTTTTAACTAAATATCTTATCGCTTGATTTTAAATACGATATTCAGTGGACTAATCCCCATTATTTTCGGCCTAACAAAAAGGGTTTCTGAACTTGTTGAATCCTTCTAATGATCCCGAATTTGGCAGGTTATATTGGGAATAACGCATTTTAGTCCTGTGTTTTATACAATGTTTTAATCATTCCAGTTCTTTCTAGGTATAATTAAGAAAATAATAAAAACACACGTAAGTGTATGCAGATCCAGTGGCTTCATTCCTCTGTATGTTGCTATAGAAACAGCATTTATTTTAGTTTAAATCCCTTGGGATTTTAAAACTATTTTCATTTCCTTGAGATTTAAACCAGTGCTTTAATCTTTGAAAGGAGGGACTTAACTTGCTAGTTTAGTCTCTGGACTGTATATAAAGGTTTTTAGAACATCTAAATAAGACCGAAACGTCGGCAATTAAAATATAGAAGGTCCCTAAAAAATTAAGTAAAATTGTAATTAGGAAAAAGTATCACATCAAATAAAACTTTAATTTTTGTGGTCGTTCAAAATTGATGGATTACTTTAGTAAAATATTAATATATTCTATCGTAGCAACCCTAAACAATATGAATGTTATAGTTTACACTTTTTTCACTTTTTCCGACGAATTACAGTTAGTTATGACACAAAAAAAAATTGACAAAACAAATGTTTTGTAAATTATCGAAGGCTCGTGCTCACTTTAACAAATACCTACTTTAGCAGAAATAAACGACTAAAAAATCAATAACTAATTTTTATCTCTTATTTAACTCAACATTAAAAGTGAAATACAAACGAAACATATTTACAAAATTAAAAAATATTTAAAAAAAACTACATATTAAACTACCAAGACAAATGTATTTTTTCTGGTTTTTAATTATAACTCTCAATGCACAACTGAACAAGAAGCCAGAACGATGCAAATGCAACTAAAGCCACTAAAGGAAATAGAAACTTGTGTCAATTCAAAACCGAATCCGAACCCAACTGTCTCAGATTAATTCCCGGAAATCTATCTATTCAATGTGATCAGGTGCCGGCCGTCAGTCCGTCAGCACTTGCAATTAAAAGGTCAATAATTTTGCAAACGCAGTCGTCTTGTTTTCGATGTATTATTTGTGCTAAAAACAAAACACGCACACAATGGGCGCACCGAATGCCAATTTGATTAATAATTCCCAAAAAAAGTAATCATAAAAAGAAATAAAAATTTTTTGGGGGCTTCGCTCCTATTATTGAAAAGGTATGGGGGCAACCGCCCCTATTGCCCCTATGTAGTCAGCGCCGGTGTTCAACATTCCTTTATAACTACGTAATTACCTATTTCGTACGTTTTAGCCCTTTTATGGTGCCTATCATGTGACAACTTATTATAATCTTGTAGTTTTCTATTTACAACACGAGTTCTAGCACTAACCTCATTCAAATCTACACAATGGTTTGACAAATACTCATTCTTTCAGGAAGTTTAATATAGTTCATTCGTTTGACTTATCCTGCTGACGTCATGTATGCATTAAATCACGACGTGACTATAACTAAGTAGAATACTTTTTAAAAAAAAGCAGAACAACGGGCCCTGAACACCAGTAACAGCAGTTCATACAACGGTTAGCGATGCTTTGATATTTAATCGTTTATATGCACAAGAGACCGTCAAATATTTAGAACCGTCACTTTTATGTAAAAAGCTATTGGAAGAATTATTTCATTTCTTTGGGAGAGTTCATTCGTCTTAACCCTAGACACCACACTACAAATATTTACAAAATTTTTGCAACATTTTAAAATAACTTTCCAACATTCATCTGCTACTTTTTAAGTTTTACTGAAAATAATAGGTATGTTTTTACATGCGTACTTCTACTATACGTAAATTAAACTTTTGACATTTGACATTTACGTTGTATAAGTCGGTATCAAAACTGTACGTACAAGAAAACGTATTTGTTGTTGATGCTTTATTTATTTATTCGTATGGTACATTACACAAATATTGTAGTGTGATGTAAGTGTTATGTATGGTGCCCCAGAAGATCAGTATAAACCTGTATAGTGTGGTGACGAAACCGTGTGCAATAGTAAATAGGTTCGTCTTGGCAAAGCATTTACTTCAAGGTTTAGGAAAACCACTAAAACTTAAACATGCCAACCCTTACCCACCCTAGTATTCACATGTAATAATATTAATTAAGTGTGTAAACATTATAGAAGGTAAATAAGAACATAAAATATAACAGCACAGCCATTGCATGACGACATATAATGGACCGGTCCAAGCGCCAGTCATGACAATGACGAAAAAAATAGTTGGTTAAAGAAATAGCAAAACAAAATAATGGAAAAACAGATAATCAAGACAAGAATACAAAACATTGCTGAACTTCAGATGTCCTTCAGATTCGTTAAATTATGAATGTTTGGAAACCCTCCTTTAAACTTCGTTAATTGACAATCCTCTACAATATGTGTAACGGTCTCTGGTTCGTTTCCACAGTCACAATTTGGATTAGAAATCGCACCCCATTTGAACAACATAGAGTTGCATTTTAAATGGCCTGTTCTTATGCGATTTACTTTTGACCAAATTTTTCTTTTTTGATCAAAGCCCGGGACTTCTATTGTTGGATCATCAATGAGATGTTTATTGAAAACATCAACTCCAGACCATAATTTTTTCCACTCTTGAACTTCAGAAAAAGCCGTACTTAAGTAGTCTTGCAACCATATAGGACTTTGAGATTTAAGTCTTTTAGCAGGAGGGTTGTCAATGTCATTCCAAATTGGAAACTTTTTGTTAAGTTGGCATTTATACCATTTTCGTTTTAACGCAGCTTTTCGTCGAATGTTCGATGGAGTAATATTACAAAGAACAGGAAGCCAATCGAGAGGGGCAGATTTAATGGTTCCACTAATTATACGCATAGTGCAATTCAACTGGGCATCTATTTTTTTTTGTATGTTAACTATTCAGACAGGAGCACAATATTCTGCTGTAGAATAAACTAATGCCAATGCAGCTGTACGAAGTGTCTTTGCATCTGCTCCCCATGTCGTTCCAGCTAATTTTTGAATAACATTATTTCTTGTTTTCATTTTTTGTTTGATGCTATCCTTAGTTACTTGAGTTAATAAGTATACGCTGCAATTCAAAATATAAAAAAGGATAGTCATACCGAAGTGCGTGTTTGATTCATCGATCAGTCGGGATAAATAAAAGGAATAAACTATACAATCATGTATCTTCCTCTTTTCATTTCTTCTAAAAAGTGACGTCGATGGACTTGCTTCGATAACTATGTTAATGGTGTATTAACAGCAAAGTGAACATTAATTAATTACATGAATTAAAATACTTAGTCAAATGTGCAATGACTGCTTTAGTAATCTTACAAATTTACTAAATGCATTAATTATATCCAGCACTTGCTTATTTCTTTTGCTTGTTACTTCCAGTAGTCCAAAATGTTCAATATGAACAGTATCAAACGGTTTGGTTTGACTGTGGAGTCTCGTTTTCAATCTACAGGTGAAAACATATAATACACTTCAAGCAATTGGATATATGGCTTTTAACAATTTCGCGCAAATTTTTAAACTGAAGTGTCTCTTTAAATAAATATATAGTCTTGTCTATTCATATATGCTCTATATTGTGTTACAAGTTTGTTGTGTAGATATACAAAGATCAGTAAATAAACATAAACAAAAATACCCAAAAGAAAATAATATTTAGAAAGAAACCTAAATTTACGGAAGTCTATCAAGAAAGTTGATGCTGGACTCAAGTCGACTTACAGTCGTAATATCCAATTTAAAAAACAAATTGTTCAGTCATCTTGCACATTATAGTCTCTGTTATCACGCCGAACCTACAACCCTAGTAACTGTTAAAAGTTGAACTATAAGACAACACAAAGAACCAAAATCAGAATCAGTAAAAAAGAAGAGTACCTAAAAGTAAGTACAGAAACTCCATCAGAAATCCGTTAATCCAATTTGCGTCTCTTTCGGCGCCTAGGTTAGGACAAAGACGACCATCAATCGAAGTATCAGAATCTTCTGAATCGACATAAGTATGCTTAAGGTCTTTGACATGCCAGATTACCAAAGAACGGTAAGTCGAGTCTTCCAATTCATAGGTCCATGGAGAGACTACAATTTTAATGCAAAAATGTCCTACAAACTTATGTGCTAATTGCCATATTGGATTTTTTCATAAATAACTTCTACTATTTTTTCTGCTTTTAATGATATGTCGCATGATATGTTAGAAATAAAAGATCTTGAGAAGCCGGTTATTATTTATTACCAGGTAAGTCATGGAAACAAATGAACTTGCACTATTGTTCAAGTTGTCACTCTGGATTGTTTATTACAATGTTGTAAAGTAAGAGACTGGTGATTACTTTAAGTCAGTATTATTAATGATTGAACAGAAGAAGTTTTCCATTGGCAGCTTGACTATTGCCCGATATTCCACAAAACACATTGAATCCGAAATAATATGGATCATTAAAAAAACAAACACAAGAAATTTTAAATAATGAAGAAGAGGAACTATACTGGCGTGTGTGCTTAAACTTTACGGCCAAATATTATCTGGGTAGAAGAATATTTTGTAGGTGGCAGAAAATGATCAGGATCGTATCGGATTCAATGTGTTTTGTGAAATATTGAGTAATTGTTGTATCGGTCCTGTAATTTTAATGGTCATATGGTCCCTTTAGCGAAAAGGTCGCTACTGGAAAATTTCTTCTGTTCAATCACTAATAATACTAGTTTCAAGTAATCACTAGTCTCTTACTTTACAAGAAAGTAATAAACAATCAATTACTTGTTTTTTAATAACTCGGAAACAATCCAACAACAAACGGCATTTTTTACCGACAAATACTTTTGTATGTAAAATTGAATGAAAAATAGGTGTGTATAGTCAAAAATGATATACAATGCGACATAAAAAAGTTATGGTTAATTAAATTTAGGAACAACAGTGTATGTGGCGCCCTCTAACAAAAACTAAGTTAATATTTGAGTTTCCCGTCATTAATATACCCAGTATCACGAATTTTGTCCAATTGCCCTGTTAATTAACAAAATATGAGCATAAAACCAATTAAAACAGTTTTTTAAAATTAGTCAAAGATTCACTCTTTAAAGTTTGTACAAGTAACACCCTGTATAGAGAACAGCTTCTTGATAGAGTTATGGTTAGTATCACCATGTATGGTTAGATTTTGACCTGTGATGAGATAACGAGCCGCCTACATTAAGTAACCCCACGTACTTATTAATGATTAGAGGTCTCGGGTGCTTTGAGAAAGATTGCACACTGCGGACGAATCGTCCAGTAATAACGAGAATTTGGAAGTAAATATTGGAGGTAAAAATTCTATAATGAAAATGGCGATATTACCACGTAGGGAATTTGAAATGTACTTAATGAGTCATCTAAAACGGTGGCATGTCCTCAGTTACACACACCTACTAATGAATAACGATATTATAGTTAATTAAGTGCCTTGAAGCGTACATCAACACGCCCCAATTATCAGAAAGGAAATGACCAAAGTTCACACCAGAATTCGTGAAGGCAATTTTTTTCCTCTCAAAATTAGACAAAATCAAGGTTGATCAAGAGTAAAATTGGTTGTCTGTCACCAGGGGCAAAAACGGTTATATTTCATAAAAAATTACCATCAAGTTCTAATTACATTTGCTTGTATATTTTTTGATACACAAAATAAAAGTCTGCCCTTTGCTTTCCTATAAACGATACCATCTAACAATTCAAAAAATGAATCTTCCTGTCTCTCTAACTGTTGTACTATCGAGAGACGGCGAGTCATACAAAAACACGGGTTTGCAGAAATTGAAGCGCGGTTGACGATTTCAATTTAAAACGAATGTTCTTTTAATTTAATTTTTATGTTTGCGTGTGTGTCAACAAATTGAAAATTTTAAAAGTTAAACTACCCGTATACTACGTTTACTCGGTGAAATTAAAACCCTGAGATTTTGGGTCAAGTTTAATTTGAATGTTGGTGGGTAAACGTGAATTGCAAAATTGAAAAAAAATAAATTTTCTTAATCTCACAGCCCAAATCATCTCAATATACAGAGATATCATAAAGTAGAAAATTCTTTTTATAAAAATTCTTACAAAAATACATGAAATTTTTTATTGGCTATATTGAATATTACAGTGTCGTTCGTTCACAGATGTCGTCACAAACAAAAAAGTTGTCGTTGTTTCGGGTTATTGACGTTATATTTGTTATTTTGCTGTATCTACTCTGTTTCTATTTTTTCCGCTTTAAAATCAGTTCTTTTAAGAACTATTAATTTTATTAATCCCATTGATTAGGTAAGTTGCTTTAATCTAATTTTTATGCGAATCTGAAAAATATAATAATAGTTAGATATACTATAATGCATTTTTCGAGAGAAAAAGATACTTATTGTATGGCCTTCTTCCGCACTAATCAACAAAATGATGATGAAACATGAACTTATTTACATGAGAATAGTTCTCAGATGTTTCCGGAAGATAATGTAACTTATTTTGTTCATTTACGACACACTATAATTGTTATTGACCGTTTCATGGAGATGGAAGTGTTGCATCAAGAAAAAAAAACAGGACGACTGAGGGTTGTTACCGAAGAAGTTGTGGGAAATGTACAGCAAATGATGGAACGAAGTCCTTCTAAGCTTATTTGATAACTGTCTGCACAAACCGGTAAGAAGATATTAATTATTATTAAGAAATTGAAAAGTAATGTGTTTTTTGCCGAACTTTCCTATGGAACTTGTCAAATAATTCTTAAGAAAAAATTGCGTATGCATTCATACAAGGTTAATGTTTTACAACAACCACGCCCACACGATTTAGAATCAAGAATTGTATATTGTAATTGGTTCATGGAACATTTAAATAATGATGACATCTTAAATAAGACATTTGTTACCAATAAAGCTTGGTTCCATCTAAGTGGTTATGTAAATTCACAAAACTATTTAACGTGGTCAACAGAAAATCCTCAAAATTATGTTGAAACAAGTTTACATCCGATCCGATTAAGGTGGGTAGCATAGGTAGCAATTTTCAGACGCCGAATTTTCGGGCTAATTTTCTTTCACGAGACTTAACAGGTGAAGTTTATCATAATATAATATTACGACAGTTTTTTGCACAAGTTTATGATAATGAATTAAGGGAAGAGAATTTTATGCAAGATGGTGCTCTAGCTCATATAACTTTCGCTTTATTGAATGAATTTTGTCTTAACCAATTAATTAGCAACATCTCCCGATCTAACACATATTTTCAAATGAATTTATGTAGGTAGGTACATGAGATAGATTTAATAAAACAGCTGTTTATGTGAATAATAATTCTAGCAACGCCAATGATTTTGTCACCAACTATTACCAACAATTAATTTTTCAGTAGTACCATCAATTTTTTACTTTTTGATTACTCTGTGTGTTGTTTCAGAATATACCTATTTTGTTTTTTTATACATAATTTTCACGGATACCAGTTTCGATTAGCAGAATTTTAGACTTAGTGACTTCTACATGTATATCATCTTCTACATAATTTGTTGTCGTTGGGTTTTGTGTCTGTTCGACAAAAACTTTGTTCTTCCGATAGATAGTTTTGTTCTGTTGAGACATATATTTTGAGAATGGATTTGATATTTTCCTTGCAGTACTACTTTCTATAGTCACGGTGGAGGTTTCTGATTTTTTGTCCGATGTTGGTTTTGACTTATATTATTTTAATTGTTTAAAAATTTCATCTTTACTGAGTAAGAAATAAATGAGACAACAATATGAATAATCATCCGTATCAACCTGGCAAAGCTGGGGTTTTTCGTTATTGGTTTGTGTTTGAGCGTAATTTTCTTCTAAAATCCTTCCTATTAGAGATTTGCGTCGAGCAAATTTTTAGTGAAATAGTTAATTGCATCTCGGAAACAAAAAATAAAACACTAAACTATACAAAAAAGAAGCTGTTAACACGTGAGAGTTAAGTCATCATCCTCCTCATTAATGAACTAGCATATTGGAAGCTGCTTTTGGTGACTGATATGCTTTTGATGCATAAATCGATACGAATTTCTGTTATAACTGCATGAAGTAGAACATTATCGAGGTTAGCATTATTTAGATTTATTGATGAAAAGGACAAGACCCGTTTTGGCTAACGATTTGCGCTGTCAAAATGTTAGACAGGGAAGTTTATAAAATCAGTAAGTGTAATTTATTTAATATTTCATCTTATGTTGGTATGCAAATGTTAATCGACTTATCATGATTATTAACAAGTACGTGCAACCACAGTTGTCCTCGTGGTAGATAATATCATGTCGTAAAACACTCAAACACCTAATATTATCTTCATTTTCCCTTTCAAACAACAAGTGAGTGCAGCAAACCTTTCTTCATCCGTAATAAATAAAACAGAAAGTGATCGAGAGGGTGAAAGCAGCTACATTTATCCTATAGATGGCAATACAAACATTTTTTACAATATATGTATAAATACACGGTGGCCAGAAAAATACGGACAAACGCCAGGTAGAACGATTTTTTGTTCAATTCTGAGGTGATAATCTTAATCCAAAAAAGTTATGCGATCCTTCCTTAAGGCGCACGAGACCATCAAACCTTAAGATGTACGGCAAAAATTTATCAAAATTCGTCAAATTTATCTATGTAAAATCATTGTGGTGAAATTTAGAAATGGAATTATCTCAAATACATCGATGTAACTAATCGACTAATCGTTGTTTAATTCTGTTGGGTCTCAAATTCAGTGGAATATTATCAAGTACTTCTTCTAAAACGTTAACGTACTCAATTCCATTTAGACGATTTGGAAGAAATATTGGTCCAACAACTCGGAGATTTAAAATCCCCAGCCAAACATTTACCGAAAATCTTCTCTGATGTCCAATTTCCCTTACTGCCTTCGGATTTTCGTCCGCCCAAAAATGAAAATTATGGCTATTAAAGACGCCATCTCTCGTAAACAAGCATTCGTCGCTCCAGAGAATATGCAATAAAAAGTTCGGCTCTTCTTGAATTCTTTGTAAAATAATGGTCTCGTGCGCCTTAAGGAAGGATCGCATAACTTTTTTGGATTAAGATTATCGCCTCAGAATTGAACAAAGAATCGTTCTACCTGGTGTTTGTCCGTATTTTTCTGGCCACCGTGTATAACGAGTGCTCAAATAAAAAACCAGGCTGGGCAGGCCAAGGAATTAAATTGATTTAATTATTTTTACAGTGTAACAAAACGTTCCAGCGAAATAATACGAGATGGAGGAGAGCATTAACCGAAGTATTGGGGTAGATCTTGGAAGTTCTTCACTACCTCTCTTATCGTTTTTCTTATCTACACAGCCGATATTCCGTGTTCTAACAACGAAACGACCACTCTGGCGACATCTTGATATTTGATACGCCAAACAACAGGTAAACTCTAGAGCGAGACGAAGTATCTTACTACACAACTTGAAATTAGCATATCTACTTATTGTTGACCAAACAAGAACCTACAAAATCATCCTCGACTCTACCTGGTTTTCACGCAATACATACGTTTGATTATTTAGATCAATAAAAAATATTGGATTTGTTACTACTTACATCGTTTGAGTGACAGCATTGACTAAAAATTATCCACCAATAATGCATTAAAGTTTGTTTGTGGTGGTTTTTAATTAATAAATTATTTGACTTTAATCTTGTATCATATTCCTTCGTTTTCTATTTTTTTCAATGTTTGTCAATATTAATCATTTGAGTATTATTAAATAATTTATTTAATTTTTATTAAAAACATCGATTTACATTAACTAATAATTTTAACTTTGTTTTAAAGTTTACATACTGCGTCATCTAGGACCTAAACAGTAAACTGGTTTAAAAATTTGTAAAATAAATTAATAACATTACAGAAAATACTTATGCCAAATAAAAATACATAAAACTAGATTTCCTTTAATTTGTTAAATATTTTAACATCCTCAACATCCTCTTTCGCCATGTCCTTATCACCCCAACCCCAAATTTCATTGTGATCGTGATGATGGTCAACATTTTTTGCTTCATCATCTGTACAGCTAGCTGTTCTTGTTCCATCTCCAGTTCGTTTAACTCTTCGTTCAATCATATCAAGCGACACAGTTTTTAAGTCGTACGCCCATCCTATTTTCGAGAAAAAGTCAATTATCATTGTTGTAGGATTTAGTTTGTAGTTTCCTAGTTCGGCCGCTTTATAATCCCACGGAAACACGTGATGATAATTATGCCAACCTTCACCAAACGCAGCCAAAGCGACATGAATATTTTCAGTCGGCCCTATTGACCTTAAAACAGAATAGTTGAATTAAAATGATGCAGAAAATGTTATAACTACGTACTTATCGTAAGGTTTTCTTCCCCATATGTGAGCAGCGCTGTTCACAAGCCAAGTAAAGTTTAAAGATATTGTATATCTAAATATCCCACATGTATACCAAGAGATCCAAGCATTTTCTCCCCAAAAATACCAAGGAACAAATACTGGTAGAGCAAAACACATTATAGGTACTAGTACAAGGTACACTCTAAAAAGTAAATAAATAAGTTTAATAAGTAATTATAACAGAATTTAACGGATAACCTTTTCTGAAACTTTACAACAGGATCAGCTTCAACGTCGCTCATGTCTACGGTTTTTCCTTTAATCATGACATCTTTGTGTTTTTTAACTAATAGCCATCCCATATGCGAGAAAAAAAATCCGCGGGAAGCATTATGGGGATCAGCATCCGTATCCGTAAATTTATGGTGAACTCGGTGATCTCTCACCCATTCGTATATGTGATTTTGAAACGCCGCCGTTTGACAAAACATTAAGAATATTCTTAATGGTAGTTTCGCTTTGTAAGATCTGTGAGCCCATAGTCTATGTGCACCAGCGGTAATCCCTTGTCCAGCAATAAACGCATAAACATAAGCTAAAATAATAAAAAAATTAGGGGTAATTTTTAGGTAATTAACCACTTAGTTAAAAGACATTTAGAAAATAATTTATAATTCTTTTAAAATAAAATGAATTAATGGTTGATAAATGTTATTAAAATGAAATAAACTATAAAACGTCGAAGAATAAATTGTGCAGTAATTGCACAGAAGCTTTGTTTAGTCCTGTTACCTTTCAGCAACTAAATTTGAGTTCAAAAATAAAAAAATTATCCGGACTAAAAAGAAAGCCCGATTGTAATTCGGTAAGATAATTTAATAAATGTCTAGCCAACTAAACAACAACAATGCTTCTATGATACTAATTCATGTTTTAGTAACCAAAAGGTAAATATTTTTTTGCCATCAAAGTGACAAAATCATAATGTCTTGCGTTTTTTACACATGAATTAAGTTATCAGTAGCAATATGTTAAGTGATGGTAATGTTACCGATAAATGTTTCACGAATAGCTGTGCACTCGAGGAATTATTGTTGGATCAGACACGAGTGGAACATTTACTCAAAATTATCAAGTATATTACGATCACGCAACATATTTTGCATGAGAATTTACCAAATGTAGATTTCAAACAAATCAAGTGGGAACCCTACGAAAAATATGTATTCTTCACAAAAAATAAATAAAAAATTACTTATTAAATTATTAAACTTTCAATTTTTGGCATCGATAATTTGAGTAAGGCGATAAAATCGCTTAAATTATCGTGTAATTCGTCTGTGATTAGTTGCTATGCAAAAGTAGAAATTTGTCATTGGCTCAAATTTTATGATATACTTATAATACAACGAGTGGTCTGAATCTTGCCGGAAATTTTTGTCTGTCAGATTATTACAAGTAGCTGTTGCAACGACAATCGTCATGAGTACTTTAGCACATATGGCTATTGTCCCAAAACAACATCTTCGAGTCAATCTGACTGACAGAAATTACCAAAAGATTCAGACCACGAGTTGTATTTGGCAAGATTATCCTACGAATTTTCATTTAATTCGTTTTAGAATTTTTGATTAATAAATGTTTCCATTTTTGTATTTTTGTTAACTTACAGTGAATGCTATGAACAAGTGAAGAGCAGAAGAAGTGATTGCACTGACAAGAAGAGCAAGCAGTTTTTCTTGTCAGTATTTAATTGGTTCTGACACAGTATACATACTAACGTTCAGTAGTTAGTCATTATTGAAACAAAAACGTCTTCCGGGATTAGACCCCGCCGAAAAGGTAACCGTAGTTGCCAACGTTTTGCCACCTATCGTAAGGTGTTTCATCAGGGCGAGAAACTAGAAACAAACGAGTAAGTTGGTAGACAACTAAAAGTCAGGTAATCAACTTCGTGATAAAGCCAACATCTAGACTTTTTTAGTCTAGAATTTGACTTAGTTACAAGTTCATTACCTGACTTTTAGTTGTCTACCTTGAATTTTCTATTGTTTGTTTCTAGTTTCTTGCCTTGTTCCTCATATAAAATATTATGCATTTTACATTTTAATAATTTTGTAAAAGGCTATTTCTTTGCGGTAATTTCTGGCGGTTTAAATTTTGTTTTAATGTACATTTTTCAAAATGGCATCAAAATCACTAAAAACATGTTTCAAGCATCAAAGTGCCGCCGAGAAGTGTCGTTACTGGTCGCTAGTACGTATATTGTGGATCTGACTTATAAATTAGAGCAATGTCATTGGTGAGTAATTATGAGTTGAATCGTCAAAATAATTACTTGCTAAACGTTATTAAAATTAATTAAACTAAATCGTCAATAATAATTTGACAATCAAAAAACTCCATACAATATACTTACCCCAAAGACTAGTTTTCCAAGTACATACAAAAAGCAATAAATATAATCCATACAACCCTGCTATGTGTAAGTAAAGAAAAGCTATTACGTTTCTCCAAACAACATCCCACTTATATTGAGGTCGAGTGCTTGATGTAGAAGATTTTATAATTGGTGTTTGTACATGAGAGGTAACTTTTGTGGTTAGTTCCACATCATCTGTTGAAGTGGCTTCGGCTAGAAATAGAGATGAGCTTCCTACCAGATGTGGTGCCATCTGAAAAATACAAGTGATTTATTGTATATTATTCTAATTTTATTGTGCAATGTGTTCAGAAATGATTGACAAGCGTTTGAATTTTGCGCGTTGTCATTCAAGTGATTGATTGCACAACGTTGAATCATTATAGATGGATTTCTCAATTAGACCGTTATAGTTAAAACCATATAAGGTTGCGCATGACATTCTAAATAACCTGAATTAATTTTCGTAAACATATATCGAAGTTAGTATGATCTTTTTATACAAGTTTCTGTATTACCGATAACATGTAATTATAGTACATTTATTCAGATGTCGCTTATTTTATTTAATTTCTTGTATTAATTTTTATGAATTATGTAGTTATTAAATGCCTAATGTGTACTATTGTTTTAATATTTCGCATATATTAACACGTCAAGCTTAAGTTCCTTGATTCTGTATTTTTATAGCACACATGAATAAAAAGAAACATAACATTGTAACATAATTAGTATAATAAGGTACATACGCAAGCTTAACTGATTTTAGCTATAATTTACAGTTTAATGCTGAGTAACAACTTCCCAAAATTTTCTAGCGTGCGCCAAATTCAAACACTCGTTAATCGTTTCTGTATCAGTTAAACAAAAGCTTAAAAAAACTTATGCTAACTTAAAATAATTTTCATATTTTTTTTAGTAAGTATTTTATAATTTTTGATAGAAGTAAATATTAATTAATTAAAACGTCTTTATAAATAAAAAAGTTTTCACTTTTAAAAAATGATGCAGACCTAAAACACAAAGCCCACTAAATTTCATGTACTACTTATTTTAGAAACGTATCATTTTATAAATAAAATTTGACAATTGATTGATAGTTAAATTTATATTTATTAATAGTTTTTGTCAGTTGAAATAAGTTATGTTGAAGTATTGATATCCATTATAATTGACATACCGTGTGTCCCGGAAAATCTGAAGCATTCTGTTTAACATGGGGAATATGAAAATCAAACTCTAATATTACACGAGTTCAACGATATCCAAAAACTCCATATTATTAAACAATTAAACTAAATGCTTCATAATTTGAATATTACAATAAATCCATTGCCAGTTCAAGTAAAAAAAATTAAAACGATGTTCTTTTAAAATAATAATACAACTAACAAAAGAAATCAGACTGGGATTTGAACCCTCGTACGTTTGTAATACAGGGTGTCCCAATATTGCGTGGACATAGAGCTACAGTAGCTTTGTGGGATCAAAAAAAGTCGAATGGGCTAAACTTACCTATATACTAAAGTGCTTCGTTAAGCCGTGAGAGGGCGTCAAAGTTGAAACAATATTTTTTATTTTTTTAATAACTCGAGAATACTTAGCTCGATTTTTGTAAAATTTGGTTTGGGCACATTTCTATGAAGGAACTACGTTTTTAATAGATATCAGTTTAATTGAATTCCAGGAAGGGTGAAAACCATCCCCACCCTTCCATAAATTTAATGGTAACTTTTTGGGGGTGGTGATAGTGCTTTACTTTTTTTTACAAGAAAGATACATTCATCTGCTGTATTTTTTGTCTCTTACAAAATGTTGTATCTCTTTTAGTTTTTGAGTAAAAAAAATTTACTTAATGAATTCTGATTAATAACGCGGGTTGCTTTCGACGACTTTCGGCAAGCTCGGATATCCGACAACTTGTTTTGTTTTAAACAATGAATTAATTTTGTGTTTGTAGGCGTTCATTTGAAATAAGTTAATTTCGTTAATTTTGTGGCTGTTATGGAGTACACTTTTAATGAACAAACTGATATGTTGCTTGTACTTGGTTTTTGTAACGGTAACTGTCGCGAGTGTTCGCGTATATCGTCAAAGGTTTCCCAATAGACAGATTCCGAACCGTCAGACTTTCGCAAATGTTGAGAGGCGTCTTCGGGAAACTGGTGGATTAAAACCCATTAAAATTAATGCTGGGCGACCTCGACAGGCTAGACCTCCTGATGTCGAAGAAGAGATTCTCGAAACTGTTCAAAATAATCGGGGAATTAGTACAAGAATATTGGAACGTCAAACTGGGGTGTCTAAAAGCACAGTTAACCGGATTATTAGAGAGCAATTAATTTATCCTTTTCATATCCAATGCGTCCAAGAACTCATACCTCCTGATTACGGATCTCGTATACATTTTGCTCAGTCGATGCAAGAGCGCAGAGCGGCCGATCCATACTTCCATATGAAAATTTTGTTTACGGACGAGTCATGCTTTACACGACGAGGTTTAACAAATCTTCATAACGAGCATGTTTATGCAGATGAAAACCCTCACGCTGTTAAAAGAGGCATTTTCAACAAGAATTCAGAATTAATGTGGATGGGTATAATTGATACTCACTTAATTGGTCCATTTAGATTACCAAATCGCCTTAATGCTAATAATTACTTGAATTTCATTCAGGAAAGTATGCCTGATTGTTAGAAGACGTGCCTCTTAATTTACGTCGTGAAATGTTTTTCATGCACGATGGTGCACCTCCTCATTATTCTCATCTTGTTAGAAACTACTTGAACGTGCATTACCCAGAAAGGTGGATTGGCAGAGGCCAAGATGCCCCAATTCATTGGCCACCTGCTCCCCGGACCTTAATCCTTGTGATTATTTCATTTGGGGAATGTTGAAAAATAAAGTGTACGAAGTTCCAATTGACAACTATGAACAATTGTGGGGTAGGATTCAACATGCTGCGAACTCTTTGCGAGACCAACGCCTGCTGAGAAGAGTCAATTTTAATTTTCTGCGTCGAATTAATTTATGCGGGGCCGAAGGTGGTGGTCATATTGAACATTTATTGTAATGTAAATAAATCATAATTGCAAATTTACTTATTAATTTGTCTATTTTTGCTCAAAAACTAAAAGAGATACAACATTTTGTAAGAGACAAAAATACAGCAGATGAATGTATCTTTCTTGTAAAAAAAGTAAAGCACTATCACCACCCCCAAAAAGTTACCATTAAATTTATGGAAGGGTGGGGATGGTTTCACCCTTCCTGGAATTCAATTAAACTGATATCTATTAAAAACGTAGTTCCTTTATAGAAATGTGCCCAAACCAAATTTTACAAAAATCGAGCTAAGTATTCTCGAGTTATTAAAAAAATAAAATATTGTTTCAACTTTGACGCCCTCTCACGGCTTAACGAAGCACTTTAGTATATAGGTAAGTTTAGCCCATTCGACTTTTTTTGATCCCACAAAGCTACTGTAGCTCTATGTCCACGCAATATTGGGACACCCTGTATAATACTTATTAAATATGTTATCAAATATTTTTAATAACACTTTGGGGACATATAAATCAGACTTTTCAAATTCCCCATGTTAAACAGAATGCTTCAGATTATCCGGGACACACGGTATACATTTCTTAGTAGTATGTAACTTTTGCTAAATTAGAAAATATAGAATGCAAATTTTTAAATAACTGCTCTAATTTTGGAACTACTAGCATACTTACCTACCCAAATTTGTTTTTCTTTAATTAATAGAATTGTTATTAAAACTAAAAGCAAGGAACTTTTAGGTTCCGCAAGCTAGTCTTATTCGTATTAAATTTGAAAAGTAAGATTTCTGTCATTTAATACATTTATTTTTGTAGTAGGTATGCGTTAAAAGAAAAACAGGTACTTGTCTTATCACTTGGTATTTAATGTTTTTCTGTGACATAAATTTAAGTATTCCAACAATCAGATAATGCCTAATTAAACTGTAACATTAACAATCATTACTTGTAATAGAGATATTTAGTAGGTAATTAAAAATAATCACCATATGTACTGGCGTACAGGCGTATTCGGAAACTAAGTACTGTTTTATTATACAACCGCCACAACGCTGCGGTCGGCGTTCCGCCCATCTGCACTAGTCTTTCTTGTTTTGAACTTGCACCATTTTGGTTGCTCAAATTTGATTTTTGAACTCTAGAAATACTTACTACTTACTTCCCAAATACACCTCCTATTTAAAGGGCTATTGATATTTTGTATTAGTAAAAGTTCTCGAATGACGATTTCTCGTGATACTATCTAAAAGGTTTTCATAAAAATTTCACTACCCGTAACAGAAATAGTCCAACGCCATCTTTAATTACTTCACCCTTGCTATTGTTCTCGATATTTTATTAGAAACAATACAATACTTACGTTTTGGCCAAAAACTGCGTTGCAGAATAATATTTGCGTCATCAAAATGTTTTTGATCCTGTTGACACATTGTCAAAAACTTTAAATTTAAAATATACTATAAATTTTCAAATACTATTAGTTAAATTTAACATCGACAAATTCTATCTTTTTGTATGCTTATCTGACTTCATAACAATGCATCAAGAACATTGACACCATATGTTTGTTTTTAAATTAAAATAAAAACGTTTAAGAAAGATTGGAAGAAATATAAATTACAAAAATAAGTGAGTGTCCAACAAAGCCAGAGAGAAACAAAATTTCCTAGTGTTGTGAACTTATCCACAATTGAAAGCTTATTAAATTGTAGCCAAATTTATTTCAATCAACCGTAGTAGCGTAGAATTACTATTACGTTACTATATATTTGACATGAATAAAATTGAACAAAATGCATTTCTTAATTATATCAGTCGCTTTCCGTTTACACTTGAAGTGAGCACGACTAGGATTAGCATTGAATGCTTAGTTGGTGACATCATTATTGAGTTTGAGAGAAGCCTGTACCAAGCTAAATGTAAGTAATGTTTTCTTCCGTCTCGGTTGGCAGTGGAAAATAAACGCCAAGTGAGTCTTTACGACACAAGTGTGAATGGACTATTTGTCAAACATGCACACCAAGATCAATTTTACCACATATTGCAAATAAATCAGTTTTCTCCATTTCAAATATGTTACACGATCATTATTGTAAAACATTTTTATTATTTGAATTAACTTTGACAAAATAATATGAAATAACGGGATACATTCTTATCGTTCATATGACGATTTAATAGTGGATAGGTAATCCACCATCGCATGAAAACATAGTCATCAACCTCACACAAACGAAGGAGCCGTGTCATATGGAATGTAGTTTTGAAATATTTTGTAACATTTGCTATAAAGGGAGATTCTAAAATTAGGTGGATTTTTTAAAGCAATAGATTGTGGTAGATAGTGTGGTGGGATATGCGGAAGGAATGTGACCCATAAAAAGTTCTAACACATTTGTGCAAGTAACATCAAACACATTATTTTTGAGATGAGTAATCTTCTAAACCACTGGGTTTGCAAGATTAGATTTGAAACAAATCCCAGTTAGGGTGGATGTTGTTGTAATACTTTCTCACTCACACACATCTGATGGTACATAAGGTAAGTAGATATATATATAAAATATATAGAATGTTTGATTTCGTTTTATCAAGTTATTCATCATTTTCGATTACAAATTTTGACATTTTTCTCGTACTATGTATAACCGATGTCAACTTTTAAACTGTAGACAGTTAGAGTTGACAAGTGGTCAATGAAAGTGAGACACTCTGTATAATTAAAAATATTTTAATTTGTAAGATACTTCAGAACGTGAAAAGGAAACGCGAATGTATTGCATTTAGCTTCATGTCAAGTATTAATTGTAGAATTACTGTTTTTTTCATATGACTGAACTTGCTAGACAAGAAATTAACCGAACGTAAAACCAAAGACTAGTTTTTGAAAAAATAAAACCTTTATTCTGTCAGAATTTTGACCATCACTTTATTCAGCTGACATTTTTCTGTTTTTTATTGATAACACAAATCTAGAAATAAGGCTTATTAATTTTATCTTGACAAAATATTATGTGAAAAAGTAATGTTTTGCTTAACACAATTCTTCCATCGTATAAAATAATGAATTACTATTTACAACTTACTTTTTTATTACTATACCTATCATGATGGTTTAAAAGTGGGTTAAAGGCAACTAAAAATAAGATTTGTGGAAGGCAGAAAATTGATTTAGCAAAACGTAATTCATTTTTACTACTTATGAGAACGTTTCAAGTTGGATTGTTAAAGTATAATCGCATCCTACTTTTGCATTCAATAGTAAACTAAAGAATATTAAATGAAATAGTAAAATTCATGCATACTTAAACTACCAACTGCAACGTATTATTTACGTATTCCGGCATGATGATTGTACTGATTTCAGTGTCATGATTATAATGCCAACATTTAGTAACTTTTTTGCCGGCCGAGGCCAAGAAAAGGGGTGATGATGCTCTAGAGTGATGCAAAATCAGTGATTATAGACGATGGATCAATAAATAAATTTAAACAGTACCTATATTTTTGTTTTGTTTTGAAATCTCTTTCATATTTAAAAGTGACAACTTACGTAAGTGATCTTAATCTCGCGCGAAAAAATTTAAGTAGGTTAGAAAAAATGCACAAGCATACAATATTTACAATTTAAGAAGAATATAACACAAAAATTGAAAACAGTCAAAAATAATTAAATAGAAAAATTGCGAATCCATATCCTAAGTATTGGACGGATGAATAAATGTGAGTGATGTAGACAAACAAATGTGGTTTTTTAAAGTCTAACTTGACCAATACGGAATTGTTGTTATATAAAAATTTACCAACTACTTTCGACTACTTGAATTACTATACAGTAATTATCAGGGATTAACTAAATTTTTCTATGGTGAAATGAGGTTATATGTAAATAAAATAAAATAAACCTATCTTTCCTACCTCTACCGTTTAATTAATTTATTTTTAACATCAATTATGTATTGAGCATGCTACAAAGTACATTATATACAAGTATATTATTATTTAACTATTTTCATAATCTCAATCTTAGTTTTTTAAGAAATATTTTTGAAAACATTACCTACTAGAATACATTTCAGAATACCTTCAAATATATTAATTAAAATTATATAAAAAAATGTATAACAAAAATCATTCTAAATTAGATTTTCTACAACTTTACGAAAACGTAACCTGTTGCATAACTAATAAGTTCAATTTAATTTATTAAATTGTAAAGATTGACAAAGTACACGAATAAGAACAATTTCTGCATTGCAAGTCGCGCAAAAATTAGCATAATTACACATCAAACCAAATACCAAAGAACTGGTAACATAGTAACATAGTCATCAAACATTAGAAGTTTTTTCATTGTACCATGAGATTGTAGTTTTGCTGTTTACAGAACAATTGAATGTCATGTCATTATCGCAACAACAATTTCGTAACTTCTTCTAGAAAATTATCTTATTACACAGAAAAAAGTATTTTATTAAGTGAAATCAAATTTGTATGAAACAGATAAATATGTTATTTCTATATTGTCTAGTATTTGTTTGTTCCAGTTTTATGCACAAATTGTTTGAAATTTGTTTGATTTGACATTACGTTTTGTTGCCGTAATCTTTAAACAAACCTTGAACTCAAAAAAAAGTTTGTTTAAATGTTTGTTTAAGTGATTCATTCAAAAATCATCATTTTTTATTCTTTTACATTATAGTACTAAACATGTACACCAAAAGAAATATTCTTGGTAACCAAAATGTTAAGATAGTAAAGTGAATGTTTCTTTATCAAGAATTTTGTGAAATTTATAGTACTTTACTTATTATGGGTGAGAAGAGACTTTCAAATACAGCAATTATTTCCACTGAATATGAAATTTGCGACGCTATTGATGTTACAAATTTTTTAAATTTGTTCATATTTATTTTTATTTGCATAACAGGTATAGATCACTTGTAATTATGTGTATTACCATTGTTTTTATATACTTATGGTATTACGTATTAGTGCAGCCCCTATATGAGTCTCAATAAGACGAAACACGCGTTGGATATTGCGAACTAGGTGTACCAAAATAATTTATCAATTACCTCGGGTTCACATTTTATAAATACCAAAGATGCATTTTGTAAACATACAGAGGGTTAACAAATAATACGTCAAGTTACATTTCCAAACCATCAATATAACATAACTTTAACTATTAAGATTAGATAAAATTTATAGTTTAAGTGCAAATGAATCATTTTTATAACTAAAATAAAATTGTCAACAATATTATTTCGACCATTGACAATGAGATCCCATTTAAAACAACGAAAAATAATGCTTATTATGTACAACAATTAATAATAAACTGCAGAGTTCGAATACTAACTTGACATTTAAAATTAACAAATTATTGATGTTTTGTGAAATGTAATTTAGAGTCTTATTTGTGAACACCCTGTATGCATTGTGAAATGCTTTATTGGCATATATATTAGCCCCTTGAAAGAGAATATTAAAATACTGTCATACTTTTAAGCTGTTATGAAAAAACGACGAGGACCAACGTTTTGCGAAATCCGATGAAAAAGATGATTCTTTAAAGACAGAAGCGAGAACAGAAGTTAACCGTAGTGTTTAAGTAAGTACACCCACTATTTATTTTTTTTTTATTCTAAAATGACAAATTTCAATATTAATATCTATTAGTTTTCAGATATGTATTAATAACTTGAAAATGGTGCGTAGTCATCGACACCTAGTTCGTTTTTAAAATAAAATATGTTGATTTAAAGATGGGTACTTATTCAAACTCTATAATTTCACTATAGAATTTAACAAGCTAAAAATAAATGTACAACTGAACTTTATAAGTAAATATATGTTATGTTCTCTTTCAGATATGTATTAACGTCTCTGTAAGATAATCACCATCATTGTGGTTAGCATTAAACTAGTCGGTACTTCGAGGATCGTGGGAGATGTATGGCAAGAGCTATAAAAGCTGTACAAAGGGAAATGGTATCCGTAAGTCTACAGAATTGTTTAAGAATTGTTAAAGACATCTTAATAGTTTACAAGATAGATTAATAAAAGGCAGTTTTGGAACGACGGCGATCGGATACACTATTAGATTAAAACAGTTTATCGAAACTCACACACACGTCCCTCAGGCTGCAATGCTTGGACGTATACTTTTTTGGATCTCTTAAAACAACACACAACCAAGAATTGAACTTTTTTAATAAAAAGTCATCACTACAACTCACTGATTAAGGGGCATGTCGAAGAACTGTTTAACAAGACGCACTACACAACGGCTAATTTAAAGTGGGAAATATATCTGTTAAATCCCAATTTTCCAAAAAGAGATAACGTTTTAGAGATTGATAATGAAAACCAAAATAGAAATAAGGAAGTCATAGATCCAAATAGAAATGAACTGAGAAGTGCTCGTAGCACACCTCCGAAGATTGAACCATTTGATTGAACTATTTGAACCAATAAAAAAATATCAGAAAAGTGAAAAAAGTGACAGTAATGAATTTTGAAAAGAAGACAACGAAGATAAATTGAACAACGTGACACAAAAGTGAAAATACATAATAAAAAAGAAAACTGTACAGGAATTAATAGTCACCTTGAAATTGCAAATACTACATCTATTTCTGTCGTCAAAAATAGTAGCTATAAGACAAAAGTGTCAGCAAAGATTTCAAATATCGGCTGAATCTCTCGAAATCAAAACACAAAAACTCATTTACTTTCTTCAATGGTTTAAGGGTAGTAATTTTTTTAAGAAGCCCCTGCAAAACTAATTTTTCACAATAAATGTTACATAAGTCAAAAAATATGACACATATCTTGACAATACGATAGTGCTGATAAAATTTAATGTAAAATTCAGATTCAGAACGAATAAACAAGACAAGTATATACTGTGTGCCTTATATAATTTATTAATTTTAAATTGATTTGACATCATCAACTTTGATGTTTTTTAAACTATTTTTTACCTCGATAAAGCCCTCACAAGTTTGGGCGAAACGTCGGCCTTTAGATGTAATTATTAGACCGTTATTTTTATCTCTACTTCTACCTTTTATTTTTTCCAACGGTTAACTTTATTCTATCATTACGGTATTTTTCAAATTTTAAGATCAATAGTGAATTACGTAACACTTTCTATCCAAAGTTTTACACTTTCCATACGTTCTTACACGTATTGAGGCGACATGGAAATTTGCGCAAAACGTTTATCTTAGTCTGTTAAGAGGTGCTAGTTACGAATTCAATCATAGAATGTACTACAACTTCTATAAATAAAAACAAACATTTCCGCAGAAATTGGTGGAAAAAATAGCAATCGTCTAAGAGAATATGAAAAGTGTGTCGTTTCGAAAAAAACCTCTACGATAAATATATTTATTTGAAATAACCGAAAATTTAGATATGTTCACTTTTTTTAAATGTTTAACATTGGAATTGAAATTTAAAACTTTCTCGAAAAAGAGAAAAATGAAAATCAGCTTTAGAAAAAAATAGTTCAAATAAAAAATCCAACAATTTTCCTCTAAAACTTTTTTTGTATAATTCTCTTAGAGTTTCGTGATTGTCGTATCTCAATTATGACTTATCGTATCAAAAAATAGTTTAAACAAAAGTTGTGTATAATGAAAACTTTTATTTGAAGATCAAACAACAAACAAATAATGCTCAAAATCTAATTAGACCTGCGCTGTCGTAATAACACCTATATGCCAATGTTCATAAAAATCACTGGTTGTTTTGATATATTGTATACATATGGCCGGCCTCTAAACAGAAAATTATTTTCGCTTTTAATATATATATATATATATAATGAAAACGTAAAAAAAAGAGTGCTCAAGTTTTAGATTTGGAAATCTTCGCGTAACTCTCCATTTTATTTATAAGATGTGGAGTAAAAAGAAAAATAAAAAACAACAACAACTTTTAATTAATAATTTTTTATGTAATTAATAGAACTTAACAAACCAAATCGTTTAACATATCTGACTGTTAATATTTTCGGTTAGAACTCTGTCCAAAAAGTCTGACTCTCTCAGACAAAGTTAAGTTGTAAACTAACGTTTAATTGTATGAAGTTCCTTAACTTTGACCCTTAATTGTTTTGATTTATTGAATATATAAACCACCACGTTTAATAATTTAGAAATACAAGGAACACAACTTTTACATACACGAAATTTCAAATATATTACAAAAATGTGTAACAGTTTGTTTAAACATCTTATTTGATTAATTTGATCAATAAAATTACATTCAACCAACTCATACGTGGATATATACACGTCAAAGTAACAGTTACAAAACTATTTTTAATTTATTATAAAAGTTTTAAAATAAGACGTGTACATTTAAATTTTTTTTAAATAAACAATGGGTAGCCTCAATTTCTTCAAGCGATTATGTTAAGTGATTTAGCAAAAGCTTGGTTCATTAAAGTAACTGTTTCTTCAACCTACAATTGCTTACGATTAGACACAACATATATATACCAAAAGTATGTTGTCAAATATTGGATGGAAAAATGTTATGTAAGTTATAAATGTAGTTATAGGCCCTTACGACTTATTAGGTACATACAAACTTATTTGATAGAAATCTTACATATTACATTGTGCACTTGTAAATCGTGATGTTAGATCGGAAAGCGCATACAAGAATTTACACTTTTTTTTAGCATAGATTACTCAAAAATGTGATAACTTTCACTGTTGCCTACTTTCACAAAGAACTGTCGGAATTGTTTAAAATTCGTCTTTATTTACCGTTGGTTTTTTAAAGTGTAAAAAGCATTGTAGTAATCACTGAACTATTTGAACCGTTATAAAGCAAAAAATGTAAGGTTAAAAATAATAGATAAGTACGAAGATTTTCTGAAACATCTGTTCTTAGTTGTACATATTTTTTTTAAATTGAGTTATAATAATTTGAAATTTTGTTTTAATTCCAATCCAATTATTGCTTCCTTTGTTCATTGATGTGGCGTTAATAATTCGAATGGCTCCAATTATCATGTGCTCAAAATTTAACCAAATTCAGTATTAAACAATGAGATATTAAGAATGGTAGTCAAAATCAACCAACACATTAAAGAAGAATGATTCATATCCACTAAATGGATTGTAAACGAATCGAAAATTTTCTGAACCTTGGTAATGTTGTTCATTAGAAATTATTGAATTGTTACTCCATTTAAAAAATTGAAAACAAAAAGCACAGTAAGTACTGAACTGTTGTTCGTAAATACCATATTTTGAAAACGCATTTATTAAAACAAAATACTTCTAACTTATTATACTAGCAAAAGTTTGATTAGATTTTGATAGAAATTACTCAACCGAAAGTAATACCACGGTATATATACTAACGACCATTCACGAAACTTCTCGGCGGTACTTTGATGTTTGAATTATGCTTTTAGTAACCTTGACGCCATTTTGAAAAATGTGATTGAAATATTTTTATAAATACTATGGTAAGTGCATCTGTGTAATGTTGGTTTCCGCATATTTTACTTCTTAACATACATAAATAAACATTAATGTACATACATAGTTCTCAAAAAATAAAATAGGAGTTACGATAGTCTTCGCTGGATGAATCGAATTATAAATTCACTTAATTGCGTATAATGTGCTTGCTAAAATAAATAATTACTTGTACTTAAACACGACTACTCGAAAGCTTTGACACTAGAATACGCCTCTGCAAATAAATGATTGTTTAAATCGTTCAAGAACATATAATTCTTGAAATGCTTATTACAAACTCGGACGTATTAAAACTATTACCCAGTGTTTACATATTTTTCAAAAACAGCAACAATTAGAAAATAAGGTTTAAATCATCTAAACCCATATTCTTGATTTGTGGGGAGTTATTTTGTCATGAGAAAGACGAAAATTCTCTTGGAAACATAAGATTGGTATTTTTGAAAATTTTTCACCACCGTAATTAGAAATTATTTTCTATTGGTCGTAGTAGGAGAAAACAAAATGGCGTGACATTATTCCGTATATAAAATTTACCGATTTTGTTATTATGTATATTGTTCATAAGACATTCAGTAGAGATTGACATGAAATCCGCACGGTTCATGTACTGATTCAATGTTTGGAAGACGCAGAAGAGCAAACTGGTTATAAATTTCGTGCAAGTGATGTTGGATTTTATATGCAACATTTAGTTTATAGTTTTTGTAAAAGGGCATGATTTTTGTATGTCACGTGTAACACATACTTTGTGGGCATATGCCACAGGGGTTAAATATTAAGCGTTTTTACAGATGTTACAAGAACGTGTAGTATGTAAGATGCCGGCTGTGAACTTTTCAACATTGCGAAGAAGCTAAGCGATTTTTAACGCAGTATTTCAAATTCTTGCCAACCGAATAAAACAGTAGCCAGTGATAATTGCAGAATTACAAACGGCACCTACATACACGTGTTTCGCTTCATTTGAAGCTCATCAGTGTAGAGTGGCTCAAACGCAAGTCTACAAAAACCACCGGAATTATCTACAGTATTTCAAAGCATCGCACGCCTGTTTATTAAGCAAAATATAGTTGGTGTCACCACTTCATGAACAGTTACCATGTACTCAAATTAATCAAAATGTAAATTTGTAGAAATATGTAGTAAAAATAAATAAACACAAAAATGTTTTTGTACATACAGTTTCTGTTGGAAAATGTTATTTGAATAAGATTAATATAATTGAAAATGTAAAATATTAATATTAATGTAAATTAATAGTTTGTTTTTGAATGATAGGTTGGACTTACGCCTCATCAACCGATGGTACTGTAAATTGTATACCTGCTTGTTTTTGTTTATTCAGGATGTGTGTTTTCCAGGACAGTTTTTATCTAGCTATATCCCTAGATATTTGGCATTATATGATTGTGACACGTTTGGCCGTTGAACATTATGGTGTGGGGTAGCTTTTTAAATTTAGTAAATGTGAACTGAATTGTTTTTGCTTATTTTGATGCGCTATAGCAACGACTATTTTGCTATTACGTTTAGGTGTTGTTTGTCATCCGCGAATGTTGCAGTGCAGACGTGTGCGATTGTGGGTAAGTCCGACGTAAAGAGCAGCTATAATATAGGTCCTACGACGCTGCTTTGTGAGATACAGATCTGTTACTTCTTGTCTATATTTTACTCTGAAGTATCTTTCTGTAAGGGATGATTTTATAATAATCCATAACAAACCAAACCGATCAAACGCGTGGCTAACGTCGAGAAAGGCTGCTCCACAATAACTTTTTCTTCAAACGCCTGATTTATAATTTTGGTAACTCTGTGAACTTGATCAATTGTACTGTGGCTTTTTTTGGTTATTACTGGCATTATTTTCCTAAGTAATAGTTTTTCCAGGAGTATGCGTAAGCTCTTCTGAGGAGATAAATGGCCAACTCAGACTACTGCATTATATATCATACTTTACGTAGGAGCTCTTGGATTAGGTCATACCCTGGTCATCAGGTCATTTGGGTTTAAATTTGGCTTTATCATATTTGCTACTTCTCTCACCGTAAATAATTCTGGTAATGGTGACACTTGATACGTTTCTTTAAGATAAGTAGTAATTTCTTCTTCAAAAGATGAGGTGGGGTTTGAAATATTTTCTCTAGGTGTTCAGCAAAAGTAGTAGCCTTTTTCGCACGTTCCTAAAATCTATCATCTTTACAAATTTTTGCTATGTTACTGGCATCATTCCATAAAAGTCGTCGTATCCGCCATGTTGGTAAGCTTTTAAAGATTTGTTTTTTACTGATTTGATTGTTTTCTTTAGTTCACGTGAGGATTCTTTTATTTGATAGGTACTTTGTGTTTTTCCATATTCTTCTAGGCGTCGTTTTGGGGCTATTTTTTTTTATTACATTGGGCAGCTTTGGTTTATTTTGTATACTGGAATTTCAGGAGAATTTTATCCTCTTTTGTGTTAAGCGGGATTTGTAGGTTTGATTGAAACAACGAAGTGGCCTTGTGCAATTTTTCTTATTATGCCCGTAGCACCAGAATCCAGTTTATTATATTATTTTTATTTGTGGGGTTCTTCAAATTGAACAACCGCATTTAGTAGACGTGTGATTTTTGATTAATTCTATGTTATTTCTCTGGAGTAAAAGATCCATGAAAAATAGGTTTTAAGTTTAAACTAAGAAAATGCCAACAGTTAAATGTAAATGTCCTTACATTTAACTGTTGGCATTTTCTTAGTTTATACTAATCATACGTGTCAATGTTTTTACACGAGATGTCGTCAGACACACATTTTGCTTGTTTTAAGTTTTGTTCTGTTGTTAATCAATGCTTGTATATTTGTGATAGCAACAATTTTGTGTTCCAATTCTTCTATGGAATCTTTAATGTCCTTATGATCTGTAGTATGGTGTAGGTTATACGAAATACTGCTCTCACTAGCTTCACATTCTGTTGTAAGCGAGTTATATTCATTTTGGGTCTTGTATTTGGTGGTTGCGATTGTTTTCTTCTTCTTTGGGACTACGGTTTTGTCTTCTTCTTTTGTTTTGTGGTTTGACTAGTTGGAAATCATTAGATTGGATGATATCTTTGCGAGTGTTCTTGTTCTTGGGTTTGAAACCCAATGGGTTGGCTTCCCTCGTACAAGGCTGAGTTACTTGTGTCTGAGTTGCACTCTAAAATTAAAGTTGTTCAACTGGTTGTATAATTTGCTGGTTGAGTTGTTTATAATTTGATACATTCATTTGCATAGCTCGCGTTTGTTGCAAACGGGAGCAAGTAAGGCTAGGAGTTTAAGAACATTCCTGAATTAGTTGTTATGTTTGGTGGATTTTTTTGATAGAATTCGTTATTGTAGATACGGACAGCAACAGCATCCATGTGGGTCACGATAAATTTTTATATTAAGGGTTCCTTTTAGTTAGACGGAAGATTGCTAGAAATGAGCTTACTAGAATACACATAACTTCTTTAAAAATGCATTTACAAAAGCATAATTTTCACAAGAAAATCATTAGACCTTTCTTTACCACGGTAAATAACCAAAATCTAAAATTTGCAATTACAAAGCAATTAGATACACCTTTATAATAATAGAAAAAAATCCGAATTCGACCTTAAACGTTATTTTAAAATCATTTTTCTTTCTTTACCGCGGTAAACTGAAATGTTACTTATGTATATACGTATCGAACATGTTTTAGATTGCCCTCGTTTTTACATAATTTGTATTTAACTATATAAAAATAGTGATAGTAATTTTGTCAAATTTTGTGGAAATAGGCAACAAACATGACAAGGGTTGTCGGTCAAGTGGAAACTAACCGGATTAGTGTAAATACAGTAGTTTATCTTATGTTTTCTGTTGAGCTAGGTAACGTATTTGCAATTGAATGCCTTTTACCTGAGTTTTAAATATCGCTTTTTTTGTTACCAGTAGTTTTATACTTTTAACTTTATGATAACAGCACTGGGATAATACCAGGTCAATACAAAACTTTTGTATAGAAAAACCGATTTATATTTTGTTTATTGCATTATTAATACATAAATTTGAATAATAACTTAAAGTAATATTTGTTTTTTATTACTTTGCATCTACACAATTTTTGTTTGAATGAAAAACGTTGCTTTTCTATTATAAAACCATTAAAACATAGTGATGTTTTACTAGTTAGTTATTCAGGTTTACTAATTGACTACTATCATGACATTTGTTTGTTATGGTTATTCCATAACTTTGTTCAACGACAGTGGCCAAAACTGGATTTTACAGCTCTTAGTATATTGGTAAGAGACACGCCTATATACTAGTTCAAATTAAAAATATAATATCAATTCCTTATTTTCTAAATATAAAAATTGCGTATTTTACACGGAGGAAAAGCGTATTAATTTACGAACCAGACTGTTTTACTCGCAAATAAAACAGTATTTTTCTTGTAAAATTTGAGTTGGCGCGTTATGACGAATTACAAAAACCGTAATTACAAAAATGTTATTTACCTGCTGTGTATTTGTAAATATAATATTAAAATGTTAAAAAGTCTCAAAATAAATTATTACTTGACAAGTTGTAGAGTAATGACACAAGTAAAGCATAAGTATATATACATATAAGCATAGAATGCAAAAAGTACTTACATTTTTACCTATTAATTAGAAAATATTAACACAAAAGTATTGTACAAAATAATCTACAGCTATTTACAAAATATTAATCTATATTGCGAGAATTAATTACGAATTGGCAACTTTCTAGGATACCTTGGATCTACGATCTCAGGAAGTAGTGCTGACATATAAAAGTTTTGAAGTTTAGGTAGCATTACTTCATTCCAAAAAACAACGTCTCTTTTGATAACTTCCACAGAAATTCCGTGAGGAGTCCAAACTACAAAATAACACATTTCTCTGTTTGTAATGTTTAATTGTCCTTGAATTTGATACATATAGTTGTCTTTTTTTTAATTTCAACTTGCCCTCAAGTAATTCACAAAATTTTATACACTTATTGGACACAGCGTCTTTAGGACTATACATTCGCGCACTGTAAGGGCATTTTACTTCTACAATAGAATCTTCATTTATTAATCCATCTGGAGAAGCCGCAAGGTATGGATATAAACCACATACAAACAAACCACATTCAATTACTTCCAATTTGGTTTCTTCTGTAAATTGTTGAATGGCTCGATGCTCATTATCGTTTCCATATCGTGTAGCAATATTTCCAATAAATTGACAGTATAACATATTTTTAACAGTATTACCACAAGAAGTCGATACGCGCATTTTGCAAATTTTGCCAAAATTGGAAGCTGTAAGCCGTTTTCGTCGTTCTTCAAGCCATAGATGGTTCTTGCTTTGACCAATAGTGTCCAATAAAATTTTGTTTTGGTCAACATTTAAATTTTCTAAAAATCTCTGTTTGGCTTCTTCAAAATTCTCATTGGACATGTCGGGAATTGATTCTTGACTTTCACTACCATAATCGTCATCTGGACCCGCTAGCTTTTTGACTCTAAATGTTTTTTAATTTTTCTCTTCTTATAATTGTTTCGCGTTTCTGCTTTTGAATAAATTTTGAAGTATGTACACCCGGTTTTCTTTTAGCAGCACTATGTACTATTTCATGAAGAGCCCCTACATTGTTATGTGCTACTACTGCCGCGTCACAGCGAGCGCTGTATGAACGCCTTAATGCAAAATTAATGCGTTTACCACCAATAAATTTAGCTACTTGGGCATTGTATAACTCGGCACAATTATTGGTGACATCATGTATAAGACTGTTAGACAAACTTGCAACACGACGAACTGCTACCATAACATCTTCAAATAGTCCGCATTTGATAAGACCTGGTACGATGTTATCTTCATTGCTCTTAGGGCCCGAACAAAAGTATTTTCTATCACCACACTCTGTGTGCTCGCCAAAAATATGCTTCGGTCCGTTCAAAATATCCAATTGCAACTGCTTGATTTTTTCAGAGATAGACGTATTTTGCGACTTTCTATACTCTATCGCCTTTGTAACAGCAGTTCTAAACCTTAGAATATTTTGAGTGATTGCAGTTTTGAACTTTGCATCGACTTTTGGTTTTTGGCACAATCTTTTAGTTTATTTATGTAATTACGAAGAATGTGATTTTTACATTCGATCTTTTGGATTACGGTGGATCCGTAAGGCATGCATTCTAAAAGTTTTCTGTAAACACTGCTGTCTCCATCACCGACTAGTTTAACGTACTTCAAACCATACATATCAATAGATCTCTTAAATCCTTCAACAATTATACTCGATTCCATGCTGGTTGAATTTCCCGACCAGTTTTTGTAACACGTATGCTCAGGACATGTTTTATTTTGATACAGTTCTTTCCTAGAACATATCAAACAATATTTGTTCTTTACTGCCATATACAATACTTTTTGGTTCTTAGTCCTACAATACAAGCAACACCGGATAGTGCGTTATAATTGGTTCTATAAGAACGTTTGCACCAAGCTCCGTCTACAACTACTGCAATTGTAGGATACCCTTCAGAATCTACTTCACCATTTTTCTTAGCCAATTCTGCTTCTTCAAGGGCTGCTTTAGCCATTGATTCTGTTGCGGCGCGATTGTAAGTTTCACATATCTTGTCATGATAATTTGCATAAGTGGAAGATGAAATTGTAGGAATATCCATGGCCGAATGATAATTGTTTATAGCCTGCACCTATTGAAACCGTAGCAGAAACAGCTGCAAGATTGACATTCATTTTTGTTCTATCGTCCAAATTCTCTGTAGATACTGTATCAATTTTACGACACATTGAACACTTCACAGTATAAACAGATGCAAATCCTAAACGTTTTTCACTCACAATATCCATATTGAAGAAAGAACATCCAAAACCCTCGTGTTGAAGTGATTTTAATGACTTTAAAAATACGCGATATCTACAAAACGGCGGCCACTAATACCTTCACTAGTTCTAACCGTAGTATTATTTTTTCGTCCGATTTCGTTTCGATTTCCATTTCGGGTAGGAAATCTGATGAAAAATGGTTTTCATTTATGTTATCGCTACAAACACCACTTCTGTTTACTAATACGTCAGGTTCATCCACACACATATTAGAGTTCGTTTCAGCTGTAGATGGAAAACTGTAACACATATCTGCTTCGTTTGCATAACTATTTAAATTTACATGTGAAGTAGTGGCAGTCTTTGCCGCACGCATTTTCTTCATTTTTTCTTTAACACTACGTCTTTTTTGAAATAGACGGGGACATTTAGAAATCGAATATGGTTTACGACCCATATTTTACACTAAACTTTTAACTAAATAAATACGAGAGATAACGATGCACTTCTTATAAAATTAATTGAATAATAACTTTTTATTGATTTTTTCAAAACAATTTTAAAGCAATTTAACGCAGAACATTATTTTTATAAATAGTTAATATCGAAAATAGTACGCTTGAAAAAGTGTTGGCAGTGTTCAAAGAACTGCCAGGTTTTGGTAATTGTAAGTAAGGTACGGTTACAGGCCGTTTTGTACTACGCAAACAAACTAGTATTTTAATCCCTATTGTAAAATTGTAAACATACGGTGCCGGCGACAGTTAAAAATTAAATCCAGGTATAGTGGAATGTAAGTCACATAAAATTAGGCGTTTGTAAAAATTTTAATTTGAAATTTTGTTTGACTAAAAGGAAGCCTTAACCGTAAGCTATTTATGTTAGGTATTTGCTGACAAGTGATAGAGTGGTCGGGTCATGTTCTCGTACTATACACTTGAGATAGAGCACGCTGTACAACAACCGTCTTAGATATTCCAGATGTACAAAATGATGTCTTTTCGACTTGCTTAAGGAAACATTATTACTCTAGTCAATTAATTTTAAGTAATTGTAAATTTTATATGTTAAAAAAGAATAGTCTGTGATTCATTACTCGATTTAAAGGTTGCTTTTATACATACTTGCCCGGTTTGAAAAAGATTGGATTTCCAGTCAAAACGTAAGCCAAATGAAGTAGAATCCGAGTCGAGGAATCAACAACTGGACGGGTTCAGATTTTAATTTACTGCCTATAATGGAAGATCACTCTAACTGCAAAAATGTTTACAAGCTACTATACAAGAAAAAGAAGATGTTAATATTTGTATGCTTCAACTGACTGCCACTTGGTGCGCTCGAGCGTACCGAAACCGGTCGCCCATTTTTGATTTAAATGAAGGTTTAGGAGTATTGTTTTATTTATTGACAAATATCCTTTAGTACCAAATCTAATTATTTCTTAATTATTCCAAAACTTATGGAGAATACCACCTAATACTGATATTTACGCTGTGAAAGTGAAACGCGAACTATGTTAAATATAGGCACTAAAACGTAGAAAACAAACACGGGGTGAGAAAAACTTGTAAGAATATACATTATACTATAGATACCTACTACGTTTACATGAACAACTAACACCCCCGTTTAGGAATGCAAATTCAAATAGATTATAAAGCGATTATGAATTAACAAGAAATATTATTTCTTAAGTGGCAATAGCTAATAATAACGAGTCCAATTAGGTAATTTGCATTAGAATAGGGATTCGCATCCCTAAATACCGGTGTTAATAGTCGATGTCAGTATTAAATTTAAAATACAATATATATGTTCTCGACTCGTCCTATATGTTAAGTACAGTAAGCATAATATTATTCGCTTTACTTTATTGCTATTTATTTACTTGAGGAAAGATGAATCATGCAATTTAAAATTGTTTTAGTTTTTTATGGTTATTTTGCATAAATAATATTTTAATTAAGAACGTACCTATTGTTTCCGTAAATCTCTTAAACAAAAAAAGTGAAAAAAAAAACGAAAATTATCTAAGCAAAATTAGCATCTATGGAGGATATTATGAGAATTTCAAAATTCTATGTTAATTTATTAATTAAGGGACACACTGTTTAAAAATATAAAATTGTCCCACATAATATTCATATACACAAATGATAGTTAAATTTGACACCTTTTTTTCATTCACTATTCTTATTAGTTGACTTTCAATAACACTATCGATTTCTTTGAAATTGCACACCAAATTCGATTGTAACACCTACTTGCAAAATTTGTATTGTAATAAAACAACATGCCATGGTGTTTGGTGTTACATTATTTCTTGTTCAGTAATGCGATGTAGAAAATAGTTTTTGTGCGCATTATATAAAGGAATTTATAAAAAAAAATAAATTTACTTTTTCTATTCTGGTAAATATAACTATTTTTACATAATTTTTTTTTTATTACTGCACAGGAAAATATCTTCTTTAAAATTATTCAACGTTATAGCAAATTTTTCGATTTGTAATTAATATCCCAGAAGAATTTAGCACAAACTAAAACTTCAAATTGAATTTATCAGAAGCGCCTTAATCATAGAAATAGTTTTAAAAATTTACCTTATTTATCGACATTGACGTTTTGTAAAAAAATTATAAACAATGTCATTCAAAGCTCTCTGGGATTGAATACATTTCAAAATACATATATATATATATTACCTTGTTTTTCACATTTGATTCACATACAAGTAACATCAAGCTTAAGAGTATTTATGAAACTTATAATTACGTAGCATGTATTAAATTTTAAATACCCTTAATTGGTATACCTAATAATGATAGCATTGAAGGTCTACATTATCACATACATGTATGTGCAAGTAACATTAGCAATAGTTTTGAAACCACTTATTTGATAATAAACATTGTGAGCTGTTGTTAGTTTCACTTGATTTATAAGCAATAAATTTTATTAATTATGTAACCCACAGCTCTCTTTCGCTAAATACCTTTAATGATTAAAATGACAACACAAATAGTAATTATAGTTATTATTTTAAGAAGTATGTGGCTTCAGAATTAACAACCCGTGTCGAAATATTCCATAAAATTTACGACTATAAAATGTTTATTCTAGGTTAGCATGTAATATTTCTATTACTTCTGCACTATACGAGAACATAAAATTTCTGTTTCACTTTCCTTCAAACTTAAAGAATAGTTTTGACAATGCACAATCTTGAAAAGTTTTATAGTGCGAATCAAACACGATATGGAACGTTTTCATTTATTTTTTTTTTTTAATGGCTTTGAACATTGTTCATTTGGCCACAAAACAATACAAGTAAATTGAACACCGGTAGCTATAGTACATTCAAATTTGTAGTAGATATTGACAAAGAATGTAATCAATTTCTTTGTACACATTATGATTTTTTAATACATCAAAGTAGTAAAAACGCTAGAAAAATCTACATACAAATTAATAAGAGATACAAGTACGACATGGATAATATTTGCAACCAATTTTATGTTGGTAAGAAGGAAAGCAACCATGACTAAATATTACCGTCCTATTCTAGATGAATGAGCCCATTTTCCCGACACTCTTTTAGTATTCACACTAGGATGAATATAAAAATAATAAGTAGGTTTGTTAATAGTTATTTAACAAACGAGTGTATTAATAAGGGCAATTAACAATCGAGATATTTTAAATTATAATTTAATAATTTTAGAAAAGATATGCTATTGTGAACGCACCTTTAGCAAGTATTGTTTTGTGAACTCACCACAATTTTTTAATTGTATAACATAACCTAACTTCATTGTTTCTACGTTTTTGTGAGCTTTGTATTTGATTATTCTTTGCCTTTTCGTCTTTTGTATTGCTATTTGACAACAGTATTTTAATTAAGGTCACTAAGTTGATGGAGAATTGAGGTACTAAATTCCAATTGTTGCGTCAAAAATACAATAGTTTTCATCACAGCGAAACAAAGTGTATAAATCTTTTTGTGAGAACGGATTGGTGCTTATTTAAAATAGTGATGCACCTACAAAGACCGAACCAGAAATGGTTGACAATGTTTGATAAATGATACAAGAAGCCCAAGTACATCTCTACGTTGCCTGTAAACAAGTTGAACTTTTGATAATGACTTGTCACATCATACCAAACAAAGATATTCATTCATATCGCTATTTTGTATTCCAGCTTAAGATTCTTTAACCATGAAGCTTGATTTCACCTTAATGTTCATGTAGAGTTTATAAAAAAACATTTTCTTAAAAGTGGTTCCACTACACCTCCAAAACATATTTTTAGGAGTCGGAATGTTTATCGGGCCATTCCTTTTTCTAGTTTTTATTTTCATCTACAACTTACAACAATGAGTAAACAATATTGAAGAACTGTGTGAGACAATAGCTTGTAAAATAGATGAGCTAAACATCGTTAAATGTTATTAAGTGTTATCATCAGAATGTTGTATATAGTACAAAAATGTCTCAAAGTTTGTGTGAACAAATTGAAGATTTATTACAAGTGTATATTAATGTTGATTCGTTATTATTAAAATTTGTTTTGCTAAAAATTATGACAGACTTTCTATTTACATTTTCATATTGTAATTGATAAAATGGCAACTTTAGGTATACATATGTATGCTTAGTTGCCTATACTCAAATCGTTCATTAATAGGGGTCATTAATAAACGATTTTGTTAACGTTAATGTAAGTCATAAATGCATGGTCGGCGGAAATATATTTTAATCAATAATATTCATTCCACTGCACCCTAATATCAAGCCCAAAAAGGGATAGCTTCATTTTGTACTTCGGGTATCATAGTAGTTTGCTTGGTCAATAAACCTGCTTTTCTTTACCAGAGTATCATTTTGTCCATAAGAAAATGACATTCGTTTTACAACTTGGATTATGGACTTGAGAAAAAATATTCATAACTTAGGAGATGTTTATTTATTTATTCGTATAGTACATTTTCATTGTTGTATTGTGATTTAAGATCAATATAAACGTGTATTGTGTGGTGATGTATTAAGTGAAGGGTGAAGCAATCAATAAACATTATTTTAAAATCAGGTATAAGAAGTATATTAATGTTGTGAAAATTAATATTGCTTAAGTACTCTAAAGTGCTGGATTTTAGTACTTGCTTAGTATAAATAAATGTTTTAGTACTAAATTCCACTAGTTTTAGTAAGGATTTCAGTTTAGTGAATAGAAAGCATGTCTATTTACTGGGGCAAGCAGTTACTCTCACTCCTGCTATCATGTTAATAATCCTGTGTAGACAGGCTTTTTAGCTATGATTCTTTTAGTATAGCGTAATTTCGGCTGAATAGATGTAGATTATAATTATTTGGTAATAAAATATTTTTTCGATACTTTAATTGAGGTAGAAAATAGCTGATCCTGAACCTACTTGATTTTTTGACCAGTCGGTATAAATATCACCATCGTTCAAGATATGAGTAAAATAAGTTTTTATTAACTAGGCCTCAGTCAACATACTCTGGAAAAATGATATTTTTTTCCCAAAGACAACAATCCGGAATTCTATAAAAAAAAGTATCAAATCCCGAAAAATCTTGATATTGCCGTATCTGCTAAAGGTAATGAATTGCGTTAAGACCAGAACTTATTTACAAGCAAAAACTCAAACAAACTTTTTGCTAAAAACTAGGTGCCACTCCAAAATAATTTTAGTCTACGCCGAAAAAACACTGTTACTGTAAAAATCACACTTGTGGTCGTGATAGCCAAATAATTTAGTAAAATATCAGTTAACCAACCATTTTAATGTCTCATCTAAAGAAATATGTTAAAGTTATGCGGAAATCTCAAGAATACCTTTAAGTGCGACAAAGTTGCAAGGGGGTCTGAGAACCAAACAATTTGATGCTGCAACACTTTGTTTTAGTAGTGCAACCTAAACTTTGTTTTTTTCCCTGAACTATAGTTTAAAAACACTAGCCGTCAATCACTGCCACAGTGAACAGTAAAAAATAAGGAAAAAGAAAAAAATCTGTGAATAATTCTGCTTAGGCAATCGTTCAATGTTATTTTGGTATTTTTAATAGAGACTTTGACTTATAAGATGCATCTAGTGCCGCCCATGTGATCGTAGCACGTCCGAAAAGTGAACTGCACTAATGCAATTTTATCGATAGATTTATAACCGGTTACAAAAGTCAATTCTTTGAGTTAATTCATTGACTACGTTTTAGGGCATTTTAGATGAAATTTCTAACCTCGTAATTTTTTTGATTAATGGTAATTTCATGTCGTTTTATTGGTGATCAATTCTTCTTGACAACTAGGTTATAGTAATTGGGTTGAAATGATTTTTTGAGCTCGTTATTCCTCTTTTGTTTTGGGGTTGAAAGCTGTATTTATAATGACGTATTAATATATTTATACACAAGCTCCTAGATTGCGGACCCAATAACCTTATTTAAATATATTTTCAATCACTAATTACACAAGAATAATACTTAAACATAGTTAAACCACATTTAGCAACTGCAATTTTAATTAAATAGCGTATTGATGTAAAGTTCTGTTATGCATCACTTGTTCTTAATTGTCTCGTTATATTCTATAGTTACGGTTCAATAATTCAATTAATCTATACTTCTTGTGGTTATATGTGTCGTTCAGTACAAGTAATTTTGATTAATAATAATAATGATTAATCTTCAGTTTTTATTTGTTGTTATTTTTAGTCTACGTAGACGTCGCCGTTAATCTAAACAAGAAGATTTATATTTGAATGACGTTTTCACTTTTTTTGAGGCCATACTTTAAGGTGTATCAATAACCTATATTATTGGAGATACATCAAATCCTACAGTTTGAACATCTTGTAACAAATTTTAGTACTGTTTGTGATCGTTTAGGTAATGTTTTGTTATTAGATCATTTTTCTTATGAGTATATGAACCTCTGTTTGTAAGTAAATAAAATTCATAAACTGAGAATGTTTTAAAATTCACGGTACATTATGTATTCGGTATTGTAATTCTAAAATTGATTGATTGACTTATGATAATTATAAAATAGTAGACCGAATAAATGACTGATTATTTAAAATTCAACAAAATTATATTTATTAAATTTTGTCTAATATCGATATTTGAATATTTTTATTGCTATCAATAACAAAAAAAACAACATATAAAAATATTATTATTTATTCTATACTATAACAGAAACATTTGAGTGTTTAACCAAAATTGAAAATTATTACAATAAGCATAAAAATTTTCTGTTTAATTTCACTGTTATGCCAGAGGACGCCAGTAAAAGAAAGTTACTTGTGAATCAACTTAGCAAAATGTAGGTCTATAGACGTCCGGCTATGTACAATCTTAGGGTACTATACAGTGTATGTGATTTTGTTTATGTTTGAATAAGCTACATGTAACAAGAAAATCTAAAAGTATGACAACTAAATCTTCTCATAGTCGGTTTGCTTGCATTAATTTCAACTAGTATTTAATTAAAACAAATTTTATTTTTATTTACAATATCACTTAAAAACTATGAAAGTTCAGTTAAAGCTTTGGTAATTAACTAACATCAATTATATTATATTTATGTGAACGTAGTTTATGTATACTAAGGATATGTCAATGGTGTCACAACAGAAATATGACTTGACAGGAACACAATTTCATCATCAGTAAATTAATGATGTTGAGAAACGATTCCCTCTTGAACTTACTAATTAGATTAATAATTAAAATGCCAGTCATTCTCAAGCAATTTTCTAATAAAGCTAATTACTCTTTTCTTATTTCAGTAAAATAACTGGATATTGACGGTACACTTTTAATATAAATATTTCCATTAAACACTTAAAAAAGAAACATTTTTCAGTCTATCATGAAAGTATGTCATATTATTTATACTATTCTGATGGACAAGTAGCACACTTATACAGTTGGCAAAATGTTACTTTAATTAAATATTTATTAATTGGATGACTGAAAAATCTATTGATTCAAAAAATTAATTATTTAAGTGCATCACTTTTCACACTTGCGTGCACTTTTGTAACCTAAATAGTTTCTAGTTTTGAATTGTGAACAAATAATGTAGGAATTGTTTACTTGTCTAATAACTTGACTTTCGTTTAGTAGTTTTACTATGGGTACATCCGATTCGGATTTCGTTTAACACAAAATGTGATATAGGTGTAGGTGTATGTTGTAACCAATATGATGAAAAGTTGCTAAATCTGGGTAACCGCAAATTATCGTAATAATCAATCAGTTAACTCATGTAAGAGATAATATAATGCCTATTATATTATTAGGTTAATGTGTAGAAGTCGTATTCTTCTTAATTTGCCATTACTTAGATTTTAATCATGACCCTTATTACTGTTAACGAATATCGGAGGTACTTGTATATTTTATTTATTAAATGTTTACCAACAAAGCTTTTGTTCAGAAAAAAATCTGCAAATTACTTCATCCTGATTATTTAATTTATTTTATTTTTTTAAATGTTTAGTTAAAAATGTATCATTTGAGGAACGTTTATCAAATGGATATACATTTAAGAAAACTGTATTTATTTTAATAAAAAAAATTCACATTTCTTTAGAAATTGTGGCTATGTTAGATGTGTATGTAGAATAAAAAATTGAAGGTTACATGTACACTCATGAAATTTAAAACTTGGACACCACAATTTCTGTAAACAAAAGTTTGCACATTGTGAAGCGGGCTTAAGGGTATCATTTACAATTCTAACAGCAGGTAGTCTCAGCAGGGGTTATCTTATAGAAGGACTGTAGAATGAATCATTACACTAAGCACGTTTTAGAAAATAGGTAATTTACGTTGCTTACTTAATTTTTTCTTTAAAGAATATATTTGAAGGTATCGCTAATTAAACACCATAGCTCGATTAATTATCGAATCAAAATTTTGTTTAGGAAATGTTTACAAAATAAAATTAGAAATAATTTTGATTTAAAAACGTCTACAAGCAATAACTTTTAAATTAAATCAAAAACTAAACATGGTTATTTGGGTTGACTGATTATTACTTATTTTTAAATAAATCTAACCTACTAATTATTGTAAGTTATTAAAAAAAATCATTAAACTCTCTATTCATAATATTTAGTCCTTACAAAATGTATATTTTATGACGTTTCATTTTTTCTGTAGTTAATATAAAAGTGAAAATAAAAACTAAGGCAATTCTTATTGTCAACGTATATATTTAGTTTTTTGACAAGAATTTATTACATAATTATAATTAAGATACCAAGTTATAGTTTAAAATTAAATGAAAACTTTTTTTTAAATAAAGGTATTACTATATAAATAAATATAAGAAATCAATAATGGGTGTGACCTCCATTATTATTGATACATTCTTGGAGGCGTCTGCTCATTGACGCTATCAAGGTATCAATATAATTAATATTAATCGTTTCCCATGCGGTATCAATGGCTGCAATTAGTGCATTACGGTTTACTGGTATAAAATTTGGCCCTTGTTGTCTTCGGATAACAGCAAGTATTCGAGCCCAAACATTTTCGATAATGTTAAAATCTGGGCTTTTTGCTGGCCAGGGTAACAGCTCCAAGTTATTATTAAATCAGCCTAAGTATTTAACTTTTAATATTAAAATATCTTTGTTCCACTTCACTGTCAAAACCAGATCTACTACAGACCTGATGTTTTCGCATAAATATGATCAGGTAACACATTCTCAAGCCTTGTGTAGGTTTTCTTTAATCTCATGATAGAGCATACAGAGAAATTTAATATGTAGGTATTTTTTCAAATAATAAAACCAAAAATTACAATTAACATTGTAGAATTACACCTTATGTACGTTAGTTTAAACAAAGATATGAAAGAATGTTCGATTTTCTATTAATACACATTTAGGAGTTAGAAGCCAATTAATCAAAAATAAAATTAAGATTTTATGAATGAATATCGTATCCATTTATATATAAAATTTAAGAGATGTTTTAAGTACAGGAAGATGTTTTTCAATAAATAAAACAATAGGATACTCCTAATTCTTTATTTTTAATTGAAAATTGACGACCGGTTTCAGTACGCTCAAGCGCACCGTATCACTTGAAGTATAAAAATAAGCAAGTAACACAAACACTTATAATACATAATGTATGCTTAGGTAATACAAGCATATAAGTAACACGAATACTTATAATATATCATGCTGATTTAATATTTTAATATTTTTATACTTCAACTGACTTGACAATGGTGCGCTCGAGCGTACCGAAACCGGTCGTCAATTGTTGATTAAAATAGTGGATTAAGAGTACAATATTGTTTTATTTATTTAAAAATATAATATTTAAACACACCTTCCGCAGGTAGAACCCTTTTCTGCAACTCTTTCATCTCCAGAGTAGTGTTTTGTATTGGTTGACTTTACTAATATGTATAATTTTGAAAAAGAAGTTGGTAGGAACGTAAATTTTTTAAATAACTCTAAGGCAGATTTTTCAGTATGAAAAGAAGTCACATGTATTTTTAGCATATTTAGAGTCAACTGAATATAAATGGTTAAAATTATTTTCATGTAGAAAGAATATTCAAAGATAAAAACCTCTGGACCAAGGAGATGTTGCCAAAAGTAATAATTTTACAAAAACTGTCTTCTCTCAGAAATTATAAATGGGCGCATTCTACGAGGAATGCAGGCAAGACATCCCAATTATATTATAAAAGCGCACTCAAAAATATAATAATAATAAACGAAACTAAATTATTCAAAATTAATACTAGCCATTGCAAAACTAAAGCATGATACTTAATTTAGTAAAGCAGTTTTGATATAGTTATTTATGTTATCAGTGACAAAACGCATGATTTTTTGTAAAGAATGTGATAATTGCAGGACGAGCATCGAGAGACGCAATGTTGCATAAGTTACAAAATCATGTTTCGTTACGAGTAACATAGAATAATTTTTCTAATTTTGAAAAAAA